>OY744481.1:294606394-294982397 GCA_963556165.1 Tipula helvola
GAATAGAGTGCAATATTGGAGTGAGACTTCATGCGACAACGGAAGTAGTTTTGACAATGTGATTTCTAACACAGTATGCACGGTGGTGACGTTAATAGCCACAGCAGCTTTGCCAGTTGAAGCGCACGTAATATAACCGTTACAGCAACCATCGTTATCAGTAAAGCGATTGTAAATTTCCATTAGAAGTTTAATGACAAACGTTTTACCACATCCCGCTGGGCTGCAGAAAAGAAAATTTAAAATGGTAGTTCTCCACCATGAGATAAGAGATCTGATATTACATGTAACAAAAGACTTCTTTGTTTATCATTAGCCATTCTCAATAAGGCCAGCAACTCCGAATTGTCCATTAAATTTTCTCTTCATTTCGCGATGGAACCTAGTTTATCTAGCAAAGCGACACGAAGATCATGGTTATGTTCAGAATTAGGATCGTTGTATAATTGTTGGAAAGGATTAGGATCCGGAGCAACGCCGGCTTCTGCATTTCCAGTTTCGTCTTCGACAAATCTCGATGGTTTTATGAATATCTAAATTGGATTCGAATTATTTTCTTGCTTCCAAAATGAGTTCCTCGTTGTCTTCATAAATTTTTAGGAACCACATTTCAGCCAATATATCACGCTCTTCATTTCTAAATAGTATAGTTGGTGAAATCTGTAGCCATGTCATAATTTCAGTATCGAATAATCCGCGGCTCATTTCTTGTTGAAACCGTTTCTTCTTATTTGACATTATAATGAGCAACAAATTGAGCTATAGAGACATTTTCTAGCTTTTATCCTTCCAAATATTCGTAGAATCATCAACCACTTCTAATTGTTCTAATGCTTTTTGATTTTTTCTTATCCTCTGTCGTTCGATAGGCAATACAGTTGGAATATATTCAACCTTATGCGACGACTTGGACATATGTTCTCGTAGAAGGTATCATGCTGCTTCGTACTTAGCATTGTTCACGATATACAAATACATATAAATAGAATTTTTTTTGTTTTTTGGTATTTTCTGTATTAAAATGAGGGAGTTTCCCAATATCGATTTTAGTTCATTTGGCCCCACGCTTAGGCAGCGCTGATAATTTTTTTTTTAATTACATATAAAAACCAGTAAAATCATGTTTACAAACTAGTTTCTTGTCCAAATTAGTGGATACCTTCATACACATTTTTTAATAATAAATATCATATTTTAAAATTAACGTAGTCGAAATTAATAATTTAATGAAACATTCAAGACACATTTTTCACCATATAATTACATACGAAATATTTTAGCCACCAGTAGGTAGATTCCTGTTGTGTGAAATTATTGCGGAACGGGATTTTGTCCTAAACGAGAACTCGCATTCTGGTTCAGTGGAATGAGAAATTAAATCCCGCTCTTGTGGAATGAAACGTCAAAATTTCTCGTCGTGCTTGAGCATGCATGAGCTTATTGGCAAATCATGAAAAATTTAAATAAAATAACAAATTATTTCCATTTTTGGCATGTTTACTAGATTTATAACTAGTACTAAAACCTATATCTCGCAAGGAGAACTAGAATACAAATTTGTGGAACGGCATTTTTCAGCGAGAAAACGAAGTGTGGGAAAAATAAAAATTCCGTTCCAATCCAAATCATTTCACAAAACCGGAATCTACATACAATCAGCAAGCGTTGGAATTATATTTGGGAAAGTCACTAATTGTATTAAAATTGAAAAAAAACAAAATCGAAAACCTAAAAACAAAAAATCAACAAATAGACGAAATATAACAGAAATACGAGATGTAATATATTGTATATTTTAATGCATTGTAGAATTTTAATTTTTTCTATCTCTTTTGTATGTGAATTGTTCATAAAAACAGCAAGTTGAAGTACTAATGCGTTTCACTTTGAAAAGCGTTTCATTTTTTTCAGACTTACTATCTTCGCTAAAGAAGTTTCACTTCAAAAATCACTTATCCATAATTCGGCATTATTTTGATGTGTCTATCAACAACTGTTCATCGGTGAATCTGGTTACAATTGCGGCAAATTGAAATATATTGTCGCTCCCAAGAACTTAACTCAGCTATCAGTAATAGCGATATTAAAACGGTGATCACTGATTTACCTGCCAAACAAGTGGATATGGTGACATTTTTTAATGTTCAGCTTGAAAATCAAAATAATGTTTTAGATAATACTCGTCTAACATCAAAATGTGACAAATGCTTGCTGATCATGACACTTTAATTCTATGCAATTTCAATCCTAGCATTGAATTAAATGAAGATAAGACCGCTGTTCGAAAGGAGTTATGTACATACATATACTTATTATCTGTTTCAGTTCAGTTTTCTGGAACGTTGTTCAAATTCAAATAAATCATTAATATACGGTATACCATGAAGCAAAAAATGAATATTTAATTGGTTATTTTCGAAATTATCTGTCAATCATTAAAATTTCATCTTAAGACTCATTATATTTTTGACGGCATCAAATTCGAACTATGCATAACAATACATCGAACGTCTGCATAACTTAAGGTTCCCCGTTAACATATATGTATGTGGAAATTATAATGACAAAATTGATATAATTTCAAGTATTATTCTTTATTCCGCAAAAAAACAAAAACCCGAATTGTGTGCACACGCAAAGGCTACTTTTTCATTTTCCACTCGGCCCTCCTGCATAATCATCCGTCCCGGATGATCGAACGTCTTTAGAATCAACACCATCTTCCTCGTTGGAGATTCCAAAGTTTCATATTTTCGGCTGATATTGACGTTTTATGTGGGCCTTCTGTCTTTCCAACTTTTTCTACCTCATATCGATCATGCTGGTTCACTTTCGTCACCAAATTGGGTTCGTCGAATCACAACCCAATCTCCAATATTATACACGGGTGCTGGTCGTCTCTTCCGATTGTAATTTTTACGATTCTCATCCTGCACTTTGAGAATATGGTCACGTGCAGTTTCTCGTATTCGTCGTCGATTTTCATCAAATAAATTAGCTGCTTCCCTTTCAATTACCTCTCGCCAATCGAGGTCTTCTGGACATTTCATTTTCGTGCCAAAAAGTATTTCGAACGGTATCGTGCTAATGCTCCACTGGTAGGTATTATTTAAAAATCGCTGAAGTTTATCGATATGTTTGTACCACAGTTCAGACTTTTTAAGCGACAATTTAGCCAAAGCTGGTATAATTACCCGATTGATGCGTTCAACTTGTCCATTTCCAGTCGGAACTCCAGTTGGCCAGTTGTCGTTGAGAGATGCTCAATGCCTTCAATATGGTAATTCTTTTGGAATTCGGCCGATGTAAACGCAGTACCCTTATCCGATATGATATATTTCGGATTAGCAAAAGTTGATTTTTGCAAGTTTAATTTTCGAATAACTTCGCTACTCGTTAGGGTTTTGCATGGATATATCCAAACGAACTTCGAAAATCCATTAACAACACAGAAAACATACATGTAGCTTTTCTGTGCCGACACTAAATTATCCAAATGGTCTACTTGATATGTACAAAGGAGGCAATCCCCTTTTGGTACACAATTTAACAGACCGTCCTGTTTGTTCATTTTGCGTTCGTGGTAATGTTTGATTAATTCGTTTTGCATCTTTCTGGGACAACCAGCTTCATTGAACCTTCAACATTTGAAAGAAGAACTCAATTAGACATGATATTTTTATACGAACCTGTTTCAAGAAGCTTTTGAATTAGAATTAATTCCTCGTCGCTGTTTTCTGTCGCTTTAACTCGATTAATGACGTTATCTTCAATTGTCATCACAACTGGACCTCGGCTTAAAGCGTCCACATGCTTCATGCGACTACCACGGCGATGTTCTAATTTGTAATCAAACTCATTTAGTTTTAGCGCCCACCCTGCTATTCTGGAAGTCAGCTCCTTTCGCTCCATCAAGTAGACGCGAAACTGTTTTAAATCACAAACAATCACGAGTACCTCCAACTCATAGTTACTATAACGTTCCTCGCACGGGGTTGTTTTTCGGCTGTAGAAAAACTCGGGGTGAAAACACTGATCCTCTTCATATTTTTGAAACAAAACAGCTCCCAATCCAATCTTACACGCGTCAGTGTGTAGCTCCATCTTTGCACACATAGAACAGATTTTTAAGACTGGCTTGCTGATCGATTTTTCTTTAGCACCTCAAACGCTTCTTTTTGGTCAATATCCATTTTAAAAACAGTATTATTCCGTAAAAGATCCGATAAAGGTTTAGCAAACAGTGCATAATCTTTAACAAATCTGCGGAAATAGCCGGTCAATCCCAGGAATCGTTGAATCTGTTTTGTATTTCGTGGTTCAGGGAATTTTGAGATAGCTAACTTTTTACGTCCTGGTGGCTTAATTATTCCATTTTCAATTTCATACCGAAGGTACTCAATTGGTTTGCTCAAAGACTGACATTTGGACTACTTTATTTGTAGGCTGTTCTTCTCAGCAGTTTTAAGCACCTCTTTCAATCTTTCCAAAGCTTCTCTCTTGGACCTTCCTGGAACGATTAAATCATCTAAAAATACACTTACTATCTTCTTGATACATAACGGATTGAAAATATTATTAATGAATCGCTGAAAAACAGGTGGTGAATTGCAAAGGCCCAAAGGTGCTCTCAGAAACTCAAATAAGCCAAATTGGGTTACAAACGCGGTATATTTTATGGAGACGTCTTCTACAGGAACATGGAAAAATCCATTTTTCATGTCGGGGGTAGAAAAATACGTTGCTCCTTGCAGCCGGTCTATTTGGTCATCAATAAGGGGAAGTGGATACCGATCTTTAACAACTACATCATTTAACTTTCTATATAGTCGACACACAACTTTTTGGATCCATCTTTCTTATTTGCTAAAACAACCGGGCTCGCAAAACACGATTTACTTGGACGAACAATTCCTTCTTCGATCCACTCATCAACTTGTTCTCTTACGAGTTTTGTTTCTAAGAGTGATAATCGTCTAGGTTTCTGCACTATTGGCTTGTCGTCAGTCCAAACAATTTTCATTTTAGTTTCGACGCTAATTACCAACTTTCCCGGATTGTAATCAACAATCAAGCTTCTGACCTCATCTCTGTAGGCTTCCTCGTCAATTGGATTAAGGGTTACGGGTACGTCACTGCGCATAACAGCTAAAACACAATTCGCAGGCACAAATTTCTTCATCGAAATAGAACCAGGCGTCATAGTCGTGATTGTTTAGTCTATTAACTCTTTGCCTAATAGAATATCACACGGCAGAATACCGTCTAGCAATATGTGAAAATTCATAGCATAATTGTCGTCTTCTATAGTAATTTAGGTTTGAAATTAACACACCGAAGATAATCCTTTAGATTCGACTGCGTTGAAAAGAATAGCTTGACGATTGAAGTTAGGTGGTCCAAGCGAATTATATCGCTTTGTGACATAAAGTTCAAGTCACTTCCGCTATCAACCATAGCGAACATTTATCACCAATTTTAATTTGTTTCACATTTTTTTTTCAATACAGTATTATTTCCTGTGCAGGTTACGCATGCATTTGACTTCTTCATATCAACTTTATTATATGCCTTAGAATTATGCCCAAAATTCTTACAAATTTAGCACTATTCGCCTTTTGATTTATCAGGACAACGGTCGGATATATGGCCAAACTCTAAACAATTAAAACATTGTAATCGATGATTTCTTTGCGAACTAGACTGCTTTGTTTTATTATAACTGGCACTACTATTATTTTTAGAAGATGTGTTGTCATTATTACTATTGCTGCCATGGATTTTGTTGGTGGTCGTTTTATTTTTAATCGCCTCGTATATTTGAAGTTTCGTCTTAAATTCATCCATCGTGGAACAACCATATAAAACGGATTTGTTCGGCTCATAATCCCGTATTCCATCAATACAATATTGTATGATAGCGACTTCCTCGATATTTGCGGAGCTTGCAATTTCCGTTAACGCAATTAAATACGATTTAAATGACTTGTCGATCTTCTTTTTTTCGTTCCAACATTTTGCGGTGAGCTACTGCACTGTACGTCACGCCATCCAGCACATGAACTGGCATCCTCGAATTCAGCAATCCATTTCTTGATTGGGTAATTGTCATCACCAGTAAATGCATTTAACGATTTTTCGATGTCTTTATAGCTAAACGTCATAGTATTCAACAGTTAAACAGTTGGGGGTGTCGTCATAGGTGTTGCATCCGGTGTCACTGTAGGTTGCGATATATTAACTCGCTTTCAACAAATTGATTTCCTGCTCCTTTAACTCTAATTCCCGCGAATTCATTTCTAAATTTTCTGCAGACGATCTGGAGTTCTTTTGTCTTTACGTCCACCCATTATAAGCACAGGTTCTGTGTTTTACCGCTACAACTTGCTGCTATCGTATTTAACGCCCTTGTTTTGTGTATAAACACTATCGCAAATAATCCTTATATTCCCGTTGATTCCAGCAATTTTAACCACTGAAAGCCACTTTATAAATTGACACACTGTTATCTTTAAGCAATACGTTACACAATGCCCGCTAGCATAGTATTCGTCACGTGATTGCAAGGCCGAATTGAAACCACACCAGATTTCAATAAGCGTCTTCTTTACCGTTGACCGTTTGGTGTCTATAACGGGGCGATTCCAACCTCAAAGGGCGACCTATATTTTTGATATTAGTAAATATGGTCCAGCTGCACCATTTGTATCATCTCGTTGGTAACAATATATTACTGCTGCATATCCATGGGCGAATTGTTGGAAGTTTTCATCCACCTTGGTATTCTTATTTGTTCTAGCGCAGACAATGAATTTTTATGTGTTCCATCTCATTGATATGTCTTGAGGTAATGGTTCGTCTCAAGAAAGTCCTATTTACCAAAGTTGCTGGAGTGGTACGATAATGGTGACAACCACCCCAAAGGATCAAATCATAGTGACACCTCGGATAATAATTTCCTTTTGGTGGCGATTTCGATTTTTTTTCCTTTTATATTTATTTTGAATCCGAAGGTATCAGTGTCAGGATTCCAAGATATGCCCAGAGTCTTTATAGTGGCATCTAGTTTGATATCCAATATACCGAATGCCCGTGATTCGAGTGGTATTTTTCGTAATAGATCTGGGTTGTTACTAGCCCGTTTCCGTAGCTGAAGTTTTCCTTTACCTAGCAATGCAATTACTTGACGTTGCTGTATGTGTGCTTCTTTTAAAGAATCACTCCCGCTTAGTAAGTCATCCACATAGAAATCGTGTAAAACTATATCGGATGCAAGGATCTTCCTGATGATAATCTCATGACGTATATCAAAAACAAATTTGTAGTCGACAAACCTGTATTATATTGCTTTCGACAAGTTCTTATTATATTGTATTCCTATAAGCAAATTTAATCAAATGCTGGATATATCGGCATATTCTCTTGGAGTTTTGATTAAAGAATTTTTAAATTCACGCCGGAAATTAATGAATAATACTTTTTTAGTCCCGGGCTCAACGCTAAGGAAGTGAATTTGAAATAAAAAAAACTTAGGCACAACTTATTATCAAAATGTTGGTGGTATGTGCTCTAAAATCATCACTATTTTCAAAATTTTAATTGTCGCCTTGTTTTCCTATATTATGTGTGAGACTTGTTTTCATTCAGGAGTTTTAAGTTCCGAATTTTTACGAATAATTTTGGTGGTGGTGTTGGGCTGTACATAACTCAATTTTGAACTGTGAAGTAATATTTCCGAATTATAACATTGAATTTGTTGCTTTGAAGTTGTCATGGATTGTTAAATCATTATATGTATATGCAGGGCCTTTCAGAGCTAGCAGGGGGCCTGGGCCAAATTATTAAAATGGGGCCCCATAAAAATAAAATAAAACAATCTTATGTTTATATCACATGAATTCATTTTAGTATTTATTAGGATTTATTAGATTGAAGCTTTTCTCGCTTTATTATTAGAAAATTCTCTAATGATTTGCTCAAAATTAATTTTTCTTGCGATGTCGTGGTTAATGTTTAACATTGTCAATCCAAGACAATGATAAGATTCGGAAATAAACCCGCTGAATTTTTACTGAGAATATTTTCTAATAAATTTGTTGATGTCGGATCTGCATTGAAATTAGTTACATACATTTTTTTAAGGAATTTTACCTCATCTAGTATCTCGTTTGATAACTCACTCGTGTATTTTGAATGCAAACGGTTTACTGCAGCTTCAATTTTTTCATCAGTCAAATTTGGAAATGACCAAAGAAATCCGAAAAGATTGCAGATTTTTTGTAAAAATTGAAATCGCCTTTGTAAGCCAGCTATTACGAATTAACTATTACGTTAAACACATTTATCCTGTAGTATTTTTCAGCATCCGATTGTGTCCGTATCGTTCTATTAATGGCAAAATCACATGTAACTCCATATTCACGTGCTTTAGCTTTTGCTTTCGCAAATATTTCATTCCACATTCCGCTTAAATTGCGAAATCTCATTACTAGACTTTCAATATTATTTTGCTCAATATCAAGTGTAGCATTTCGAGCTTCAATTACCAAATTTGTCTGATGCAAATCTGTCAAAATATCGAGCCATATGATAGAGAGCAAAACACATTCAAATTTATTTAAATATTTCTCAATTAAGTGTAATTCAACGATTGCGTGTGGTGGTAAATTAAAGGAATGCATTTCATTTAAAGCATCTCGAATAGATAATAGACATTTGGCTATTGGTTTTACTGCATCTATTCTAGCAGACCATCTAGTTTTGGAAATCGAGTGAAGAGACATACGGATATGTTTCTTTAATACCTCCAATCTCCGCGGACTACTGCTAAAAAAATTATACATTTGTTGTATAACTCCAAAAAATTGTACAGCTTCTTTACACGATTCAGCTGAATCAACTCCAATAAGATTTAATGTGTGGTTCCCACAGCCGGAAAAAATACAATTAGCATTACGCTTCGTAAGAATGGCTTGCACACCGTTTAGCTTGCCAGCCATATTTGCACCATTATCATATGCTTGGGCAATACATAAATTAAAATTTAATTCCATATCCGACAAAATTTCAAGAATTCTGGCACACCATTTCTTCTCCGGTTTTTCCAGAGAATGAATCGAAGCAAATAAAACGCTCTTCAATGTCAAATTTTAAATTGTCACACATCTTGTTCTTGTTACAAAGACAAAATACTATCGAAGAGCAAGCGCAAATGAGAAATCTATAGTAACAAAAAATTCGGGGGCCCCTAAAAATCGGGGGCCCGTGCCATATGGCCCGGCTGGCCCACCCTCTGATTGGCCCTGTGTATATGTATGTGGCGTACATTCCACCTCATAGTGCTATCGAGATTTATAATTTACACTGTGATGATAACATTAACCATTTTGTTACGGATTGTAATATGACCTGGCATAATATGGCGCACCGATGATGATAATCCGTTCCACGTCTTCTAGAACATTATTTTTAATGGTGATGAACACATTTTTGTCATCGCTTGATTTTCATTAAATTTGTAAAGTCACTAACTTAAATGGTTGGGTTGTAGATTTAGTATGTGTGAATGATCCTAATTATTGTTCGATTACAAAGTCAATGGCGCTATTTGTTCCTGAGAGATTACACCATTATCGATTGGAAATTGATTTTGACTGTTTGGAGCTTTTGATTGCATGTGTTTTTTGAAAATTTGAGGTTGATGTTTTAGTTGATGAATTATACTGTGTTTTGTTTAAGGCTTATGATAAATTTGTGCCTAAAAGTTAAAATCGGATGAATAACCATCGACCGTGGTTTAATATTAACTTGATCAATTAAAGAAATATAAACAATACAGCTCACAAGCTCGCTAATTTAAATACAGAAGCTATATCTCAAATCTTGAAGATAATTTGACGTTGGATCCTGTATTGTTTTGGACATTCGTTGATTCTAAACGGAAATGTTACGGGTATCCTCAGCCGATGTCTCTGAATGATGCTACTGCTAACAATGTCAACAAGTGAACTATTTGCGAATTTTTTCCAAGCTGTCTACAAGAAACATCATGATGATGGAGTTAGTTAGTTAATAGGATTGCCGTTTATTTTTGAGACTGATGTAATTGATGGTATATCCAAAAGGAAATATGGATGTGGTCTTGATAATATACCCACAAGTATTCTTAAAGATCTCAGTAAATCATTATCATTGCCTTTATCTTTAGTTTGGTAAATTTATCTTTGGTAAATTAGTTGATCCTAAATAATTATCCATGTATTCAACAACATGGATTCATCCGTCAATGTTCTACCACTACAAATCAAGCTTGACATCGGAAGTATTTGATGCTTTTGCGTCTAGAAGTCAGCTATAGATGTCATTTTTACTGATTTTTGGAAGGCATTTCATACACCGCGGTTTGACATTTTTCTCGGAAGATAAGACAGATTTGGAGTATGGAAATTATTTTTGGATTGGCATGGCTCGTAACTGAACGAAAGCAAGTGGTTAGAATAAATGGTATTACATCTAAAACTATTGATGTTCACTCAGACGTTCCTCAGGGTTCTTACCTTGGACCAGTGCTGTTTATCATATTCATCAATGAAATTGCATCTTTGTTTAAATACAGATGACCTGAAAATATCAATAATCATATGGTCCAAATGGACCATTACAAATAAATTATACTTAATCTAGAAAAATATAAGGTGTTGAGTTTCTTCAGGAGAGGATAGATGATTACGCATCCTTATCAGTATCACATTAATAATCATCCGCTCGAAAATATGACGACATTTAAAGATTTGGGCTTCATCTTGGACCATCAGTTGAAGTTCCGGGATCATATAATATTGCAGCTAAGTCTAATAGTTTACTAGGCTTCGTTCGTCTTGCCACTTTCCGTTAAGAGTTTGAACTGTTCTCTTGTACGGTCTAGCCTGGAGTATGCATTGATTATTTGGGTTCGGTTGTATAAGATTGATATCGATCGAATTGAACGAGTATAAGTAAAAACAATTAATTCTATACTTGCTGCACAAGATGAAGTGGCCGTTCGATCCTAAACTTCCAATGTGTCAGAATAAAAGGAATTTACAATCTTATGCCGAACGCTGTAAAATTGTAAAGTTAGAATTATTGATGGACAGGCGTATGGTTGCGGGTTCTATGTTCATTGCTGGTGTTTTAAATGGCGCAGTTGATTTCACTGAATTTCTTGCCAATGTTGATATTCATGCGCCCTATAAATCGCTTCGGGTCAAACATTTTATTTCTTTACCGACTTTTAAGTCCAATTATGCGCATAATGTCCCTATTCCGGCCATATGTGTCGGCAATTTAATTCTAATTTTAATGAGTTCGATTTTAACTTATCCAAATGTTTGTTTAAAAAGTAAATTAAATAAATGTAAATTGTAGCTATTTGATGTCCATGTTATTGTCACAAAAGGATTTTTCCCTGTTGATATAAATAAATAAATAAATATTATTATAACCGAATGCCTAGTTTTAAGCGTGCGTTACTCCAAGAGACCAAAAACTTATTAAAATCTGTAAATATCACCTTAAATTTATTTGGGCATCTTAAGGATTAACTTTTTGTTTAAGAAGGATGAAATAGTGAAGCTATTGAAATTGCCTCATCAGCAGATTTAGGGATGTTAAACAATTTTTTGTAATTAAATTATAATAATTGGTCTTTATGGGGTAAGCAGGTGATGTGCATTAAATTTCATCTGTATTTGTATAGTTCATGTTCTGTCGAAAGATGTCACCGCTAATAAAAAAGGAATACTTCTTTATTTATTTTTGTTTAATCTATAATCCACGCATTCCTTCCACAGTTTTCTATTTCTCGCACAATTTTTAAGTTTTATAATTTTTCTTCCAATCAAACAAAATAAAATTCAAAAAAAATTTCTTAGACTGCGTCCGAAATCTATGATAATTATTTTTTAGTACAAATTTTTGACAAAGTAATGCAGCAAAGTAATTAATTGTAATGACATACTGTGAATATAATTTACTAATTCAACTCACTCTGGTTTTATACTTTATGTATTATGCGAGAGTTGGATTTTTGTAGTTCGATCTTAGCTACCTGACGAGTAGACCTTACTTTATCAGTACGAAACCGAATTACCAACACAAGAATCTCAAAGAGACTTCTCATTTTTGAGAGTCAATACATTGGTATGACTCTGGAGTAAAGAAAGGGGCAGGGGGAATAATATTTCTACTTTGCTGGTAGATACAGACGGTGGACAAAATTTTGTAAACACCTCGGATTTTTATCATTTTACTATTTTAAAATAGTCAAATATTTTTTTCCTAACACCCCAATTGTCGGTTTTTTGTAAATATACAGGGTGTCCGGGTTTGAGATGATAACCCGTTAAGGGGTGATTCCTTGGTTCATTCTGAGAAAAAAATCGTATGGGGGTCATTTTTTTATATCCTTTGAGATACAGGGTATTTAAAACATTTGGTTCAGAAAAAAAGTACACCCTAATATTAAACTGTAACTTCCAAAATATTTATCGGAGGGCAACCACTTAGTCTTATTTGACTGGTAATTGTAGAGGCTATTTTGGAAGTTCCAGTTTAATATTTTGGTGTACTTTTTTTCCGAGCAAATTTTTTAAACGCCCTGTATCTCAATGGATATCAAAAATTGACCTCCATACGATTTTTTTCTCAGAATGAACCAAGGTATTACCCCTTAATGGATTAGTATCCCAAACCCGGACACCCCTGTATATATTGTTAGCAAAAAAAAATATTTAGTAAAATGATAAAAAACCGAGGTGTTGGCAAAATTTTGTTCACCGTCTGTATATTATGAGTGATTGACTGGTTTATTTTGTTGATTTATCAAATCGAAAATAATGAGTAGCTATGTGATTACAATTAATATTATTGTCTATAAAAAGCCGAAAATTTTTTCAAATTTTTTACATTCAAGTGAGAAATATTCTTCTCTATTCATAATTTTTTATTATGCGGCCCGGATTGTGCAATAATTTTCTGACATATTTCCCCTCCTAGTACATTTATTATGTCGTTTTAAGTATAGTAATTCCCAAGAAATGAGAAGATTTTAGAACCGAAACCGACATGAATGATTCTCATAAGTAAACTTAGTGGTTTCTGTTATACTTATGTATATAAATGTCAGCACTGTTAATGAAATATTGAATAAATTCTACAATCCAAATACATGCTACTGAGTTGTTAGGATTTGGCCGAAAATAGACATGCCAGCACATTTTTAATAATAGCATTGTCCAAGCGATATTCGGCAAGTACCTACAGCTAAAATTTTTGATCAAAAAATTGAGTGGAGTTTCAGCCGATTACAAAAAGGGTTATTACAGTATAAGTAATAAATATTTCGTGATTTTTAACCATACATACATATTTTATTTCATCACATTTGTTGTTGTACAAGATATCACAAAGAAAAATCGAACACGTATAGCCAATCTTAATTAAAAAGAAATTGAAATATGTTTTAAATAAACAAAAGGGATTGGCATTTTAATATAAGGTAGATTTTTATTTTATTTTAATCTTTTAGTCGGATTGACAAAATATAAATACCTACGTAGTTCGTCTTTCAATTAGTTTAATTAATTTGTAAAGAAAACCAACATTTTCTTCATCTACAAATAGATTTAATTATTACACTCAACTTTTTTTGTTACCGCTGAAACAGCACTGTGAAAGGTACAGGGTTCGCATGGGAATGGAATGCAAAAAGATTTTCATTATCTGATAACGATCGGTGATGGCGATGAATACAGCTATAACCTGCATTTCGTTCAAGCGCAGAATTCATAAACCAACCCACCTTTAATAACACTGCTAAAAGGCTGGCTCCTCGATTTGGGACCGCGTTAGGTAGCTCGTTAAAAGTGAACAGCGAACGAGTTGGGAGTGCTTTGTGGCGCAGAAAAGATTGCAAACATAGAAACATACAAACTTTTAGTTTCTAATAGAGGAATAATAACTTTGTAACGTTTTTTCTAAAACACTGATATCATCTCATGTTTCTCATTTGAAACGTAGATTACAGAAGTTTTTCGGGGAAATGAATGTACATAAAATGGGGTGCAATCTTTTGTTGTAGATTTTGTGTTTGATTGAGTATGTTGGTGAATTTTACGATATTTAAAGTGGCATCATCCGAATGTATTAAAAAACTTTTATATGAATATATATGTATGTACCTGAAATATTTTGTAGATTGTTAGTTAGATGTCGAAATCTGTTTATTTATATGTTTTGCAGTTTCAACAACAATTAATTGGTATACTCAACATTATTTTTATTGAGCTTAGATTGTAAAATAGCAATAACATTAGATATTCTAAGAACTTTATACTTAACATTTAGGGGATCCTCCTTTATATTCCTGTCTCCTCCTCATATTATTTGTGCTGTTTTAACCTCCTTGAAGTTATACTAAACTTTCATCTCAGAAAAATTTGAAATTGCCTCCGACAACACAAGCGTAAAAACCAATCCCAGACTTTTTTTCTACAGTATTTAAAGTGTACGAATACGAACTTTAAAATCTACTCCAGACTTATTAAACGAGTGAAAAAACACTTCCCAGGATTTTTATTTATTATGAGATTTTTTCTCGTATAGTTAAAAATAAATAAACTAAATAAGATACAAAAAAAACATCTTCTGATCAGAATTATCCTATTAGCTACCTCTTGGCCAATTCTAAACGTGGTTCGCCTGTTAGAATTTTTGCTACATCAATAAATATGTTTCCTTTCCATGGTTAAAAATGAATAAATAAAACTTAAAACAAATTCTTCTGATCAGGATTATGGGGGGCCTGGAAATTTATTATATTTTATTTATTTATTTATTTATTTAAAATAGCACAATCCGTGTATAGTTACAATCCAGTATTGATTAGTAATAAGTAAAACAAAAACTAAGAAAATATTATGAAGGTACTTGGTAAAAATTAACTTTTCGCTACATTCGAAAATGCATTAAATCATCCACATTTGAATCGCTAAACAAAAATATTTTAATCCAGATTCGAATGGTTTGAGTTTCCTACAAATTTTCAACTCAACTGGTAGGTTCTTAAAAATTTTAGGAGCCAAAATTAAAAATGAATTTTAAAAATTGGTTGATGTAAACTTTGAAGCCGAATACTCTGATCATATCTCAAATTGTAACCAGTACTGACATTTAACTAATTAACCCTTTATAATGAAAAAAGTCTTCATGTTTTGAACACATGTAAATGTCTTAATGTAAATATCTGCGACTCCTGAAATAAAGGCTATGACGAAGATAAACGAGGAACATTATGCATAACTATTATAATATGTTTTAGCGCTATGATAAGGGGATAAATTCTAGCATAGTAGGTCCCACTCCAGCGACTTGTCCCCAGCATAATTTAAAATAAGTATCAATATAAGCAACTTGGTCACAATGAGCTTCAAGATAAGCATTTCTTCAAACCCGACTTCATATTTTGAATATTTATGTATACTGCAAACAGAAACCACCCAAGATCGTCAGCATAAGCTATCAACCTAGAGTTAAAATCTATTTGGAAATATAATTTAAATAAATTAAAAATAGCAGTGCACCTAGCACTGACCCTTGCGATACACCATCATTAATGTTGATGCCTTGAATCAAAGCACCATTGATTTTAACAACCTGTGACCGACCAGACAAATATATGATTGAACCCACTGCAACGTAACACCACGAAAACCAGCATAGAAAAGTTTTTGCAGTAAAAAATCATGATTTACCATATCAAATGCTTTCGTTAAATCTACAAAAATGGCACCAATCGAATTTCTTTGATCCAGACCCTTATTCAGAAAATTTGTAAATTCCAATAAAGCATTTTCCGTACTTCTAGATTTTCTAAATCCTTACTGGTTATTACGTAAAAATTTAGTTTTATTCAAGAAACTCCTGATCCTGGCAATTTACTATATATGTTAAGAAGCAGCGATATAGAGCGAAACTTTTCTAACTAAGAACTAATCAAATCATTAGCTGTCGACCCAGTCAACTTTAGACCAGAAATTATGTTTAAAATTTCCAATGAATCTGTTTGCCAGAAAACGCAAGATTTTACTACGCATTTATTAAATACAAGATCAGAGTAAATTTGATTATTTGAGTTCGTAGTTTGCTTTAAATTAAGAGAAATTAATCAAATTTTTCTTATGCTCCTTATTTAAAGCCTCGTTGACCACTCTCCAGCTATCTTTAATATTGCCTTTTGTATTGTTGAATTTATGTTTATAGCATTTTTCTTTCTCAACCTCTTTATTTAAAACTTTGAACTTCCATAACAAGTTAGAATCACTGGGATTTTTAAATACTTTTTTAGATAAACCATTTTTCAACTTGATTTTTTTTTTAGTAGAATTGCTGAAATCCAAGCCTTAATCCTTTTGTCCTTAGCTTTTAGCGCAATAAAATAATCATACGCTCTAGATACATTAGTTTCGGAATAGACATTGAGCCAGCATTCCTTATTCAACTCAACAAATAAATTTGCATAATTTATAGAGGAGACATAATGTTTCAATTTTGGCAGTAAATGATTATTGGTAAAAATGTTGGACAGTCATACAGTGATCATCAGTAATATGGAGATCATAAATATTCGCAACGATACTAAATTCAAATTTCAAAGAATGTCTCAAAAATATGTGATGTATGCATGTAGCAGAATCATTACAAATTTGTGTTCGTACATTTAACCATTGAGTAAACATATATAGAGTATGACACCGCAAATTTCAAAGCGACATACCAGCCGAAGTGTCTAAAAATAGTACCAAAAATCTCAAATGGATTGAGTCTTTGGTTATTGTGTCCAAGAATATATTTTCATTCATAAAAATTTTTACCGTCTTTTTGTGTTTTTTTTTTGTTTCATCTTCAACATCTGTTTTCACAATGACAAAACCAACAACAAATCTAATGAAATGAAAACATAAAACGATTTACAATATGGGTCGTTTATTTTTAAAGTACATAAGTTCATATTTCGTTGAAATGAAATAAGGAAAGAATTGAGAATCAGTAAATGAAAAATTATATGGGATTTTCAATTTTCTTGTTTTTTGCATAAGTACATACAAGAGTTGCCACTCGTCCTCGTTTGACTATTTTGTCCTCGCGTCCTCGTCGATATTGAAAAATCCTCGTCATTTAAAAAATTGTGTTCTTATCGATGATTAAAACCAAAATGACCATATTTAAACTATAGATTTAAACGGCCAGTAATATTTGTTGTTTATTTATTTAATAAAATAGATTTATCCCTTCAATATTATTGGTTGGGTAAAAAAAGTAACAAATTGTGTAATTTATTTAAAAAAAAAACAACTCTGTAAACTCAGCTAATCAAATCACAAGAAAGCTAGAACAAAATGGTTTTTAAATATAAATTTCTCATCTCTACTTGTAATACAATTTTAATACATTTAAGTTTGGGCAATTAGCAATGATCAATGTATTTTTCTATAAATTACTCTTAACTATTTTTGTTTGCCTATCGGTACAAAAAAATGTTCTAAACAAAATTTGCTGGTTAATTATTACTTGTATAAACACTAACGACTTTAAATTTGACATGTATTTTCTTATGGTAGCGATTGTAACTTACTTACGGATTATAGCAAGCAATAAAAACCTTATTTAAACTGAAAAGTAACTTCTTGTTTAAATAAGAAGAGGCATAACTTCTTATTTTATTACGTTGTGTTTTAAAAGAGATCGTTTAAAGATTCTACTTTTTATTGAAGTTCAAAGCCGTTAATAACTAAATAATATATTAATATTAAGACTATTTGATTTTTAGAAAAATTTTATAAATTTATTATTTTTTTATTAACTGTCATCAAATGATAATGTCATCAAATTCAAATGAACCTGGAAAAAATAAAAGAAAACAAGCAATGAACTTTAGTGATTCTTGGTTGCAATTGAAAAGATGGTTAAAATAAAAATTTCAAGTGATAAATGGTGCTGTAATTTATGTAGTGTAGAAATATTAGTTTCTAATAAGAGTTTTCGGGCCCTAGAAGATCATGAATGAACCAAAAATCACCGAAGACAAAATTACCGGATGCCGGTTGCAGTGCTGTAATCTATAATATGCCGATTACCTTAGTTGCATCGTTTACCACGCCAAGTAACAGTCAAGTTTTAATATTACTTCTATAAAAACTTAACGGCTTCTATGCAAAACAGAGCATTGCACTGATTTTTTACGACAATCATTTCAAGTGACTACCAGTACAGCTCCTGATCACTTAAAAATATATCATGACAAAAAAAAAGCTTTTGAAATAACAATTGTAGTAAAAAATCCTATACTTTTTATAGAAGTAATATTAAAATTTGACTGTTACTTGGTGTGATAAACGATACGACTAAGGGAATAGGTCCTACATTATTTAATATGAAAGATACAATTGATGAAGAACTACAGTAAAAGAACTTGTCCATATTTAATATTGTATCAAAGATTGCTGCATAAAATGAATTAAGTCTAAATATTTTAACACCAAAATTGGAAATAAAGTGAATTGTGGCTGAACCAAAGCTGAGGCGATTGTGACAGACATATTGGCTCCTGAAGAAATATGCGGTAGACGTTATAAATAATTTCTAACAAAATTTGTTATTGAAAGTAGGTGCTTCGAATCAAAAAAATAGAAAATCCTACAGTATTAAAATATTACACGTTCGGGAACGGAATTGAAAATTAGCTTATAGATTTTTTTGAAACCACAGGTGGTATGTTTAGTGCAATGCATGAATCGTTCAATTTCTTATATTTATCTCTAGAGAAAATTTCAGCTTTCAGCACGAGTAATGCAATTCTAATTTCGGAAAAACAATTATCTGTATCAAAACTTGAAATTGTTGAATCCGTATGTCTTAAAAGCGAATTGTTATAGCAATGTCGTCCATAATTCTTTTAAACGTTGCTTAAATATGCTGTCCTTTGGTTTCGATAATTTTATGCAAAATTGTTTTAATTTCTTTCACTAAATCAGCAAACGGACGGGAAAAGCTAATTTTTTCAGAGTTATTGTAATCTTGAGTTTAGGGAGCTAATCAAACACTAGCCTATTAAATGGGTTTCTTAACTTCCAGCTTTAGAAATACATATACACCCTGCGCCATTGAAATGTTTGGTTTGAATTTTTAAAGTAAATTTTGGAAATACCGCCATTTGATTCAAAAGTAGATGGCAGAAATGATGGATCCTGATTATCAACACAATTTTTACACCATTTCCAAATACATATATTCAAATAAAAAAGAACGGCGGTCCGATACCTCGTAACAATTTGGTAGGTCTTTACAGTGTTTTTAACAAAGTCATTTCAATTCAAAAAGAGTTTGTTGTTGTCAATGGTAAGTTTTATTCAAAATAAGGATTAACAAAAATAAAATAATTCATCTCAACCAAAATAATTTAAGAGAAATTGCACTTTTTAAAATCAATAATTAATGACACCGCCCTTGGCTTTTATGATGGCCTTAATCCGGATCGGCATTGAATTGTAAAGTTTGGTTAAATAATATATTGTTATTTCTTCAAGCCAGACTATTTCTATAAGTTTTTCCGCTCTTTAACACTTTCCAGCTTGTATTTTTTGATCTTCTTTCCCATGAAAGGCAAAATATTTTCAACAATATTGAGGTCAGGACTATTTCCTGTTCAGGGTAACGACTCAATCCCAAGCTATTTTTAAATTCGGCTACCTACAAAAATTAGACGTTAAAATTAAGCATTCTTACGTCACAAATAACGTCAATAACTCACAATGGAGCGCCCTGTAACATACGGAGCTGAATCGTCGTGGAAGAGTGGAATACCGATGTATTGAGTCGGGTCCTCAATAGTGACGACGCAGGTTTCGATAATTTTTTTATATTTTTCTCCATTTACTGAATTATCCAGAAGGCGTAGTGATCAAACAAAGGCTGTTATGGCTCCCCAGGCCATAACATATGGTGAAAGTTTTACTACCTGCGAAATACATTCTGTTAAATACATTTTGCCTTTTCCTCGCCGAACACTTATCCTTACATATAGGGTCCAAAGGTGTTGATCTTGGATTCATCCGAGAACATGAACCAACTCTCTTGCAATTTGTGAATGTGTGTCCTTTTCTGCCTTTAATTGCAAAATTTTGGCTTTTTCGTCAGGATTTGATCTAGAGCGACCCATTTTAAAATTAACTCTTTGACTACTTAATTGAAACTAAACGAATAAGTCATCCTTATTTTGGTTTTAAATGTGTCATAAGACGTGAAGTATGAAAGAAAAGTAAAAAACAAAAGAAACAACAAAAAAAAATAGTGAATGAGGTAAAATCAATGAGAGAACTGCAAAAAATAGTAAATAATCAAAACCGAACATATTTGGGATTTCACTTTTTTTATTTTAACTATAAGTTGTATAAATGCCTACAAGGCAATTTGTTTATCAATTTGTGAAACTGGATTGTTATTGGAGAAACCAACACGTGCACGCGCCTTTACAGCACATACAGCCGAGAACATTGCAGCTGTTGCTCAGAATGTGTCTGAGCATCCATCAACATCGTGCTCAAGAATTGAACATTTCACGCAGTTCTTTGATGAGAATTTTGCATAAAGTGCTCGGTATAAAGGCGTACAAAGTTCAATTAGTACAGTAACTGAAACAAAATGGCCACCAGCAAAGTTTTTGGTTCGCTAATTGGATTGTGGAACGCTTGGAAGAAAATGAGCATTTTTACCGAAAAATGCTCTTTTCCGACGAAGCTCATTTTCACCTCAGAGGCTATTCAACAAGCAAAATTGTTGTATTTGGGGCTCATTACCACATTACCACAAATTTTGTTGAAATGTCATAACTCAATAAATCAGCATCAAATTGTAACGCATTGTTCACAACGTGCAACGTGGACCGCACACTCAAATCCAATGATGTTATCGTTTTGCAATTTATCTGAAATAAGTTTAGATTTTTATTCTTGCGAAATGTAATGAAATTCCTTGAACCTCTGATTCTAGAAAAACCATGCCACTAGCTTTTTGAAAGTTGATGTTCTTCGAGAACCTTTACTAGCAATTCCGTAATTAATTCGGAAGTTTCTCCTGGGAGTGACGCAAGTTCAAGTAATTTAACTTGAATTCCATTACTGGCATTAAAATATCGCATAAGAACTGGGAATAGTTTAATGTTTTTGTGGTTCGAAGCATCAGTAAAAACAGTAATAAAGTTGGCATCATCGAAATCATGGTTTACTTTTTGTAAACTAAGTGGAGCCAAGACGTTTTTGAATATTGCTTTCGATTTACAAATCACATGAAAACAATCCATATCAAGATATAACACTCTAGAAGCTGATTTTATAGAAAGTTTCTAATGATTTTTGGAAAATCGAATTTTTTTAGATTTCCTAACGAGAAATTTTTATTGAATTTTTTTCTTGCGATAGCTATTGACATAACACGCTAGAGGCTGATTTTTGAGCAGGTTTTGTCACTTAAGAATATTGACAAACATTTTCAATGCTATCCATGCATCCATAGTAATTTTCGGCTAAACACTATCGACTGTTTACGACTTAATTTTTTACTTTCGGCTGGTAATTTACAACTTTAACAGTATTCAAATATGTACTTTATGTTGGTTTCTTTTTTTTCGAATCCACGAACCATTCAATTATGCATACAATGCGAGTGCTCAGTCGTGCAAAACTCAAAATTATAAATGCTTCGGCGAAAAAAAAAAAAAAATAAGAAAATTTGGAACAAAAATTGTAAACCACATTCAAATTAGCATACAACTAATTACAAATACATAAACAAAAACGTAAGTTATCCTTTTTTCATTGTGTATGGAATATGAATGAATTGAACATTAAAGAATTACGGTATTTAGTGTATAAAATAAGCAAAATAGAAAATCAATAAACAACAATGCGTAAACACGCCCCACTTTTTTGCAAAAAAAGTAGTAAAGTAACAAACCAAAAAATGCGATTGCAGCGACATACTGAACTCGTAGCGGCGAAATTACCCGGTGTCATTTCTATATGTAAATATTTTTTGATTTAACATAGAACATAGGCCATGAGACGTCATCATAAATATATAACTGTCTTAAGATGGGGGATGATCTAAAATATTTATATTTATTTCACCCAAAACTAATAAATTTTGCGATTTAATCCCTGATAAAATATTATTAAGGTCTACCAAAAAGACAGATGTGTTTAAAAAATGAAATCTATAAATAACTAATAACGGAAATAACTTCCGAACGGAATTAAATTCAAAATTTACCTGTAAAATGTCAGCACTAGTAGCTTCGATTTAAGATACAGTATTATTCAGTCAACACATAGATAAACAGCAACTCCACCGGCCCTCTATGAAAGAAGAAGAAGAATGATTTGCAGCAATATGTCAAGTACAGCAATGTTAGCTACAAATAAATTGAAATTTTGCCTAAAGCTTCTAATATTTTGATGAACTATAAAAAGGTTTGATTTATTATTCAAGTTGTTGTTATTTGAAGATATTACATCTACATTGGCTTTTGTTGGTTTGGTTGTCGTGCCCCTACAAAAGGATTGCTTCGGGTTATATTCTGGAACTTCTTTTCAATCGTCGGTTCATTATGTCGGTAAATGTTCGCCCAATTAAAAGTGTATTGGCTATTGGTCGTGAATTAAGTATGGCTCTTTATCATCAAAGTTGAAAATTCCTCTAATGTAAGGATAGACTCATCGACGACTATTCCCAAATGAATTTTTGCCTGTTTGACTGCTGCCTCTCATATACCGCCCATATGTGGTGCTCCAGGTGGAATGCACTTCCAGTTAATGCTACATTGCCCAAGCGCTGATGCTATGTCGGACACCTTGATTTGAAGAAACTGAAACAATTCCTTCAAATTATTATTTGCGCCAACGAAGTTTGTCCCATTATCGCTGAAGATTATATGGCAATTTCCTCGACGTGACGTGAATGTGCTTAAAGAACCAATAAAACTTTCGCTCGTAAGGTTGCATACTGTTTCAATGTGAACCGCCTTTGTGCTCAATCAGACGAATATGCATACATACACCTTCATCGATACTTATCCTCTTCGTCTTACTGAACCTTAAATGGTCCACAATAGTCAACGCCTACGTTATAAAATGGATGAGTGTATTGTACTCTCGCGGATGGTAAGTTACCCATAAGTTGTTCTTCTGTAGTTGGATTTTGTCTAATGCATTTTATGGAAATTTGCACTATCGATCTAGATAGATTTGCATTTTACTATCCAGATCTCCGTCTAATGATGTTGGTAAACAAACTAATACCTGCGGATGGTTGTGTGGTAGGTGGATATCTCTTACTATACACTTAACTGATTGGTGCTTGATTTGTGGGATTATTGGATGTTTGATGTTGAATGGAGTCAATGTTTATGAAGCTAGAGTATTTGCTCATAAAATTGTCCAGGAATTCATTTACTACAACCACAAATGTGTCCATCTTTAAAGGGTCGTAATTCTTCGGTTGTTAGGTTCTGTGAAGGAATTCCTCTTAATTGTGCTGGTTTGGTTTTGTCAAAGTCATTTAACCAATGAGGTCCATACCACCAGAGCTTGCTTCCAACAAGATCAGTTGTGCTCATACCTCTCGAAGCGATATGAGCTGGACTATTTTTCGATGGCACATGAAACCAATGTTCCCTTTTGTAAACCTTTATGATCTCGCTTGCTCTGTTTGCGACAAACGTGGTTCATCGTCTAGGATGTGCTGACTACCAGTCTAAGACTATTTTAGAATCTGTGAATAAATAAATGTTAATAATTTTGCACGTTAACGATTCTTCCACCATTTTCATTAAGTTAGCCAGCAGTAAAGCCCCCCCCCCCCCATTAATTCTAATTGTGGCAAACTTATTTGTTTCACTGGTGCTATGCGTGATTTGGGTGTTAGATATTTACCTTTAAACCATCGCTCGTCTTAACTAGTGCGTCACACAACTGCGGTATAAGCTTGTTCACTTGCGTCAATGAACCCCCATTAAATTTAATTGGTCGGTTGTTTGCAGCCACCTTAGCAAAGCAAAGAAAAAAAAAATTGAAATTTTGAGGACAAAAAGAAATAAAACACGTTTTTTTAATAAACAATTCGTTAAAACTAATATTCATTTGAACAATTTATACGAAATTTTAGGTTTGTGCAAAGGCCGATAAGCTAAAGAATATTTGTACAAAATTTCAAGTTAATTGGCGCATTACTTTTTGAGTTACATTCCACGGCGCGCAAAAAAAACACGTTTCAAGAAAAACTCGATTGAAATTTTCGTTCTTGAAGAGAACGCATTACTACGCATCACTTCGATGACTTCCTAGGGACCTTTAGAACTTTCTGTTGGGCTTGAAACTTTAGAAATAAATTCTTCAGATACTAAATGAATTTTTAAAGCAAAAAAAATTAATATCTGGAGGAGGTTCCCCCCTTAATAGTATTATAATTAATATGCACTATCAGATTACATGTATTCGGCCAATAACTGTCCATTTTACCGTTTAAAATTTGTTGGTACAGAACTATAATTATCATTTTCTGACTTATTTCGGATTATTTTATTGTTTTTATTTTTATCAAATATGATTTTGCTTAACACTTAGCACTTTACTATGATACTGTCTAGTTTTTGTTTTTGTTTATTTATGTTTATATCACCTGTTTGGTGGTCAATCAGACATCAAACTGCCGGTTGTTCATGTTTATCATTTCACCACAAAATAGTTTGGTGTTCTTGATCTTCTTTTGATACCCACACCGGCCACACCTGCCGATACATTTTCTCTATATCTCCACACAGTATAAATTCGTGCTGGCGGAACTTTAAAAATATTTTTAGAAGTGGTGGTTGCACAGTGGGACCAAACATTAAAATGTCGTTTAATGATATCCCGGTAGATGACTACACAGAAGCATCAAAAACCACTGTGAGCTTCGAAGTGGTGCTGTTTGCCTTCAATACTCCGTCATGCGGATAATATTTAATAATAATGTTGCAACCTTGTACCCTTTCCATATATCCAAACTTCTCATATTCCGACATGAATGCCTGGTACATTGCTCCGAATTGTTCGTCATGCTCGAATTTTCTTTCCATAGCCTTTAATCTGTTTAGAGCAGCATTATAAGTTGTTCCAAGCATGCTAGGTATTTGCTTGAATGGCAGTTTTACAATAAATTTGTTGTCTTCAGCTATCTTCGTTGCGGTTTGAACTAGTGCTTCACATTTTTGTTCATCCGGTGTTCGCCTATTAGTTTTCGGGAGTTCTTCGATTTCCCAGAATCTGCTAAGGGAATTATTGATATCTAAAAAAATATTAAAGCTACTCAGATCAATATTATTCTGCTAGTTCTCGCCGCTTCCGTTGGCTACAATCCAACGAAACATAGTTTCCAGCGCTGTCAAGCCACTTGGCAAGCATAATTTCTTCAATTCTAATGACTTGAAGAAGATATCGACTCCCAAAAGCAGGTCGATTTATCCGCTCTTGTTAAACATTGGATCAGCCAGCTGCAGCTCCTTCAGCATATCAGCATCACGTTCTGATATTGTGCAGCATGGTTTGGATATGACGGATACTTTCAGGATGATGTATACCTGTGCTGCTAGTGTTTCTTTACCATGAATTGACTTAATGGTCATCTCGGTAGAACCTTTCGTTGTCACCATTCCCATTTATCCTAACCATTTTACCAGAATCCTCGCGTTTTTGAGTTCCAGCTTTAAATCATGCATACATTCTTCAGAAATGAAGGATGCTTTAGTTCATTGACGTCTTTAATCCTCACTAACGCAGTTGGCAGGATAGTGCGTGATGTTTCGGGATACGTGGTATATGTTTTGAAGTATGCTACATCTATACAGTCTCACTTGTATCCTTCGCTGTAGTTAGTTCAATCTTGTGGACTTGAGCGCTCGGTTGATTAGCTTGTTTGGCTACCTTCGATGCGTCTGATGAATCATGTAGCGTGGCATGGTGTTTCCGTTGACGATGATAGCATCTCGCTCTTGATCTGCACTCTTGAACCCGGTGACCGCCATTTAAACAATTGAAGCACCTATTGTTTGTTTGAATTGCTGCTGACTTTTGGGTCGAGTTCATGCCTTGATAAGTGTCGCATTCATATATCCGGTGTCCATCCTGTTTGCATATTGCGCATTTGTTGGTAACTCCGGATGATGTAGCCAATGTATATGCTTGTGATACTGGTATCGCTCGACTTGGAATAAGTTAGTTTCCTCGTGTAGCTCTTTCATGACTCAGTCATATCTATGCGCTTCCCTATAGGAATGTTAGTAAGTTATCGAAAGTGGGAAAGTCCTCAACCGTTGTTTCCTAAGCCCATAGAGATCTGGTTTCGTTATCTAATTTATTTAGTGTAATATAAATTAATCAACAATCTCTTTTTTCAGCATCCGCACCTAACTCCTTTAGTCCTCTAATTGCTTCGTCGATTGAATCCGTCAATTTTTTAATATTTGCAGTATTGGGTTGTGTAATATTTGGTTGCTCTGAGAATGTCTTAATGAATGCGTTAACGACATATCGCTTTCTGTTGTATGATTTTATGAGCTTTGGTAACGCCTCATTATAATTAAAATCAGTCACTGGAAGATGCTGGATTAATGCTCATGGTTCTCCTTTTAACGGACCCCTCAGGTACTGAAACTTTTCCGCCGCTGTTAAATTTTCTCGTTCATGAATGGTGGAACTGTAAAGGTCGAAGAACGATTGCCATTGCATGTAATCTCCTTCAAATGCTGGAATATTTATTTTTGGCAAATGAACTTCGATGGATTGGCGCTGTGTAGTTTCATTGTATTGTCTGCGAGCAATAACTTTCGCGTATCAATGCTGCGTTTACGTGCGATAGCATTTAATCCCGCATGAACCACGTAGTAGTTGTCTTCTAAATCTGGAAGGTCTGATACGACGCTGCAATCAATATCAAACATCTCCTTTTCAATGCTTTGAAACTCGTTTAGCAAACGCTGCACTCTCCCGGTCTCCCCTGCTTAACACATATTTCGACTAGGTTAGCGTTCTCCAAATTGCATTGGTCTGCGTTCTCCTATGGCTCTCTGCTGTTTTAAACTCTCCATTTTTTTTGTGGTCTCCATTTTATCACTTCACAAAGAACTGTAGATTCTGATTCGCGAATAAGCCAACGATTGTAAATTTCACTGAGAGCTTGTCTAGTAAATCTCAATTCACTAAAAACGCTTGGCTTAATTAAATCAATAGCTCACGATAATTTATATATATTATTCAATCTAAGAATCTATTCAAATTATAAATTGGTAGTTATACTCGCTGTTGCCTATATTCATGAAACTACCAACCTTTTACCCTAAAAAATTATTTAAAAATTCTGGAAGTAGTGAAAAGTATCATATTCAACTCGCTTGTAACGGTGACGCAAATTGTATCCTCAGATACCCAGAATCGATACATTTTCTTCTATAACATTATTATTTAATTATAAATTATTATGATCATATTATGTATGTACATCGTCAACCATACTAAAAACCGTTTGTGTCACTTGGTAATTTTCTGCTCAATGTATAAATATGTAGATGTTATATACCCCGTCCAATTAATGTAAATATCATTTACGAAAAATCATAAAATTAGCATAATTGTTCAGCATACAAAAACCATGTTTCATTTTGTTCTCGCCTTTCGTCTGGTATGTTGTTTAAAAAGAAAATTATCGCGTATATTTACAATCAAATTTAATTAGAGTCACATGCATAAACCTCCACCTGCCTTATTATTTCCTTCCATAAACTTTTAATTTCGAAAAACATTTAACTTAATTTTATTATATAATACATTACTTTCGCTACACAAATACCTAATAAGTCTGTACAGTTCAGTTGTTCGCCGCCTTCTTCAGTACTTTTCATTACTATCGTTATCCTCATTCCACTATGGATTTTTCACAAAATGAAATAATTTTCCTCAAGGTTTTATTTATAAATTCGTAAATGTATACCTAATTTACATATTTTTGCATTGTGTTTCTTTATAATACTGGTTTATGATTTATATGGCACACGAATCCCATAACAAAGTCTCTTGATTTGATTAAGTAATTAAAATGATTTGTTGTCTGTACGTAAATGAATTATTTTTTGGTTCTAAATTTATTCAAGACAAAAATTTTGAAATGTTGCCAATATATTATACGAAGCCCACAATGAGCAACAAATTTATTTATCCATTTTCAAATTTGTGTTCAGACACGATAAATTACTTATAGCATGTATTTACTTATAGCATGTGCTAATTAGATTACGTGTTATACAAACCGAAATTGAGTATGGGTTATTTCAATTTTGTCGTGATTTAGTCTCAAATATGATATTGTCTGCCGTTACTCCTAATATCATCCACATAAACTAATCCAATTAAATCAAAATTTAAAATTATTTATTTAGCCTCATTTGGGTGTCTCCATGTTTATGGTCTAAATATATCTTTCGTCTACAATATGCAAATCACCTCCCACAGTATATGGTTAACCCTGGATAATACAAATATAAGTAGAGAACAAAAAAAAATTTTTTCGAACAAGATAATGAATCCTAACAGGGTTTTTTTAGTAAGAAGAAAAAAGTTTTATCGTCCTAAAAATAAATAAAGCAAAATTTATTTTTTATATACGCTTGTGTCTTCCTTTGTTGGATGGTAATTTAAATTAAGCCTTCTGCATGGATAAAATTTATACATACATATTTTTCAGACAATAATCAAAGTGTTTTATTAAAGCATAATCAAGAATTGTAGAAGTTCACCCAATGTACCACTACGCCGCACATTAGGTGCCACATGTACCAGCATTTTGGGCGCTATGTTACATACTCACTAACTAAACATCGCATAGTACGACAAACCGCTGACCGGCTTGCCCAAAAAACAACTTAACAAACACAAAAGACACCACACAAAACAAAATAAAATATTCTTAATCAGTCTGCTCTCTCAATCTTCAAAGCGACAACACGTCCCTCGCTCATGGTGTTGGCTGCCAACCACATTTTCGTGCAGCAAGAAAATGGTGGTGATATAATGAAATAAAAACTTAAAATTTCAAACCTGGAATTCTGCGCCAGTAGGAGGAATTTTGCACATTCTCCCAACGTTTTACCGCTACCCTAAGGTGCTCCTTAGTAATGCCGCAGAAGGGATCTGGCCTAATGAATGGAGAAGCAGAACCCTTATACAGGTGAGCCTATCGGATGTCTCATTTCTCACAACTCCAGTATTACCTGGCACCCAAATAAGTGTTACCTTATTTGAGCTTGGCAAATGCTAAATAATCTTCAGAAAATCCCATACCAGCCTTGACTCAATGGTAAAGGACCTAAGAGCCTTTACGGCCGATTGGCCGTCTGATACAATATATATGTTTGCATCGTTTAGGCCTTTTGCTATGCCTATCCTAGCTCAAAGTTCTATAGCATGTACTTCTGTTTGAAAGGTAATATCGTGTTTTTCCAAGGACTTCGAGAAGGATGTCCCACTCTCGTGTATTCCTACCCCCCGCTCCGTCTTCCGTTTTTGATCCATCTGTAAACCATACCATTGACCCTCGCCCAAAGTCATACAGTCGGAAGGCATTCTTATATAGAAGGGTCTGTCTGAAATTTCTTGAGGATTTCAAGATGACCCACCATATTACCCGTCTGATATTTCCCTTCGCCTGCATCTTAAAGTCCACGATAGCAGCCTCCTTTTTAACATGCAGATGCAATGGAGTTAGTCCTAGGGATGCCTCCATTGCTGCGGTTGGACACGTTTTCATTGAGCCCGCGTAACACAAATGCGGGCTATGCGCTGAACTTTATTCAGTTTTAGGCCACCATCCGATACGTAGGTGACCATGGGCCTAATGATTGTTAGAAATAACCAGTAGATCATTTTTGGATGTAGTCCCCAAGTACGTCCATAGAGTCTCTGACAGGCCCAAAAAGCCTTAGTGGCTCTATTATGAATTTTTACTAAATGTTGCTTCCAGTTCAGCCTTTGATCTAGAATATCCCTAGATATTTAACCTCTTTGGAAAAAGCAACAATAATACCGTTTAACGAGGGAGCTATAAGTGAGAGCTTTTGCCACTCGTAAAAGGGGCAATGACAGTTTTATTTGGATTGCCACTAAGCGCTTCCTGGTCACACTACTGCTATATTAAATCGAGCGCATTTTGCATGAGATCAGAGATGACCTCATCAAACTTGCCTCTAATTATGATAGCCGAGTAATCCACATAGTCCTGAAGATCAAACCCATGGCTACTGATGGTTACTGAGCGAATCCACCTAATTGTAGAAAGCGGAACCCCCTTCTCCATTGCTGCCCTCTATCGATCCATAGGATGAAAAGCCCCCTCAATGTCCACAAAGGCTTAAAGGCCAATTTCCTTAAAAACTACCGCTCTTTATATCCTCGTGACTAGACCAAAGTTAACAAATATAAAGGTATGCACTAATTGCCATTTTTAATCAGCTTGATGTAGGCGTTCATTCTACCCTCTATTTAGGAATATAAATCACTTAACATCTTCTTCTTCGTTATCTAGTAGCAGTTTACATATCTTGTTGATTGCTCGCTTAAGAGATCCATCCTAACAGCCACATTGACGGCGGCAAATTAGCATCCTTAAGCAGCATTAAGTCATTGACCTTTAAAACAGCTTTTCTCGTTTTACATTTTTACCAGCGACGCCATTTGCGAGTGCAAGTGCCAAATGCAAATTTGACCGTCTTGTAAGCCGGGATTCCTTCCTAATTCAAGACGTCCGGTTGTGGTAATTGCACTAACGGCTGCCCAATCAAAAAAATGGCATGGTGTCAAAACGTCTAATGAAGTTGGATCCTCATGCAGTGGACAAAGTGGCCGACTATTCAATAAGACTTCAATTTGTGTAAGGATACTATATAAGTCATCGAATGTCAATGGCGCATCTACAGCTCGCTTCATATGAAATTTTATTGCCTTGATGTTGCGTTCCCAAAGGCCTCCAAAAGTAGGAGCTCGTGGCGGAATAAAAATTCTGTTTTGCAGCAGAAAATCGGCGTTTACAATTTTGTCACGATTATCTGAAATAAAAAGAAAAAACTTCAGCACGAGAGTTTTTTGCACCAATGAAATTACTTCCATTGTCCGAATGAATTTCAGCAGGAAGCCCTCTTCTAGAGCAAACCCTTTTTAATGTTTGTATGAATGCGTATGTTGACAGGTCGCTGACCAGCTCAATATGTACAACCTTTGTCGCAAAACATATGAACAACGCAATGTAGCCTTTAGTCATTTGCTGTCGGCTTCTGCCATTACGCAGATTAAGTTGTATCGGGCCATCGTAGTCTACTCCGGTAAGCAAAAATGCACGTGTAGGGGTAGCAGGAAAATTTCCAATTTGTTGGTTGAGTAATTTACTTTCCGAACGATGTTTTTGATGCTTAATATCCAAAATTGTTGTCGTATCAAGTTGGTCAACAGTGTTGGACCAGCATGGAGGTTCTTTTTATGTAGATCCCTTGCAATTAAGTACCCAATCGGATGGCGGTTAGGCAAGATAGTTCAATGTTTCGCTTCTTCTGGTGTATTTGTCTTGTTCAATCGGCCACTTATACGTAAAAATCTATCTTTATCCAGGAACAGGGATAGTATAAGCAACTTGCTGTTTTCATCTATGGGTTTCTGGACTTGCAAACTATGAATTTCTCTCTCAAATGAAACGGATTGTACGTAATGCAGGCACGCGTTTTCAGCCTTCACATATGTACATATCAAATAAAGAACTGCTTTGCTTTGTGTGCTTGCACTCCCAGCTAAAACATCTAGGAATTGTTCGTTTAGCCCTCTCAAACGATGAAAAATATTTGAATACAAAATCTAATGTGACGTTTTCCTTTTGAATAGATAAACTAAACGATAAATGCTGTGGTTATGAAAGGGCTTCTTCTGTAAATCGGGAATCGTATATAGGTTATATCATGCCAGTTATTTGGATGCTGCATTAACCATGACGGACCATGACAATTGAGTTTAATTGTTCAGCAAATCATTATTTACCGTCTCATCCCAGTCTTTGATGTACAACACATCTTATGAAAAAGCATTTTGAAAAGTGCGACGATTGCTGAAATCCAACCAAGTGGATCAAATATTTTAGCAACATGCGATAATAATTTCCGTTTCGTCAATAAACTGTTGCGTGGATTTTCTGTTTTGTATCCAAATTCGTCAGTAATTGGATACCACTGTATACCAAGCATTGGAATACCAACATCTTTCCCTTGTAGCATTATTGGCGGTTCCAGGTCAGCATCTGGAATGAACAATATGGATTAGCACCGCCATGTTATTAAATCAACGAAACTCTTAATTCGTGAAGAACGAAACCGTGATTTACTACAAACCCTATTCACACTGAACAGGTATAAATCTTGAGAAGTAATGTCTTTTTGTGTACCAAGCAGGATGTATTTTGGTGTTTGTTTTTCGAAATTATTGTTATACACACCGACACTGGTACCGAATTGATGCCTCTTATAAATGAAACAGAATTTCAAAGGAAATTTTGAATGCCTCTGGGATTCTTATTTTATAGAATTATTCATTCTTACCGAAAAATGTCTATTAAATATTTCATGTAATTTACTAATAAAAAACACTTGTTTACTTACGGCGATTTTACGTTTACATAAATTTTTCAATTTCCTTTGTTTTGTACGTCCGGAATATTCTGAAACTATTCGAGCGATACTTTTTGTTCAAAACAAAATTATACTACAAAAATACGTTCGTTGCTAGCGCCTTTGTGTAATTTTAAATTTTAATGACTTGAACTAAATTACTCGTATTTGAGTCTTATGTATATAACCGTTTTGTATGATTTAACAAAAAAAAAATTACTTTAAATTCCAAACCCAACAACCCATTCCAAAACAAATTATTCGACTGGTACTGAAAAGTGTGGTGTAGAGAGAAATATAAAGCTTTACGGATCGTTACGTTTCTTATGGTATACTGGTAGTATAAATGCAGGCGAATTTAATCAATACATTTATTTTTTTATTACAATAATGCACAGTGTCAACTTGTTCTTGTTCTCAGTTTATATCAATGATATTCTTTCACATGCAAAATGTTCCCTTCAAAATTACATTCTACAGAATGTGTGTGAGCTTTTGGGGGTATTTAAACATATTAATCAATGACATTGGTGAAACCTTGGTCTTAACCAATGGGTATCTACAAATCGTACACACCTTGAACATCAATAAGAATAAATAAGAATAACTTTACTTGATCTTGCTTTTGGTTTGCCGGAAGTAGATCAATATTTTGAAATACATTGAGTACTCTGCTGTTCTAAATATGAAAATGCATTATTCGTAAAAGTAAAAAACCAATATTAGCAAAGCAAATAACTGAAAAATTAAACGATATTATACCAAAAGATCCAAACCTTAAGGATACATGATAATCCGTCATCTTGTTATGAAAGATATCCAGATTTCATTTTGTTTTGCAACATTATTAATTTATATATTTAGCTATAGGGACACTGTAGAACGCTTTGAAATAATAGAACAATTTAACAATGCAAATTAAAATTGAAATTCATTATAGTTTGTGGCATAGTGGTAAAGCACTGGACTTGAGCGACAAAGGTCTTCTTATTTTTATAATTTCTTCTTAAGTATTCATGTAATGACCAAATATTTTACTTTAAATTAAAAATATTCCGCTTTTCAGTGTTATGTTTAACTAGAGTAACTATACAAAATAATGGTAAGCGTGTTAGCTCCTAAATGTATGCAAACACTACTATAAATTTTTTACAAATTTATTATGAGTTGTAGTAAGCCATGAAAATTTTTCGGAAAAACATATTTTTCCTATCATCATAGAAGAATTACTAAAGAAGCATATTTTGTATGAGTCAAAGATACCTAAGAAAATATTTTCAAATATTTTAAATTCAGTTTTTGAAATTTTATGAGACGGAGAGAATAATTTCTATTTGCCTCTTTTTATCATTCATGTTTTAAATATACAAAACGAAATGTTTTGAAAATAATTGAAATATCTACAATTCTACAAATACAAAGACTAGAAGCCACACCCCTTACAATTTTTGTTAATTTTCTGTCATTTAGATTTTGCCTTTGTATAAGCAAAACCAAAATAAAACACAAAATATGAGTTGATTCAGCGTGTATGACTACTCCGTTGACGAATATCGTGAATTTGATTTCTCTTTTTTTTTTTTTTTTTTTTTTTTTAAATAGAATGAAGTGGTTTTAGTTGTTGGCATTTTGCCTTATAATTCCTGAAGAATAATTTGGCAAAAAGTAATTACTGCAAAATTTAAATGAAAATTTAAATTCTGAGAAATGAAGATTTAATAATCTTCCTTTTCCAGAATTGTGTGTTGAAATATTCTGCGAAATGGGGACTTTCATTTTAATTTTAATATTAAATCTCCATTTTCCAGATAATTTTAAATTTTCATTTTCAAGCGAAAATATTTGTATTAATTCCAGCGCGCGGCTCTTAATTGGCCATATTCCAATAGCCTATCTTTTGACGTGATAACGTTTTACACCGCATGTTCAGAAAACTGACCCGAAATTTAGCCCTTGGTCGGGGGCAATTACTCATCAACAATAAGCATTACCTTTAATTTAAAGATATGATTGCTTAGATTGGTCCTTCGGCTTTATGTGTCATGCATAATAATTCACAGTGACGTCATCAGGCGGCAAAGGAACCCGCGCCGCGAACCTCTGATTTCGACAGATTTAAATACTTCAACCAGTGTAGCGAGAGAATGGCTCATCCGATCGGAGATCAGATGGTATCAATTTTTGTGTAAAAAAACAATAGTGGTTAATTTATTTTAAATTAAATTAATTAATCACCATATAAATTTTAATTAAAAATTCAAACTATAAAATAGCGGTTTACAGAGATTGAGGGCCTATAGCGAGAGAATGCCTCATCAGATCGGAGCAATTCGAGTATTAATTTGTGCTTATACTGTGGCAGATAATTTATTATAAATTAAAATAGTTAATCTCCAAATAATTTTAATTAAAATTACAAAGTACAAAACAGCGATTAACAATCAACCATGAGAATCCCTTATCTGACCGGAGTAATTCTGGTGTCAATTTGTACGTAAAGAAACTGTGGCAGATAACTTAGTGTTAATTAAAATAATTAATCTCCACATAAATTTTAATTAAAATTAAAATCTACAAATTGCTGATTTACACAGCTTGAGAAGACTGTAATGGGAGAATGCATCATCTGATCGGAGCCATTCTAATGTCAATTTGTGCGTAAAGAACTTGTAGCAGTAATGTATTTTAAATTAAAACAATTAATTTCCACATAAATTTTAATTAAAATTGCAAACTATAAAATAGCCATTTACAATACTTGAGAGCACTGTAGCGAGCAAACCCCTCGTCTGATCGGAGCAATCCTAGTGTTAATTTCTGCATAAAGAAAGTGTGGTTAAAATAATTAATCTCCACATAAATTTTAATTAAAATTACAAACTCTAAAATACCGATTAAAAATGCTGGAAAGCACTGTAGCAATGCTTCATCTGATCAGAAAAATTCTGGTGTCAATAATTTGTGCGTAAAGAATCTGTGGCAGATAATTTATTGTAAATTAAAATAATTAATTTTCACATAAATTTTAATTAAAATTTGATCTACAAAGTGACGATTTACAATGCTAGAAAACACTGTAAAGGGAGAATGCCTCATCTGCTAGGAGCAGATGAGATTTCTCGCGGAGCCAGTATGTTCCACCATATGTCAGTGTGTACTCCGATATACCTCTTGTATTCTGCGGCGATTTCAACATCGATGTCATCGCTAGACCCGAATTCGTGCGCTTCATCAAGGACACCTTGGACCCAGACTGCGTCTCCAACATACTAGCCTTGACGACTTTGGGAGGCACTTCTCTGGATCTCACATTCGTCAGGCAGATCACCGCTGAGACCCCGCGCTTCATGTCGTACTTCTCGTACCATCGCCCTATACTTAATCGTTTGCAAACAACCACTGTACTCTCATTTCATGATGCTAATAATAAAGAACTTTATTTTAACAAATCCATATAATATCGTGCCATTTTTCGCACCGCTTATACTTAAACTTAAACGTTATCACGGAAAACACCTACGGCCGTGTAGAAGACACAGCCCAACGCCGAATTTTGTTTTGGATTTAAGAATCACATTTCCATCGTAATTGTCGAATTTCATCATAATCGGTTAAAAACTAGCCAAGTTACAAGCTAATCTTCCATATTCAAAAACTTCTTCTAAAAATCATTTTACAGTCACATTTCCATCGTACCTGTCGATTTTCATCAAAGCTGTTTTTAAAATAACCAAGTTCCATCAATATGAAAATCATTCAATAATCCCATTTCCGTCTTAGGTCTCAAAAATTATAACAAATTAAGAAATAGCCAAGTTATAGGCCAATTGGCCCTATTCCAGAAGTATATCCAAAAATCATTTAAGAATTCAATTTGCAGCATACCTGTCGAATTTTATCATAATTGGTAAAGAAATAGCCAAGTTACAAGCTTTTTAGGCATATTCTAAAACTTCACATAACAATCATTTAACAATCCTATTGCCACCGTGCCTGTCAAAATTTATCATAATCCCAAAATAAATGGCCAAGTTACTGGGTAATTCGCCATATTCCAAAAATGTATTCAAAAATTATTTAACAATTCCATTTACATCGTACCTGTCAAATTGATATAATAGCTGTTTGGATTAAACGTGCATTTGCCTTTCAATTTGTTTTGTCATACGATATCTTTTTTTTTTTTTTTTTTTTTTGCTGGCGCTACATTCCATAGAGGGATTTGGCCGCTTCGTTATGAAGTTTCGTAATCATTATTTTTAACGGATAATGAATGATTAATTCATTGATCCTACATAAACCAGCCGTAATTTTTTCATCACCCGCCGGGAATCGAACCCGGGACCTCCGGAGCTTAGCTTAAAGCAAGCATGCTGACCACTGCGCCACCGGAGCGACGATGTGCCACCGGCGTACGATATTTGCCAAATATGCAAATTTGCCAAAGATATTTTGATGAAACGTAATTTTCTCAAATGTCGTTTGTTATTTCATACAAAGCCCGTAATAAAATTGATACACATCCCGGTTTGTAAGTGTTGGCGAGAAGTCGAGAAGTAATTTTGTAATCGGGTCAAACAAAGGTTACACAAGCGAAATGAAATACATTTGAATATAAGATGCAACATGCCAAAACCAACAAAAATGTCTATACAAGCCATACAGTACAAAGACTTAAGATATAAAAAAGTACGCTATAGTATATTTACATAAACTACACAAACCTTATTTTGTTGTTGTTTAAATATTATATGAAAAAAAATTCGAGGTGTGCTGTGTCGTCTACACGGCCGTAGGTGTTTTGCGTGATAACGTTTATAAGATGTTGAGATTAACTATTTTAATATAATATAAACTATACGCTAACTAATTTCTTTACTCACAAAAAATTGCTTCGATCAGAAGAGGCGTTCTCTCGCTACAGTGCTCTCAATCATTGTAAATCGTTATTTTGCCGTTTGTAATTTTAATTAAAATTTATTTGGAGATTAATTATTTTACTTTGAACTAAATTATCTGCCACAGTTTTTTATGCATAAATTAGCACCAGAATTACTCCAATCAAATGAGGCGATCTCTCGCTATAGTGCAGTCAAGCCCTGCAAATCGGTATTTTGTAGATTTAATTTAATATGGAGATTAATTATTTTAATTTAAAATAAATTAACTACCACTGTTTCTTTACGCAAAAATTGACTTCAGAATTGCTCTTCAGAAAGGCAAAATTTCGTGTCAATTTTCTGAACATGCGGTGTAAGACGTCAAAACCAGGAATATAGAATACATTTTTTTAATGGGATCTGTGTGAAGAGCGAACAAGACGGCTTGTATAAACATTTTTGTTGGTTTTGAACATGCATTCTCACACCCACACCACTTCTGATCTGTTTAAGTTAATTAAAAGTTAGTTAAAAGTGTATAACTCGAATTGAACGAGATCATCCCGGATTTTATCCCGGAAATGATGTTGAACCATGCTTCGACCATATAAAAAAATTAATACATTTTTTTATTCTAAGAAAAAATTCTAAATGGTCTCTTTTAAAAGGTCAATTTTCGAATTCGAAAACTAAAAATAATTCAGCAGCGACACACGCTTCTAAAAGATTAAAAATATTAACCAATTAATAAATAAAATTTACTAAATAAATATAATTATCATAATTATTTACTAATTGAATATACTCGTTTTTGTTTTATGTTTAATAATTTAATTTTGTTTGTGGAACTCATGCCGATGAATTTGATACATTTGCAGTACAGTATGATTTTTGAATAACAATACATCTTATTCTTCCAATAGACGAAAGATTTATTTGATTGTGTCTGTTTCAACCATCTACCATAGAATTCATTCTTTTATTATTCATAAACGACATAATAACGATATCGTTAAATGCAAAGTTTAGTTTTCCGGTTTCTTTTTGATCAAAATTCAAAAGCTTATGATCAAAGCCATAGGGTTACAATGTTTATAATGTAATGTAGCTTTATAAGCAGCGTAATTCTAAGGTGATAGTTGTATATGCAAAACAGTTTCACTAATCTTATTTTTGATCATTAAATCATTACACTTTTGCTTTTATAAATAATGATTAGCTCAAAAATCATAATAATTAAAAAAAAATCGTTTTTCCTTGGTTTTCATTCAAAAAATTTATTCATTTTGTATGACCGCTTTTATAACACGATCTCGACTGTTTTTGTCACCTATAATCTAATTAAAAAGGTAAGAATAAATCCTTTTAATTTTGTGTTCAAATCAATATACATATAGGTTCATAGTCATAAACCAATAGATATTTATTTTTATTATGATATTTATATTTTCATTTATGCAAATGATTTGCATAGTTGATTTCCTTATTTGATCTAACCCGTAAGAAAATTTAAAGTTATTATAAATTTCAAAACCGGAAACCTAAAATAATTTTACAGATACATATTATGTAGGTACATCTACATATAATACATAATAATATATAAATTGTACACATACAAAAATTAAAGCATACATTTTTGTTTTGCGATCATAGATCGATTCATAATAATCTAATCATGTACATTTCCTTCTAGCGATGTACATTTGTATTCCGCTTATTTATTTGAATATACTGTATGTTCGAACAATTGATTTTCGCTAAACTAAGAATGTTCTCATTAAGGGGCCCGTTTAAGTAACAAACGACATTTGAGAAAATTACGTTTCATCAAAATATCTTTGGCAAATTTGCATATTTGGCAAATATCGTACGCCGGTGGCACATCGTCGCTCCGGTAGCACAGTGGTCAGCATGCTTGCTTTAAGCTAAGCTCCGGAGGTCCCGGGTTCGATTCCCGGCGGGTGATGAAAAAATTACGGCTGGTTTATGTAGGATCAATGAATTAATCATTCATTATCCGTTAAAAATAATGATTACGAAACTTCATAACGAAGCGGCCAAATCCCTCTATGGAATGTAGCGCCAGCAAAAAAAAAAAAAAAAAAAAAAAAAAGATATCGTATGACAAAACAAATTGAAAGGCAAATGCACGTTTAATCCAAACAGCTATTATATCAATTTGACAGGTACGATGTAAATGGAATTGTTAAATAATTTTTGAATACATTTTTGGAATATGGCGAATTACCCAGTAACTTGGCCATTTATTTTGGGATTATGATAAATTTTGACAGGCACGGTGGCAATAGGATTGTTAAATGATTGTTATGTGAAGTTTTAGAATATGCCTAAAAAGCTTGTAACTTGGCTATTTCTTTACCAATTATGATAAAATTCGACAGGTATGCTGCAAATTGAATTCTTAAATGATTTTTGGATATACTTCTGGAATAGGGCCAATTGGCCTATAACTTGGCTATTTCTTAATTTGTTATAATTTTTGAGACCTAAGACGGAAATGGGATTATTGAATGATTTTCATATGAAATTGATGGAACTTGGTTATTTTAAAAACAGCTTTGATGAAAATCGACAGGTACGATGGAAATGTGACTGTAAAATGATTTTTAGAAGAAGTTTTTGAATATGGAAGATTAGCTTGTAACTTGGCTAGTTTTTAACCGATTATGATGAAATTCGACAATTACGATGGAAATGTGATTCTTAAATCCAAAACAAAATTCGGCGTTGGGCTGTGTCTTCTACACGGCCGTAGGTGTTTTCCGTGATAACGTTTAAGTTTAAGTATAAGCGGTGCGAAAAATGGCACGATATTATATGGATTTGTTAAAATAAAGTTCTTTATTATTAGCATCATGAAATGAGAGTACAGTGGTTGTTTGCTAACGATTAAGCATAGGGCGATGGTACGAGAAGTACGACATGAAGCGCGGGGTCTCAGCGGTGATCTGCCTGACGAATGTGAGATCCAGAGAAGTGGCTCCCAAAGTCGTCAAGGCTAGTGTGTTGGAGACGCAGTCTGGGTCCAAGGTGTCCTTGATGAAGCGCACGAATTCGGGTCTAGCGATGACATCGATGTTGAAATCGCCGCAGAATACAAGAGGTATATCGGAGTACACACTGACATATGGTGGAACATACTGGCTCCGCGAGAAATCTCATCTGCTCCTAGCAGATGAGGCATTCTCCCTTTACAGTGTTCTCTAGCATTGTAAATCGTCACTTTGTAGATCTAAATTTTAATTAAAATTTATGTGAAAATTAATTATTTTAATTTACAATAAATTATCTGCCACAGATTCTTTACGCACAAATTATTGACACCAGAATTTTTCTGATCAGATGAGGCATCGCTACAGTGCTTTCCAGCATTTTTAATCGGTATTTTGGAGTTTGTAATTTTAATTAAAATTTATGTGGAGATTAATTATTTTAATTAACAATAAGTTATCTGCCACAGTTTCTTTACGTACAAATTGACACCAGAATTACTCCGGTCAGATAAGGGATTCTCATGATTGATGAATGATTGAATCGCTGTTTTGTACTTTGTAATTTTAATTAAAATTATTTGGAGATTAACTATTTCAATTTATAATAAATTATCTGCCACAGTATAAGCACAAATTAATACTCGAATTGCTCCGATCTGATGAGGCATTCTCTCGCTATAGGCCCTCAATCTCTGTAAACCGCTATTTTATAGTTTGAATTTTTAATTAAAATTTATGTGATGATTAATTAATTTAATTTTAAATAAATTAACCACTATTGTTTTTTTACACAAAAATTGATACCATCTGATCTCCGATCGGATGAGCCATTCTCTCGCTACACTGGTTCAAGTATTTAAATCTGTCGAAATCAGAGGTTCGCGGCGCGGGTTCCTTTGCCGCCTGATGACGTCACTGTGAATTATTATGCATGACACATAAAGCCGAAGGACCAATCTAAGCAATCATATCTTTAAATTAAAGGTAATGCTTATTGTTGATGAGTAATTGCCCCCGACCAAGGGCTAAATTTCGGGTCAGTTTTCTGAACATGCGGTGTAAAACGTTATCACGTCAAAAGATAGGCTATTGGAATATGGCCAATTAAGAGCCGCGCGCTGGAATTAATACAAATATTTTCGCTTGAAAATGAAAATTTAAAATTATCTGGAAAATGGAGATTTAATATTAAAATTAAAATGAAAGTCTCCATTTCGCAGAATATTTCAACACACAATTCTGGAAAAGGAAGATTATTAAATCTTCATTTTTCAGAATTTAAATTTTCATTTAAATTTTAGAGTAATTACTTTTTGCCAAATTATTCTTCAGGAATTATAAGGCAAAATGCCAACAACTAAAACCACTTCATTCTATTTCAAAAAAAAAAAAAAAAAAAAAAAAAAAAAATCAAATTCACGATATTCGTCAACGGAGTAGTCATACACGCTGAATCAACTCATATTTTGTGTTTTATTTTGGTTTTGCTTACACAAAGGCAAAATCTAAATGACAGAAAATTAACAAAAATTGTAAGGGGTGTGGCTTCTAGTCTTTGTATTCGTAGAATTGTAGATATTTCAATTATTTTCAAAACATTTCGTTTTGTATATTTAAAACATGAATGATAAAAAGAGGCAAATAGAAATTATTATCTCCGTCTCATAAAATTTCAAAAACTGAATTTAAAATATTTGAAAATATTTTCTAAATAATATAACAGTGTAAATCAAAATAAATTTGTAATGTGGTTTGAAGCTCATTGGAAATGTAGTGGCCGAGATAGGCTAAGGCTTCTTCGGGTTCGATGCTGTTGAAGGCATTTTAATTTTAGTTGTGTATTTTTTAAAATTTTGGTTTTAGTTTTGATTCATGATGTGATGAAACATTTTACTTTAATAATTTTGCTACAGTTACTAGACTACGTCAATTTATAAAATATAAAAACGGATAGTGTAGTTGCCCAAGAATTTCAAGTTTATAATTATTAGTCACAATCACAATATATACCCTATCAATTAGTGTCAATTCATTGAATTTGTTTTGTTTGCCATTTGTATATAAAATAAAATTTATTGCACGTTCACGCTACATATGTATAGTTGAGTGGTTAAGTTTGTTATTAAAACTTTTAGTTATCAACATTAACTCATAATATGAGTGGCTTTTAAGATACTTTCTGAGTGAGACATCCAGTGAAATTTGCCGCAAAGGATGGAAGAGGATGAAGATCCCATTGCAAGAAAGCTTCGGAAGGCCAATGAACGCAACTAGCGTTGGCTAGGCAAAACCAGGAATTGCATCAAATTGCACATGCTGAATCGCATCGCCGAGAAAAGCATGAGAATGTGAGAGCCATGCAATTCGCGTCGAAGTAACCAATTTCGACGAAGCTCGGGTTAATGTACATATTTGCAGCCCATTCACCGACATCTGTCAGTTCTGCGGATCAATCAATTTGATTGCTGAGCGTCTTAAAAAAGGGGTAAAATCAAGAGTAAAATCAAATTGTCCATGTTAGCATTGATCTTCAAACTGTTGTCTTCTCGCACGAACACCTATATGTCGCCCTAACACGCTCACGCAATCCGAACCAGGTGAAAGTACGAATCGCACCGAATCCCCGAATCCAATAAATGACATTTAATAATTTTGTATGTTATTTTAAAATTGCGTTGACTTATTACTTTGTTAGTGGTCGATTTCACCGACAAACGTATAGGCTACTCTCTATAATTCTGGTGATACTGGAATATGGTTTAATTCGTATGAGCGCAAAGCGCTTCAGCAGCCTCAATAGCCTGACGAGCGCGAAGCGCCCCCGTACGGCTAGTATGAAATATTTGTCTTTATGGGAAATATTTCTTCTTCAAAATTATGGACAAGAAAAACGGATTTCCAATCAAGTTGCAGAAAGTTGGTTTTGAGAACAATTTGATTAACCAATTGCATTTAAAGCTAGGTCGATTCGTGGATGAACTTCGAGAAAAAATATCCCTTTTATTGAAAGCTGCGGAGTATATCCCACATCTGCAAAGCTTTAAAAAAAAATGTCACAAATCAAGAAAAAAATCCAGCATCTGATAAGAATTTCTCGGTTCTCTCCGAATACGGGCAACAATTAGTTGAAATGAACCAAACTCAGGCGGTTATTAATGGTCGGGAAAAACTATATACACCTCAGGATAATAAGACAAATTAGACAAATTTTCAAAATTTCTAAAACATGAGTGTAGGCTTTTAATACACACAAAGAAATTTTCCTTTAGTTTTTTATTTTTGGCGAATATAATAATTCGCCAAAGCAGTACGGTCGTTCTTGTATATCACGTATACAGTTCGATTTGTACTTTTGTAGTTTGGTCGTAGCTACCTGATGAGTAGATCAAACTTTTCAGTACGAAACCAAACTACTACTGGAAAAAACTAAAGGAAATTCCTTATTTTTTTTAAGGGTATGTGGGGGGAAATGGTATTTGTACTTTTTATTGAGTAGGTATATTAGGAGTAAATGCTTCCTTATTTCATTGGCTCACCAAGTCGTAAATAATGGAATGCTATTAAAAATAATATATTTGTCTATAAATAAAACGAAAGCATCATATTGTTAGAAAAGTTTTCATAGCTTACTACAATTCATAATATAAAAGATTTTAAATAATTTATTGTAGTGTTCGCATACATTTAGGCGCAATATAAACGCGTACCACGTATTTTATTGTATAATTACTGTAATAGCTATTAAGCGGAATGTTTAATTTAAAGTAAAATATTTGGTTATTACATGAATACTAAAAAAATAATAATAAAAATAAAAAAAATAAAAAACCGGATTGCAATCGAACCGAAGACCTTTGTCGCTCTAGTCCAGTGCTTTACCACTATGCCACAAACTATATTAAATTTCATTTTTATTTTGCATTGTTAAATTGTTGTATTATTTCAATGCGTTCCACAGTGTCCATAGCTAAATATTTATATTAATTATTACATAAAAACTTAAATAAAGCTTTCTTAAACAACTCTCTGGACAAGTTGAAATCAAAAACATCATAAACTGAATTAAGCTCTTGCGATGCTCTCAAAAGTGGTTCCGAAAGACCGTAATTAGTTGATACCTGGTTAATGAGTAACAGCCCATCGCGTGGACGCATTTGACGTACCGGAGCATAAAGATTTAAGCGTGAAAGCCGCTCAGTACAATCGATTCGAGAACTGAAAATATCACAAATGAACAATGCCGATGCTACTACACGTCGACAATCTAATCGGTGCAGATTCAATAGGTTACAGCGATCTTGGTAGGGTGAAAGAACATATTCAACAGACCGTGTAGACGGTAGAAAACGAAGTGCATACAAAACAAACTGCTTCTGAACACTCTCTGTTCTATCCTAATGACAGTGATAAGATGGTGACTACATCGGCGATGCATATTTCAGAATAGAACGAACAAAAGAACCGTACAGTGATGTTAGAGTAGTTGGGTCGATGAAGTCCTTACAGTTCCGCTTAATAAAACCCAACATAATGTATGCCTTATGTATAATGGTGTTATTATGTCTAGTAAAGGTGGCATCAGCTGAAAAATTATACCCAGATCAAATATAAACTCCACTCTGACTACATCCTCACCATACAGACGATAACGATGGGATAGGGGTGACCGGGTACGATAAAATTAAAGACTCTTACACTAACTCACGTTGGGTCCTAATCTATTGCGAATAGACCAACTGCAAAATTTGTCCAAATCATCTTGCAGCTTTACGCTGTTGACCCGGGCGAACATTTTCATATCATCGGCAAACAGGAGGCAGCTGGCAAACTCAAAGCAGTCAACAATATCGTTGATAAATAATATAAATAATAAAGGGCCAATATGACTTCCTTGAGATACGCCAGCTGTCACGCGATATAGCTGTGAACTAGAATCCAAAATCCTAACGAATTGCCAACGATCAGAAAAGTAAGACCGCAACCATTTAATTGGGATGCACTGACAATTTAAGTTCTTTAGTGGTAAATATTATAGAAAGCTTTTCTCAAAATCAGTATAAATAACGTCCAGTTGTTGCCTGGAGTTTAAACTGCTAAATAATTTGCCACAAAAAGAAACCAGATTAGTCACTGTGGATCTGCTTGGATGAAACCCATGCTGAGCAGAAGAAATTAACGATTTAGTATGGAAAATTAAGACCTTGTGAACCATAGATTCAAATAGTTTGGGTATAACGGAAAGAATGGCAATCCCTCTATAGTTACTTACTTCGTTTCTTCTACCCGTCTTGAAGGCTTAGGAAAAAACCCAATACGTAAACTTTCATTAAATATGAAGGTAATTGGGCGAGACAAACTCTCGACACAATATTTAATAAGGATCGGCGGAATACCATCGTGACCAGCGCCCTTTTTAAAATCAAGATTAAGCAAGCAATCGCAAACTTCCTGCTCAGTAAATTTAAAATAATTAAATTCCACGAAAATGTTAGCGCATGAAGCCATGGTAGGGGCCATCGTGGCTGGTTCGTATACTGAGGCAAAATAGCTAGCAAATAAATTACAGATCTCCGAGGGTTGACTAGCGACGGAGTCTGGTAAGACATAACCAACCACTTTTCTCTTACTATTCATAAAACTCCAGAACTCCTTTGGATTTGATGTCAATTCCTCCACGATTCGCACAACGTATTGGTTATATAAAAACCAATTTAAACTTTTAAACTCTTTGCGGGCATTATCAAATTTGCGATAAAATTGAGACCTGTACCTCTTGTATAATGAATGGAACTTATTGCGGCGATTCTCAAGATTTAACAATCTATTGTTATACCAGGGCTCCCGAAAGCCGGTTTTATTTTAACCAACGGAACGTATCTTTCAATACCACGTCTGAGAATGTCGTTAAACATCAAAACGATGTCATTAAAATTACCGCCACGTTGCAAAAAGTGCCAATAAGAATTGCTGAGGAACTCGTTTAAGGAAGCGTAGTCGGCATTTCTGAAATTAAAATATAACTTGTTAGAAAAGGAATCAATTGAACAATTTATATGAAAAATATTTATCATAATTAGTGTGTGGTAGATGCTCTGGGAGCCGGTGAAATTCAAACATGATCAAACCTCCGAATGCATGACGTCATTGGCAAAGAACAGGTCCAGGAGTTTCCCCTGACTGTTACTACTACAAAGGGCATTATACATTATAGACAGCAAAGTAGTCTATAATGTATAATGCCCTTTCGTCAGTAGAAAGCGATGTAAAAAGACACCATCAACATCAAGCCAAGCTATTTCGGGCAGATTAAAGTCGCCCACAATTACAAGTTGATCATTAGGACACACTGATGGCATCACAACTGAGTCGATGAAATTGATTATCCTTTCAAAATATTCCAAATTCGAACTGTAGAGAGCATATACTGCGATGATGACGATAGCGGGACTGGCCACTTTAACACGAATAGCAATGACGTCGAGACTAGGATGACAGACAACCAACTCATTAGGAATGAAAACTATAACCGCAATCAATACCCCACCTCCTCTAAGCCTGGTGTCAAAATCATATCTGTCCTTCCTGTGAACATCTGACATAGTCCACACCAGAATACATATTGACAGTAAGCCAGGTCTCACAGATTATTATGATACCATAATCATTGTCCAGAACGCCTAGGCGAAAATTCTTGGCTTTACCTCGGATGCTAGAGGCGTTGTGGTAATAAATTGAAGTAAAGCTAGAACGATCGGAGCTTACTTGCCAGATTGGAGCACAGTTTGTTGCGTAATGACCGCTGGATGATACCTTGCCTCATTGCTTGCGTACGGTGTGATTGACGCTTCCGAAAATTTGTATTATGGAAAGGTCTAATACACACATCATTGGGCCAATTCACCGTGGACATAACTTTTGCTGTTAAATCGGCGTCAACTCCTACTTTAAAACAGACATACTCCATGTCGGTAACTTTACGCCCATTTGGTATTAGATTGGTCCACAGCATTAGAAATACCGAAGTTATATTATTCACAAAATCGGCAATATCGTCGTCTTCAACACCGGTATCGAACTGTGACATATGAAACCAAAACTTCGGTTTAATCATCCGGATACTATGAGGCAGAGAACATGGTTTAGTTCCACTTATCGAAGCGTACGATAGATGACGCATGGCAGCTGCTGCAGATGATATGACCGGCAGAGTTGGAGTCGATGTCTCGGAAGAAGTCATGCCAGTATGAGCGGTTTGGGTCGGCACCTGAGCGAGAATCGTTCCCTGTGTTGCTCATCATTACATGACAATACCAAATATCAAAACGACACAGCCAGACTCGAAACTCAGCGCCAAACTCTATCTCCAAATCAACATGGTCCGAAAATATATGCTTACAACAACTCAAATTTTAACTTACACTAAATATCAAGTCAACTCTCAAATCAATTCTCATCTCAATTCCAAACTCAATGCTGAATTCAATCCATAAATCATCACGATAAAAAAACTGCTAGTGTATATGAAAATCAACATGTTCTGAAAAACTACGTGTAAATGAATAAGTCAACTCAAACTAACTCTAACTACCCAACTGAACTACTTATAGTTAACCCCAGCAAATTAACCCCTAGCTCGATACAAAACTAAATCCTTAAGCCAGCATATATACAAAATTACGTGGTAATGTCATCTGTTAATAAACATATGTTTTGAGTCAATACGTGTTGCAGGCACTACGTGCTCTTGACGTACCTACATGTTCCAAAAGCTTTCCAATTATCCGCCTTGACCATAGAAACATATTGGCCGAAAATTTAGAAATCGGACAAGTCGTTATCTAGTCGTAGTATCCAGACAGATGGAGAGAGAATTTTTTTTGATTTTTCGGACCCAATTTCATAGACATTTTCGAACCAATAATATGGAAGCTTCACGAATTCTGTTTTAAAAATTGCACTTCTCGCTACTATACTACCCAGTTAACCAAATATCATTGTAAGATAAACGCGTTAAGTTAGGTATACGCTCTGTCAATTCAGTTGATTGTGGTTGTAGATTTTTAATGCCCAACATTTTTTGATAATTCGTTGTATAGTATGTATAAGCAGAACTCAAATTGCCTTTTTTGGCCGATTGAAGTTCGACATCAAAACGCATGATATCTAGTCTGAAATCAGTACTGCATGCATTAGGGATAATAAGACGTTGCATGTGGCCACCTATAATAGAATAGGTAATGAACCAGATATATTTGCTTTGTGATCAACTTGGTAGGTTTGCCTGTATATTGAGTTTATTGGCCTACAATCAACGCAAGACCGGTATAAATCATCTTACTTATTGACTATATGCAAGGAATTAATAATACTCATATTCACTAGATAAACGGATTAGTTCTGAACAACCTTCATGGCCACTACCTATGTTCCGATCTAATCGATCACTTTTCTTGTATATACTTCATTTTAATTTGTAATTTGTCTTTGATAAGCCGATGAGATTATTAAAATGATGCAAAATATATACGCCCAATATTACGACGTCACTTCAACGTCGAACGTTGATGAAGTTAAAACTGGTACATCTTAGACAAGCAGGAAGCCGTCCAGAAGACTAAGCGATTCGCTTTCCAAACTGGAAAAGACATCAAACGCATTAAAATGTAATATTGGTTTAAGTCCTCACTATCCGCCTCGCTTCTGTTTCAATTGGTGTCTTGGCTATTCAAAATATTTTTGTTAGCAAAATTAACAGTGTAAAGGTACCATACCCAGCTTCACTTGGGTCCTCAAAAAGTATGAAACAAAAACTTTACAACAAACTATAATTCACAGTCTTTTTCTGTTTTATCAATTCTCTCGACTCTTGCGATTGACGCATCAAAAATAGAACATTCTCGACGTTTATATTATCATAAAACAATTGGGAATTACGAGACAATAAAAAACGTTTTCATGCTGTACAATTGATATACAATAAAATTTCATCAAACTATATAAAATTTAATTGAGTCATAAATTTATATAAAATAAAACTGTTATTGGAAAAGAAATTAGTGCGAGTACAGATTGCGACGCATACAATAGGTTTGTATAGCTTTTTAACATCTGATAAATTGGATACTGATAATTCTTCTAATGAAAATGGTCTTGACATTAAGAGCTCTTCGCCATCGTTGGTATCTCCGCGAACAAAAACATTATAACATCCTCTTTGGCTGACATTTGCTTAAACTAACATACATCCGCTTCTCGTTCAGATTATTATCATTTTAGAAACATTTTATAAACGTTGTGAGAAATATTTTTGCGGTGGGTTTCATTACATCACCTTGAGATGGTTTGTTGTATGCAGGTGATCCCTCAGAATTTCAGCAAAAATCTTGAATCACAAACTAAGTAAAATTCTGTGGAATTAAGCAGAATTAAACTGGTTTCATATCACCAAAACCGTTCCCCCTCCCTCTCCCAAAATCAAAACTTATCCGCATATTAAAATACAATTTTTACCAATTATTAAGTTAAATTAAATTTACCTAATTGCTTAAATTAAAAAAAAAAAGTTTTCCTGTTATACAGGATGTACTACATATAGTTGCAAACAATTTTTTTTTTTTATTTCACCACCACCAAACGAAAAGTACAACATTTCCACCCATATTTAAAGTCTAACCTCATAAAACAAAAAAAAAATTGGTTAAAATAATTAAAATTTGTTTTTCTTGCTATTGTTTGTATTTGCGCGTAAAATTCTAATTACAATTTTTAATTAGTGATACTGTAAAATCTATTTTTTTTTTTTTGGTAACTTTAAACAAACCTAAAACACAAAATTTATAATTATATTGTATTTTAATTAGAAAAGTTAATTTTTTAAAACTGACAATCAATTTTAGACGGCGGATACTCTTTGTATGTATTTATTTTTGTTTATTATTAAAACAGTAAATAATTTTATTTCGAAAACAAGCTAAATTATGGTGGTAAATTTTGTCAATAATTAACTATGATGTTTAAATGTAACCAACCAATAATTATTATCGTCGATTATGTATTTATTTATTTGAGAATGGGGTTACCATAAATATGTATGAGTTTTGTTGTTCGAGAAGAATTAGTTCTGAAGAAAAAAAAAATCGGCTCGGTTATTTTTAATTACGTTTATGACATATGCCAAAACCTATTTAATATGTATAAGCTAAAAGAAAGTAACAAAATAATTACCCCCGTTAGCTCCTAAAAATAAAATAAGAAACAAAACACTACCGGAAATATTAAAATTAAGCTTAATTGTGTAAACAGCAATGAATTTCCCGTCCTCGAGTTGAGTTGCTGTCTTTGTTTTACAATACGATTAGTAAATGAACCAGTTAAGCAAAACGTAAAAACGTAACGCTCGATTGCGTGGCACTCCTATAAATGTAAAAGTTTACCAAGACGTACCAAAAATCCTCATAACAGTAATCTCTAATTTTCATTTTTATGTAAACTTCTCTTGTAAGAATTATCGGCTGAAAATGATGAACATTTTTTTATGTGTCTTCCATAAAAACCATATGTTTCAAAAACGTTCTGCTTATAGTCAGTAGAGGAAAGAAAACGATTCCCTTAACGTTATGACAAATAAATTTTTTTATAGAATATCGTTTTATAAAAAAGGAACGTGAGTGGAAAATTTTATTTGTATATAAAAATATGAGACTTTATGATGCGTACAGAGTAAACTCCCCCCGCGCTCCTACGCCATACGCCTTTTCTGATATAACTGAAATTAATATATTCCAAAAATAATTTATAATGTAAAGGTCACTGAATGTAATTGCGATTGAATTAAGAAACAAACTCAAATGAAATTTGTTTTATATCGGCAAATAAATTTAGACACAAGAGAATATTGAAGTATATTATGTTAATAAAGATTCAATGAAAGTCTTTAAAATACAAAATTTATCGGTTTAAAAAATCTACTTTGCTGGAATAAATAAAAGCAATAAGATCAATCCGAAGGGCAATAGTTTAAAATGAGTTTTTGATATTACCGAAAAGCTCACAGTCATAGTGACTGGCCGTAATCTTCATCTATTAATCACCAAGAAAATCCTGGAGTGACATGTTGTACCATCACTTTCGATTCGTTTTCGATTGTGTTTTGTCTCTTGTAACAAGAACAAAACTGTACGCTATTTTCTTCTTTCATTACAATTTTTCTAATGCGAACTCAGCCTTCTGTATACTTTTCCTTTTCTTCACATCGAAAAATATCGCAAACAAAATTTTTTATGATAAAGAGTGATGAATGAAAGTAGACATAGAATGTTGTTTTATTTGAGCAAGCTGAGATAGCTTTAGAAAAAGCATAATTGAAAAAGCGAAATAGAGTGTAATTTGGTTCTTGTTAAAGAGACAAAATACTATCGAAAACGAATCGAAAGTGATGGTACAACATGTCACCCCTGTTGGAAAAGTAGAAGAAAAACATGAATTCGAAAAATTTCTATATTGAGAAAGAGAAATCGAAATGACTTCGGATTACAAAATTTCAGGATTTATTTTTTTGATGGCTTGGAGAGAGTGGAAAATATTCACAAAAGTACGAGGCCATTCTTGTACATTCTTGAGGCCATACTAATTTTAAGAACAAATTCGTAATTAATTTAAATCGTAAAATTTTTTTTGTTTTTCTTTTATTTCTTTATTTTATTTAAAATGTTGGAGTTGGAATCGGAGTCGGGTAGTCAATTTTTATATATCGGAGTCGGAGTCGAAGAATTATTTTGCCGAATCCACAGCCCTGCCAGTAAGAAATTATAAACTTAAGAAAAATTAAGAATTTTAACGAATCCAATCTTTCTTAAATTTTTTGACATTTCAACTATATAGAAATTAAAATTTTTTGTAAATGACAGCAATCTTTTTATTTATAATTTTTATGTTAGCGTAATTAATATTTTTGGAGGTATTCTATGAGAATTTCGTGTATCTTTTAAAAAATAGTGTCTATAGAAATAGCATTTTAGTTTTTAGTAGGATTAATTTGTGCTTCAATCATTTTTTTATGTTATGTAGGTTTCACAAATATTTTCAAATTAAAAAATAAAATAAAAGACTTCAGTGAGAATATGAAGTTTAAAACATAAATTTAATATTTTCACTTTTGAATAGGAGAAAACAATTAGTGTTTGACATCTTATTTTAATTTCTTTATAACCCTTTGCACTCCGTATATGCGCCGCTATTGCGCCACTTGCGATCAGTGCTCCAACTCCACAGGCATATATTTAGCTAGGGACACTGTAGAACGCTTTGAAATAATAGAACAATTTAACAATGCAAATTAAAAGTGGAGTTTGTGGCATAGTGGTAAAGCACTGGACTATAGCGACAAAGGTCTTCGGTTCGATTCCCATCTGATTTTTTATTTTTTTAAATTTTTATTATTATTTTATATATTTTACTTTAAATTAAACATTACGTTTTATAGTTATTACAGTAATTACACTATAAAATACGTGGTACCTACGCGTTTATATTGCGCCTAAATGTATGCGAACACTACAACAAATTATTTAAAATCTTTTATATTATGCGTGTGAAGTTGGAACTAAATTAGAAATAAAAAGAAAATTAAAAATTTAGGGCAAACTTAGAACAAACTTCACACTTCATATATGTTTTGTGAAGTTTATACTAAACCTAAATATTTGTAAATGGTATAGTCATTAGGCTTAGTATAGTATTTAGGCAAACATAATTTTATATTCAGAATAAAAATATTATAAATTTATTTTATAACTTTATGGCATATTAGATTTATCAGTTATATGTATAAGAGTAAAGATGCCATTATGAAAAATGAATGATTGCTGAAAGGTGTACAAATAAATATTTGTATATTAATATGAAAATTCTTGTAAGTAAAATGACCACATCAATTGAGCTAGAGTAAAATTTGAAAAGTTTTCATATATATTCTTAAGAAACTCAATATCTTAAAATTATTATTAGTTAGCAGGAACCCCACCATGGTTTTTTGATAGGCCTATAATAGGACTACCAAACTGCCAAACCATTTAGAAAACTAATGGCTTACACATATTTAAAATTACAAATGTCTGTATAGATAAAAATACGATAAAATTACGATAATGTTTTGATGAAGTCAATTATCGGACAAGTGAAAGCTTTCGTTATTATTCTGCTTTTTTAATTTATTTTTGATAGATTATATAAATCTATCAAAAAACCATGGTGGGGTTCTTGCTATCTGTCGAAAATCTTAAGATATTGGCTTTCTTAAGAAAATTCTAATAAGTTTATACAGAAATTTGTAATTTTAAATATGTGTAAGCCATTAGCTTTTTAAATGGTTTGGCAGTTTAATAGTCCTTCATATTATAGTCCTATCAAAAAACCACAGTGTGGTTCTTGCTAACTATCGAAAATCTTAAAGTATTGACTTTCTTAATAAAATCCTAAACTTCTATGTTTAGAAATTGAACAATTTTATCATATGAAATGCATTAGATTTTGAAATGGTTTAACAGATACCTACATACTTTTTTAAATAATTTATTTTCTTAATATTTATTTTTATATGGGTCCTATTCTAGCTTATTGTTATTATTTAGTTAATTACGGCAGTTTGAGTTAAATATAATAAAACATAATTTAAATCAAACAATAATTCAAAGTTGTAAAACTATTTATTGATAAATGTTCGCCTAAATGTCATCAGGTTCTTTGTTTACAAATACATATACATATTCTATTGTTTTTGTTGGTTTAGTTCTAACTTAGGATAAACTTCATGAGCGTTTTATATTATGAGTTGTAGTAAGCTATGAAAATTTTTCTGTAAAAAGCATGATTTACACGTAGCGAACACAATTTTTGTTCGATGCCTAGCAAAAAATAAAATACACACATTTTTAAATTTTTTTAAAAACACTTGTTAAATATTTCGCAAAATTACAAAAGGTTTAAAAAATCACTCGATCGATTTCGATCGATTTCGAAAAGTGAAACCAAAATATTTAAATAAAAAGATGTGGGAGTGGTAAACAATAAAATTGGTGACAATAATAAACATTAAAAATTAAAAAGTAAAAAAAGGGGGTGAGTTAAACACAGGTATATGATTATTGATTAGTCAACGGTTGAATAACAAAATTCCAGATGTTGATTTTTTTTTTTTTTCCCCTTTTCTTTATTTTATTATAACCCGACGTATTAGTAATTTTATGGAATGGTATGAGTATGTGAATAAAACAATGCGGGGTCGGTAATTGGTGAGAAACGGATTTCTTTCTGTTCGTTGAGGATATTTTGGTTAAGAAATATATCTTTTCGGATTTCGTAAGATTCTAAGTTATCTAAACGTCTGCTTTTTGGTTGTACATGTAATATTTCTAAATTGTTTAAACTGGATGTGTGATTTTCTAACGTTAAATGATTATAAAGGGATGATTCATGGCTACCAGATAAATGTTCTTTAACTCTAACTTCAAAATTGCGCCCAGTCTGTCTGATATAAGAGGAACTACAATCATTGCAATTGATCTTATAAACGCCAGACTTGGAAAGGCGATCAATTCTTGGTTTGCTGTTAAAAATCATTTTCTTAATTGTATTATTGTTATAAAAAGCAAAGCTAATATCTGTATATTGTGTTACGATGTTACTAATCCGTTGGCTAGTCTTTCCTATATACTCTAAGCGGCGCCAATTTTTCGGCATTGGGCTATCAGGTGGATAAATGTTAGCTAAAGCTTTATGTTTCAGTTTTCTGTTTAATAGCTTTAATATAGTCTTAGCTGCATAACCGTTATTCGCTGCTATTTCTAAAATTATATTAAGCTCTTTGTTATAATTGGTTATGGTCAAAGGAATGTTTATTAATCTATCTAAGAATGAGTGGAAAGCTGACATTTTAATATTATGGGGATGGTTTGAAGAGTTAGGTATAATGGCGTCTGTATACGTGGGTTTTCGATAAATCTTGAACTCTAATGAAGAATTAATTCTGGTTATTGTTATATCTAGAAAGTTAATAGATTTGTTTTCTTCTTTTTCTACCGTAAAATTAATGGTGGGATATTGAGAATTTAACCAAGTGAGAAAAGAGGTTAATAGCCTATCAGTTCCATTCCATAGACATATTATGTCATCAACATATCTGTACCAAAAGATTAAATGACGGAAATAAGGATTGTTGCTTGATACAATCGTTTGTTCGAAGAAATTCATGAAAATTTCTGCTAACAAAGGTGACAGAGGGGAGCCCATCGGTAGACCATCAGTGAATCTGAAATACTTATTATCAAAGCAAAAATAATTTTGTTTAAAGCAAGTTTCAAATATCAGCTTCAGTTCATTCCGAAGGCTTCCATCTGCAACATCCATATCTAGGCAACTATAAACTATTTGAGACAAAATGTTAATTGGAATAGAAGTGAAAAGACTAGCAACGTCAAACGAAACTAGTTTTGAGTGTAGTGTAATATCAACATCTTGAATTTTGCTAATCAATTCTACCGAGTTCTTAACCGAGAAAGCCGAAACGAAATTAGTATGACTGTTGAAAAAGTTTATGAAACCCTTACATAGCTTGTAGGCAGATGCATTGCAATACGCTACTATTGGTCTAATTGGAATGACTTCTTTATGGATTTTAGGTAAACCATAAAGAATTGGGGCAGATGGATTCATAACCGTGTACTTCCAACCAGTACCATCAAAGACCTTTGGGCAATGGTTGATACACTTACTGACCAAAGTCTTAAATGACCTAGTTGGATCTCTATTGAGCTCTAATGCGTTACTTTCTGTAATGAAATCAGAAATTTTGTTGTAATAATCGATTCTTGTGAGAACAGTGATCGTATTGCCTTTATCCGCTTTACACGCTATCAGGTCATGATCACGTAACTTTTTCTTGACAGACTGGGCGCAATTTTGAAGTTAGAGTTAAAGAACATTTATCTGGTAGCCATGAATCATCCCATTATAATCATTTAACATTAGAAAATCACACATCCAGTTTAAACAATTTAGAAATATTACATGTACAACCAAAAAGCAGACGTTTAGATAACTTAGAATCTTACGAAATCCGAAAAGCTATATTTCTTAACCAAAATATCCTCAACGAACAGAAAGAAATCCGTTTCTCACCAATTACTGACCCCGCATTGTTTTATTCACATACTCATACCATTCCATAAAATTACTAATACGTCGGGTTATAATAAAATAAAGAAGGGGGAAAAAAATTAACATCTGGAATTTTGTTATTCGACCGATGACTAATCAATAATCATATACCTGTGTTTAACTCCCCCTTTTAATTTTTAATGTTTATTGCTCTCATCAATTTTATTGTTTACAACTCCTACATTTTTTATTTGTATATTTTTGTTTCATTTTTTGCTTTTTCCAACTATATATATTATATACTATAACTGTATATATAAATATACAACGCCTCTAGTATTCGGGGGAAAGTTAAGTTATTCTTACTTGGCGTTCTTGATAACGATTACGATGTGATTATCATATCGGAAACATGGCTTACTAAAGTGTTTAATTCAGAGGAATATTTCCCACCCAACTACGTTGCCCACAGAAAAGATCGACATGATTTTTGTACCAGCCTTAAAGGTGGGAGGGTGTTGATTGCTGTTAAGAGTTCGATCCCAAACGAGCTCATTGCATGTCATCCAATTTATGATGTAATAGCTGTTCGGATTAATGTATCCGAGTCATCTATCCTCGTGGTGGCTGTATATGTTCCCTCTGGATCTACTCTGGAATATTATATGGGAATTGTTAATTTCATCAGTTCTGCGGTCATGCCATTGGTTCGTATTAAACAACAACTAATGGTTATAGGAGACTTCAATCTTCCAGATATTGCTTGATTTGATGTTGATGGAGTTTTCACATCCTTTTCTTCTGGCCAAAGGGAGTTGGCAGTTACTGATTATTTTGCTAGCTTAGCAATGATGCAGTTGAACCGGATAAGCAATAGTCGGGGAATATTTCTCGATTTGGTTTATTCAACTGATCTTATGTTTTCGGAGATATCACCTTGCGAAGATTTTACTGGATGTTCGAGCGTTTACCACACTCCAATTACCATATATATATTTTTAGAGAATTGCTACACTACGTGTACTTCTAGTAATTCTCTGCATTTCGATTTTAGGCTTGCGGACTACGATTCGTTAAACGAATTTCTTGTCGGTTCTAATTGGCATTTTCTCGAGCGGGATTAAAATTTAAACCATTCTATTTTGTTGTTCAACGGGCTGCTCAAGACTGGTATTGAAAGGTATGTTCCATTAAATAAAAACGGACCTAGGTTTCGTGAGCCGGGGTATAACAAAGAACTACTACGTCTTGAAAAAAAACGGAATAAGTTCCATTCTTTGTATAAGTTACAGGGCGCTGAGTTTTATCCCAGATTCAACTTAGCTCGTAAAGAGTTTAAGAACTTTAAATTGGTTCCTTTACAACAACTACATTTTGCAAATAGAAGAGGATCTGACTTCCAACCCAAAAAAGTTCTGGAATTTCATAAATGGTAAAAAGAAGGTTGTTGGGTTTCCTACTCCAATGACCTTTCAGAACTCTTCCGCAAGTCAACCCTCTGATATCGCTAATCTATTTGCAAAATTTTTTGAGTCCGTCTATGTATGAAGTATCTGGGGATTCTGGTACCAAGCTTATAAATAATCGCGATTGCTCTGATTTTAATTTTTTACAGTTTACTGAAGCAGAAGTTTATGATAGCTTATCTCAACTTGATAGTAATAAGGGGGCAGGTCATGATGGTTTTCCACCTATCCTTATTAAGAATTGTGCTGAGAGTTTAGCCCATCCACTGACTCTAATCTTTAATAAAAGCCTACGTACTGGGATTTTTCCGGATCCCTGGAAACTGTCTTTCATTCGTCCGATTTTTAAATCCGGCAGAAGAAGCGATATCAGCAATTATCGCGGAATCGCTATTCTTTCTGCCATACCAAAACTTTTCGAATCAATGGTACAGAAATTCTTATTTTTTCATGCAAAAATTTATATTTCTCCTGCTCAACACGGTTTTTACACGGGTAGGTCTACGGTTACTAACCTAGTCAGTTTTTGTCAACATTTATATAGTAGATTGGAACGTAGTCAACAAATGGATGCAGTTTACACCGATTTTTCGAAGGGTTTCGATAAAATTGATCATTCGATCCTTATCGATAAGCTGGATAAACTAAATTGTCAGTTTATCCCCATCAGGTGGTTGCATTCGTACCTGTCTGATCGCTACCAATTTGTTAAGATAAATGATTTTAGTTCTCGCTTATTTCGAGTTACCTCTGGAGTTCCTCATGGTAGCCACATTGGTCCTCTTTTATTCTCATTATTTGTCAATGATGTTGTTGATTATTTTAAATTCGCAAAATGTTTGCTTTACGCAGATGATATGAAGATATTTGCTCCTATTACTGGAGTCTCTGATTGTGTTAAATTACAAGATGACTTGAGTAACTTTTGCAGTTGGTCATTAAAAAACAAATTGTTGTTGAATGTGGGTAAATGTAGGATTTTATCATTCTCTCGTACACACTTACCTGTTCTTCAGCAATATTTTCTATACAATACCGCTATTGACAGAGTTGAGGTCATAACCGACTTAGGTGTAACCTTTTCCTATGATCTTACTTTTACCAAACACATTGATTCTATTATTTCAAAAGCTTAATTATGCTGGGTTTCATTAAGCGCAATTGTAAAGACTTTTGCGACCCACTCACACTGAAAACTCTTTATGTGTCCTTTGTTCGTTCCATTCTGGAATATGCTTCTCAGATTTGGTCACCATTTTATCATTGTCATTCATACAGAATTGAGAGCGTTCAGAAGCAGTTTCTTTTGTACGCGCTTCGCGGCTTACCTACGGAGCGAGTGCACCAATATGTACTTCCTCCTTATAATGATCGTTGTAAATTATTAAAATTACAACGATTAGACCACCGACGAGACGTTGCATCTGCTATCTTCGTTCAAGATGTTCTGACTTCCCGAATAGACTGTGTCAATTTGCTGGTTCGTTTCAACTTTTACGCTCCTACACGTTGTTTGCGCCGTCGTTGTTTGTTACATATTGATCCGGTCTCTACAAACTTTGCACTCTCGGAACCAGTTTTGAGAATGTCGCGACTCTTTAATTCGGTTTATGATGTATTCGATTTTAACTTAACAAGAAATTCGTTTAGAAATGAGTTGTTTAAATTTATGTCTATTATTAAATAATGGTTAAATGTTATTTTTGTGCTAAAATATTGTATAACTACTGTTAATATTTTTATAGTTTGCATTGATCTTTTTTTTTTTTATTGCATACCGATTGTATTGTATATTTACTGTAGGTTAAATAAATAAATACATAACTACATTTTTATTTTTACAGTTTAGTAGATACTCCTGATGATGGCCTAATAAGCCGAAATCGATCGAGTGATTTTTTAAACCTTTTGTAATTTTATACTTTCCTCTTTTTATCACATGAAATTTTTTTCTATTGTGCGTAGCTCTAAGTTTTTAACAAAAATTGTTGGGCATCGATCAAAAATTTTGTTCGATACGTGTAAATCACGCTTCACGTATCGAACAAAATTTTTGCTCGATGCCCAACAATTTCTGTTAAAAACTTAGAGCTACGCGCAATAGAAAAAATTTCATGTGATAAAAAGAGAAAAGTATAAATCAAAAATGTCGGACATGCTATAATTTTTCGGTGGTATAAAATCGACGATGTAATATTTTTGAGAATAGGGCGATAATTCTACTTTATTTATCAAAATTACATGAAAACTTTTCGAACGTAAATTTTAATTTTGAATTAAAATTAAAAAAAAAAATAAAATTAAAGTGCTATAAAAATTTCCCAAATCGCCATTTTGATTTTTTTGTTTCCATAAAATATACTCGGGTCGAGTATATTTTATAGTTCAATTTTTGCTGTTTATAGTAACAAATGTAAAAAATAAGAAAAAAACGCCTAACAAAATTTGGTTCGACATCGAGCAAAATTTTGTTTGCTTATGTTTTATCCCTCTCTGGCAAAAGAAAATCATGATATACTATCTTTTTATTTTTGCTAGGCATCGAACAAAAATTTTGTTCGCTACGTGTAAATCACGCTAAAAATTCTTTTTTCCTGTCATAAACTTCATAGCTTGCTATGTTTGAAATAATATAACAATGAAAATTAAATAAATTTTGTTATGGTGAATGTGGCTTAGTAGTAAGAACGTATTGGACTAGAGCGGGTAAGGTCTGGGATTGTGCTCAAGGCAGTTTAGTTTTGTATTTCCATTTTATATTTTTTGACATGATAAGATGATAAGATAACGTTACATTATGGTTACATCGCACATTCAGAAAATTGAGACGAAATTTTGCCTTAGGTGTAAGCATTACCTTTAATTTAAATGTATGATTTCTTAGGTTGGTCTTTAGGCTTCATGCCTCATGCACCATATTATTGCAATGACGTCATCAGGCGGCGAGGCAAGCCATTGAAGCGAGAGAACGCCTCTTCTGATCGAAGCAATTCTAATCTCAATTTGTGAGTAAAGAAACTGTTGCGGATAATTTATTTTAAATTAAGAAAATTAACCTCCACATAAATTTTAATTGAAATTAAAATCTGCACAATAGCGATTTACAATAGTTGAGAACATTGTAGAGAGAGAATCTCTCATTTATTTGTGCGTAAAGAAACTGTGGCAGATAATTTATATTAAATTAAAATAATTAATATCATCTCCCGCTGTTTGTCGTTCTGTGAGGTTTTTGTGTGATGCCCCCCCAACATACGTATATAAAATCTTTCTTAAAAACCCTTACTCTTTGGTTTAAGGTCTATTTAAGGTACAATAGTAATTAAAGTCCTTTAATCTTGAGTCGGCTAACAATTTGCGGCTAAAAAAATATCAAATTGTCAACTGGTTGGTGATTGTAGCAGCGGCCGCTGGACAAATACATTTTATATAAATTGTTTCCGTCCTAGGACGGGCTGTACCTCCTAGTTACATATAATTCACTTAATTTTACTAACTAAACCTAAACAAAAATCACTATTAATAAATTGAATATAAAAATGGTTGAAATGTAACTATTAGAACGTAAAAATTATAATTACTTATTTCGAAAAGCCACGATAAATTAAACAAAACAGCACTACTGCTATCAACCGTAAAAAAAGAGTAAATACTTAAAACAGGAAATGTTGTACATGAATAGAAAAAAAAAAATTTGCGTATAGTATAATACACTCATTATACATATGTATATATTTCTGCTAAATATGGAGTACGGAAAGTAGTATGGAAAAATAGCTCTACTGTCGCACTTGCGACAATTTGCGTATTGGGTAGGTGATTTTGTCGCACGAAAAAAATTGAACCTTGATAGGCCAGATAGTCTAAACGGATACTAGAGAGATCTACGTAAAGAACTGCGCTATTTTCCAAAAAAGAATTTCGGCAGTGGTTCTGTGGTTTGGGGGAGAAGGGGGGGGGGGAGGGGGTAGCAGGCACGGCACTGCTGATCTGGCATTTCCTTATTGCCGCATGAACAGCATCGAGTACCAGGATGTGCTTCAAGCAAAGCTATTGCCATACTTTCGCCGAATTCCTGAAAATCGATTCATGCGAGTGCTTCCAAAAAGGCTTGGTTTTCAAACCATAACATTGAATTGATGGATTCGTCAACTGAGAATGTTTGGTGTAGACTCATCCGAAAAGTCTACGCCGACAACCGTCAATTTAATAACGTGGAGGAATTAAAAGTCGCCATCAAAAATGCGTGGTCGTTATTAACAAATGAGATATTGTTGCCATCATACATCGAGTCCATGCCAAGACGAATTGTCGCAATTGAACAAAATAATGGTGGATAAATAAGTTATTAATTTTACCGTTATGTTCGGTGTTTCAAGTATTTTTTTTTGAAAAAGTCATATGCGGTTATAATAATGAAACGTCTGTTTTGCGCACTTTTATGATATTTTCAATTTTTACAACAAAAGTACCGTTTTCAGTGCAATAACTCTTTTGTATATTTTGAGAGCAATTTAAGAGCGCCATATTTAATGTCAGTCATTTTCATTAGTGCTCTCTTATTTTTTCTGTACTACAGTTGTGAGGGGTGCGGTTCTAACTTTGAAAAGCACTGTATGTATTGGAAATGAGATTCTAAAATGATTTTTGGATGAAGTTCTGGAATATGGTCAGTTACGATTAGAAATATCAGTATAATTTTGTATACTACTTTCGGTATAAAGTTCTAGAATACGATTTTTCGTGTTAAATTGGATACCTGTACCCATGTTACTGAAGCTTTTGGCCTGTTTGGCTGTTGTTGTATAAGTAAATATAATATGTTGGTTCAAATAGAAATCAATACTGGCAAAACAGTCACACCAACTTTCCAATTTTATGACGCAGGTGAATGCTATCCCCATTGAAGATACCAAAGACCGAAGTTCTGATCACCTCGTGAAGTCGTGAGATTTCAGCCCTTTATATTTTTTATTTATGCATTCGTTGCATTTTACGATTTTAATAGCTTATAATACAAAATATATGCTAGATCAATTATTTTCAAATAGGATTTATTAAAATTGAACTCCCAACAAAAATGTACAGTGACCATTAACGTTAACATTACTATAAAATGGAGCTATCCATTCCCAGTTAAAAAAACAAATCCCAATCGCTAGAATATACTTTGGGGAGAAAAATGCCCAACTGCTAGAACGTCAAAACTCCCAAATCCCTATTCGTCGGGAAAACCAGTTACGTTATTTTTGGTTCTCTGCTTTTGATCTTTTACGCATTCTTAATTTTTCAGACTAACTAGCTCGCTGAGCCGTTTCATTTTTATAGCTAGACATTTTTTTCGCCTTCCGTCACAACGGGATTTTCCTTCTTCAAAAATAACTTGTTGAACGAAAAGCAATGATAACCCTTAATTCTATATATCAAACGTATTGAGTAATTACCATTGTATATAAAAGTAATAAATTTCGAGATAAAGATGGATTTATTTTATAAAGGAGAGAAAAATCAATTTTCTATATCTTCTGTATGGCAGCATGAACGTATGGTACGAGTATATAAATTTCCAAATGTAAAATCGTAAAACCATGAAATATGAAAATACAATTTTTTTGTTCTTTATTTCAAATATCTATACATGCAGACACATATCCACATTATGTAATTCAATATAATTCACCATAAAAACGAAGCTCTCGCAATATAAGCCTAACATTTTTTATTGGCACAATATGATATGACACGAAATCTAAGCTTTTCAAAATTTATCGATCAAATATCTATTATTCAAGGAGGATTTTTTATTATTCAATATATTATTTCGAATATTTTCTTTCCCATTGATTTGATAAACAATGAAGCTTTTTTGATATATGTATGTATGTATGATGAGCGCTCATAAATATATGTATCTCCCCCAAACTTCTTTTCAATTATAATAAAGACAACAAAATTGAATTACAAGAATCAATCATATATCACGCCCGGCACTACCAATAATATATGGAGACTCAAAATACCGTGTCTTCGTCGTTTTCATATCCATCTGACTGAATTTTTGGTTTTGGTTTTTATGGCGGGGATCTACAGTATTTAAGTATTATTTTACAATAATGTATTTACTACATACCTATAGATATATAGGATTGCAAAAAATACAACACAAACATGATTTACATGACATTTTTAGGCTTTGTTTACCATCCTCTTTCATAATATTGTGAAAAATGTACAATCCGGGGAGATTTTCTCTTTTTTTTTGTTTTTTGAAGACTTCGCATAGATTTTGTGATTTATTCGATCGTAATAATTTATAAGGATTTCAATTTTTTGACATTTGGTCGATTATCGATTTTTATTTTTATATCAACGATTTATAGCTTAGATTAAGGTTTCTTATGTCAGTTTTACCAATTTATCTATATAATATAACCGTTTATTATGTCAACAGGCAAAAGGCATAAAAAACAAGACGAATTAACAAGAAATTCCAAGTGTATAACATTATTGCGAGACTTGAATATATTATAGGTTATTATGGTTATGTAAAGTGGAAATTTATGTGTCAACATGTTACATTTATTTATATGTTTAAGTCAATGACTTTTAAATATGAAATTAGTTTCATTTTTTTTTTGTTTTTTGTTATTTATGTACAATATACATTGGACGTACAGACATAAATTTCGCTTAGTAGAATATACTATGCGCTATGTAGAGCTCTAATTAAATCAACTGGTGGTTGGTACCCATATTGAAAAAACCGTAATGTCAGTGGTTAATTAAGAAACCAGACGTGTTTGTGTGACTCGTGACACATTATTAAATACAATAAAGAATAGTGCCAAAAATGAGTTATAAATGCAATACAAAAGACACAAGCGTCCTATGTGTGGTTACTCTCAAATTCTAACTCATCGTAATCCAATCCCTTTAACGGAAATATGGTAATCGCATATTATTTTTCTTTTAGTTTATCACCTTGGTGATTAAGAATTTTTTTTTTCAATTTAGTAAGGTAGATTTAGCTCTATAAAACAGGTTATCGAGTTGGCTGTAGTGTAGAGCGTGCATTGGCTTCAAAATATGCAATCATCATTTTCTTCACGTCCCGGTTTCGATTTCTAGTTCCAGTTTGTGGAAATGAGCCATATTTTCTTAAATATTATATTACACATTCAATTCGAAAGGCTCTGTTCTCGTTGGATAGCGTCCAGTGAATAACACTATTACCGTAACCATATTTAAGCTAATTTTAAGTACATTTTTTATCGGACGTTGAATGAAGCATCCGGCAAACTGAGCCGAGAAGAAGACCAAATCCTGATTTTATTTTAGGGCCTACTTAATGTTAATCGTGATTTCAGAGCCCATAGATTGCCAACAATCTTTTATTGATATACAGTGTATTACAAAAGTAAGTATGCAGCGATTTATTTATGTTGGAAGGTCAAAAAAGATAAGTCAATCATAACAATAATAACAGAAAATTATATTTTTTATTTATTTACAATGTAAACGTAATGATTACAACAAAAAACAAAAATTAATGTAATTCATTTCTTAGCTATACGGATATATTTTCAAAATGTCTTTAAATCATGTCACAAAAGTTTGTATGCAATGAAACAAAAATTTTAAAAAAGGGATTCTATGAACTTATTTTACATTCAAATGAACTTTTAATATTTTGTTGGGTAGCCCTTGGCCTTTTTGGCGATTGGGGTGGTGTTTTTAATTGTTTTGGTGTGTTATAGAGAAGCCACTCTCTTACAATGTGTGCCGTATGCTTGGGATCATTGTCTTGTTGGAAGACAAATGGTCCTGAAAGTTCCAATTTTGATGCACTATAATTCAAATTGTTTTTTAATATGTTCAAATAAAAATTTTTATCCATCATCCCTTAAATCACGACCAGATTTCCAATCCCTCTCGCCGCCATACACCTCCACACCATTAGTGATCTTTTTGTGATGTGATTTTTTCTGTTTTATACAAAATATAACAGGACATGGTAACGGTATACCCCGTTATATTTAAAAATGTTTAAACCAGAAATTTTTGTTGTAAAAAAAAAACCAATTAATTACGCATTATTTTCGAAATAAATTGGGGTTCTTTCCCGTTCTTCATGGTGCATACGTATTTTTGTGATACACTGTACATATCTAAGTTTTTCATTTGATTACTGTTTTGGAGGAGATCTATTTGTGTGTGCACTTTTATCACTTATTTATTAATGATTTTTTTTTTTATTTGTGAGAAATAAAATTAAATAAAACACTGAACATTTTTTTGTCTCATAGTGATGATAATTTAAAATTTTATATTTTATAAATATACACGGACTAGTTTCGAGCAACCAAGCTCTTTGTCAACAGTCTTAAATCATAAACTAAATAAAATTTCACAAAGACCTCTCATGCCGAACAACAAAAAATTCAAATTATTTGGGTGTAGAAAATACCTATTTGGTTGTAGAGTATATTCCGAATAATACAGTGAGCCCCTACGCAATATACATACCTACTTAAAACCATGATACAATATTGTAGTCTTACTTTAGCAATTTTACAACAAAAATGCCGTGTATTTTCATTCCGGAATGAAGAGTTTCATTCCGCTGAGAAAAAGGTATAGAAAAATTCTCTTCTTCGCCTAGTTGCAGTGTTTATCACTAGAGTAAATATATTAAATATATTTAGTTTTATGAGTTGGTATTAAATAATAATTATCAGTTTTTCGATAAATTAGAATTTTAAATTTTGTTAATTATCATTTGGAATTAATTGAGCCGTTTATTTTGAAAATGGGGCAAGTCCACATTTTGTTGAAACGAGAAAATGAAGGACTAGAGAAACAATAAATGCAAAAATATACGGGATTTTGAATTTTCTTATTTTTTGAACAAGTATTAGGGATTTTTATTTTTTTATTTTGACTATAAATTGTTCACCGTTACAAAGATTATACTTTTGTTTGAATATTGTTATCATTGACTTAAATTTTTTGCAAAATGGACTTGCACCACTTTCAAAATTAACGGCTCAATTATACTTTATTCAATAATTTGTTATCACTATTTAATGGTTGTTAAAATTCTAAATAATAAATTATATTTTAGAGCTTGGTACTTTACTGTTGAAAGTAAAAAAAAAAAAAAAATTATACTGAAAAAGAATTGCTCTTACTTTGGGCAAAATTTCATTCCTATCCGGATAGGAATAACTTTTACCAAAGTAAGACGGCAATATATCATGCTTAAAATCACAAAAACATAATTCTCTGTTTGAGTAAATTTACTCTCCAACTAATTATGCAAGTTTGCTTTGAGCAGGCAAAAAATATTTATTCATAAAAATTTTCGTGTGTTAAAGTATAGTAATATGTGGTGGAACACCGGTGGTTCAAATAAGGTTAGTTCGATCTTTTGAGTCACGTGTTCGTGACGTCATATAATTCCGCCACGTGTTTATAAATAAAGAGAGAAAAAGCAATGAAACATTTTTGTTTCAAGTTTGTTTTTTATTTTTTATTTGTTTATTTGTAATTTATACGACTCTTTTATTTATTTATTTATTTATTAACCAACAGCATGCAAAAATGGCTTAAATTATTAAAAATATTATAAAATCTTAAAAAAATGTATATAATACAAGATAAGGTTATAACGACATCAATAGATCTAACATTTAAAACAAAAGTCTAGCGATTCATTTTTTAAACTCATCTCTGGAAATATTGAAATCGAAACAATTCGCTACGGCGTTGAATACGCGCTATAGGGCCATGGAAACTGTAGTTGCTACTTGCAGTCGGAATATGAAGAAGTTCCCGGGGCCGTAAGCTGCGCTGAGGAGTATAAATATTAAAGCATGAAAGAATATCCGAGCAGCCTATTTTACCACAAATGATGTCCCGTCCAAATGTGGCACTTGCGCATGTATGTCTAGCACTTAAAGATTGGAGATCCAGAAAACGGCATCGGTCTACATATGGAGATAGTCTGAAATTATTGTCCCGTTCGAGAGACGGTCATTTTCTCAGAACAAATAACAAAAACTGTTTCTGAACACTTTCAATTCTGTTTGAATGAGACTGGTAGAACGGGGACCATATGACAGTCGCGTACTCAATCTGTGAACGAACAAAAGAAGTGTACAGTGACTTGAAAGTTAATGTGTCGTGACACTCCTTCGAATATCTTTTAATAAACCCCAACATCGAAAAGGGTTTGTTAACAACCGCATCGATGTGTGCGTTAAACGTTAAATCCGAGCTAAAGATAACGCCCAAATCAGTAATCATATTAACTCTCTTCAAACTAACATCATTTAGAAAGTAGTCAAAAACTACTGGAGACTTAGACCTAGAATAGGTGATCACGTGACACTTATCAACATTCAGAAACATAAGGTTAGTAATACACCAACCGCAAAATGTGTTCAGGTCCCGCTGAAATTGGTCGCGATCTAATTCACATGATATGTTTGCATATATTTTCATGTCGTCAGCAAATAGAATACAGTCTGCGAATTTGAAGCAATCCACAACATTGTTAATGAACAATAAGAATAATAGTGGACCCAGGTGACTACCCTGAGGCACCCCAGATGTCGCAATAAAACATTCTGAGAACGTATCGTTGATCTTGACAAACATTTTGCGATCCGATAAATAAGACATAAGCCAATTTATGGGAATAATGTCGCAATTAAGTTCACTGAGCTTTTTCACTAATATCCTGTGATTAAGTTTATCGAAAGCTTTAGCGAAGTCGGTATAAACTACATCGACTTGAACTTTCGAGGCAACAGAATTAATTAAATTATTTTGAAAGACCGTTAAATTAGTGACCGTTGAGCGGTCGGGAAAAAGTCCATGCTGACGTGTGCTAATATGTTGCTTGGAGTGGAAGTAGACACTTTGTTAATCATTGACTCGAATACTTTAGGAATGCAAGCGACAGTATTGCAATTCCACGATAATTTGTTACTTCACTGCGGGGCCGCTTTTGTGGATCGGTATGATACTTGATATCTTCCAGAGATCAGGAAATTTGCCTTGGCTGAGGCTCAGATTAAATAGATAGCATAAAGGAGCGGCAAAACCAACTGCACACAGCTTCAATAGAGACACTGGTAAACCATCTGGTCCAGGACCCTTAGAAACGTCCAAGTTCCTCAAAGCACTCATCACGTCAAGTTCTGAAAAAACAATTTTTGAATTATTGCAGTTAGCTAATATAGGAGAGAGCGAGCTATCCTTAACAAAAACACTGCTAAAATATTCAGCGAAGAAACCGCAGATTGCCTCTGGGTTATCTGATTTTTAACAATGGAATTCTAAAAATGACGGCAAGCCGTTATTATGGTTCTTAATTTTGACAAATCTCCAGAAATTCTTCGGATTACATCGCAAATCGTCTTCAATGTCAATTATGTAATTGTTATACAGGAATCGGTTGAGATAGCAAAACTGTTTGCGCAGAGACTTAAACTGGATATAGTCATGGGCCAACCCTGTACGCCTATACTTCCTGTGACTTTTATTACGCAGGACTTCTAGCTGCTTGAGTTCCTTAGTAAACCATGGGAACTAGAATTGTGTGTCGTCATAAAAAAAAAGTGCTCGTTTGTTTACATATTTAGAGCTAACGTGGTATTTATTGAATGATGACCGTTCAATAATGGGAATATGTTGATTTATTATTTTGTTAACCTTTATCCAGCTGGATAAGTACAATTGCACCACCATGTTTATACGAAAATAAAGCGAATTTATGAAACACAATCGATTTTCATTGCGTTATGGTTTATTTATTGTGAAACGCCAGGAATAAGCATTTGAATGTATACTGAATGAATACATTTGAATGGATTGTTGTGTGTTTTGCCAGTATGACTGAATGTGGGATTCTAAACTGATTTTTAGATACGATTCTGGAATTTGACCACATAGGATGGAACTTGGTTATTGATTAACCGATCATGATGAAATTCGACATGTACGGTGGAAATGGGATCTTAAAATGATATTTAATGAAGCTCTGGAATATGGCCAATTACGAAGGAACTCGGTTATTTTTAAACCGATTATGATGAAATTCGATATATACGATGGAATTGGGATTTTTAAAAAATGTTCTGGAATAAGGCCAAGTAGAACGGAACTTGGCAATTTCTTAACCGATTTTGATGAAATTCGATACATGCGATAGAAATGGAATTCTAAAATGATATTTAGAAGAAGTTCTGGAATATGGCCAATTAGAAAGGAACTTGGCTATTCGTAACCGATTCTTTTGAAATTTGGCATATGCGATAGAAATTGAATTCTAAAATGATTGTTCGATGAAGTTCTGGAATACGGCCAAGTAGGACGCACTTGTTTATTGTTTAACAGATTATGATGAAATTCGACATATACGGTGGAAACGGAATTCTAAAATGATTTGGGACACGGCTAATTAGGAAGGAACTTGATCACTTTTTAACTGTTTATTTGATATTCAGCATATTCTATAGAAATGAGATTCAAAAATAATTTTTAGATGAAGTTATTTAATATAGCCAATTAGCAAGGAATTTGGCAATTTCTCATCCGATTTGATGAAATTTAGCATGTACGATGAAAATGGGATTCTTAATGGAATTTTAGATGAAGTTTTGAGATTCACCCACCAAACAGCTCAGTGGTCAAACCTGTGGCGTTTGGATCGGGAGGTATCGGGTTCGAATTCCGATAGGGGCGGGATTTAAATTGAATTTTACATCACCTGATTATGATCGGTGATGCCGATGAACATCACTATGACCCCCTGTTGTGGGTGCAGAATCTATGGGCCGACTCACCTTGCATGTCAGCACTATACGCTGGCATGAAGCAATGTAATGTGCAGGTGGTTTATACAAAAACGGGTCTAGAGCCGTACGTCATCGATTTGGCAAATACTGCGTAAAGTAGGACAGTAAAAGTTAACCGCGATAGAGTTGAGAGTGCCTTGAGCTCCAGAAGTGATTGCATAGAATAAAACAAAAAACAAAAATATGTGATTTGATCAATTACGGAGGAACTTGGAAATTTTTCTACATATTATGATTAAGGTCAGCAAGTGCGATGAAAACGGGATTTTATATTGATTTTTAGAAGAATTCCTAAAAGGCCTTAACAAAATTATTTTAGAATCTTATATACTGAATTTCATCATAATCGGTTAAGATGTGGCTAAATTCCTTCCTAATTGGGTTTGTACATCATAACCAGTTGAGAAATAACCTTGACCTATTATTATTATTACTTGAGGGCCATGTGGGCGTTAAGCCACCTCATACTGCGACCTAAAAGATCTTTTGTGCATCAAGCCCTACTTAATTATTCGTCCAGCCAATATTCAGGCTCTTAATGAACCTGATAATACTGCCGACCGGTACGTGATACATACTATCTGGGCTCATTGCTCTCCCTCCTAGATGTCTACTGTAGGAGTCAAGGACTTCGAGAGGGCGTGTATTCCTTCCTATGCCTCGTCTACCGTTTTGATTTAACTCTTGCGAGTTGCTGGGAATAAAAAAGTCGCCTGTTGGTCACCCAGGTTTACTACAGGAAGGCTAAATAAAACTGGAGGGTGCCTGGTATCCAGAGTCCGCATATATGAACTGATTAATCTATCAGCCATTCATGCTTCGGCATATGCTGTTAAACCTTAGATTAGGATTTTTTGTCAAGGGTTTCTTCTTTAGCGCCGTACTTTAGCCTGTACCAAAAGGCCACATTCTGCCTAATGGCTCCAGTTTCCAGTGGTGTCGCGAGGAGGCAGTACGTACACTTGCGCCTACTGGAAGGTTACGAAGCCCCCTTCCAATAGACGCCAAACCACCACACTACTTTGCTGGATAGCCCTTGTTATTGTTTAGATACTGCCTTTATATGGCTAGGCATAGAACTTACTAATTTTTTGCAGTAGGCCGTACTAATTAGTTTCCATTCCTCAGGTAAAGCCATTTTGAGCTGATTTTTATTAGAAATGTTGTGTTTCCTGATACAGATCCTTGGAGAAAACCTGATTGAATTTTTCAATCAGTGGTTCTGTGGTTTGGGGCTTTTAACTGCAGTGTTTTACCCTATCTGAATAATAATCATTGCTAGGATATATTTTCTTTAACGAATAAAATAATTTTTTTAATTTAATCATATACAAGAATTCCTTTGTAATTCATTTTGCTGTGGACTTTTTGTTTATGACTTTTGTATTATTTGAGATTAAAAGTGATAGTTTGTCAATTAATTCTTTAAAACTACTGGAGTAAAGATTACCTGTCATCAAATTTAAATAGATCATATTTTAATCAATTAGTTATTTAGTTCCGGTTTCTGTGAATCATGTAGCTATTGAGGTTTCTTTGAGGCAGCGTAAACGCATTGTTGCAATTGCTAAACGATCGAGATTATCTCCATAATAGTATTCAAGTTCGGTTAGAAATTGTTCTCGCTAATCCTTCGCTTTAAACATTGGGATATTTTTGCCGCGTATTTGCTACGAGCAAGAGTTTTAGAATCCCATTTCCAACGCAAATGCCAAATTTCACTAAAATTCGTTCAGAAATAGCCAAGTGACATCTTATTTGCCCATATATATAATTTGCTAGAGGTTCAATTTGAAACGTAAAAGAGAATCAATTTGAAAATTAAAAGAATCAATTTGAATTATAAAAGGTTCAATTTGAAGAGTAAAACCTGTATTACCGCAACTATATTTAAACTAATTCTAAGTACATTTTTTATCGAACGTTGAATGAAGCATCCGATAAACGGAGCCGAAAAGAAGACAAAATCGTGATTTTATTTTAGAGCCTACTTAATGATAATCGTGATTTCAGAGCCCATAGATTGCCGCCAATCTTTTATTGATGTACATCTATGTTTTTCATTTGGGATTGTATGATTTGCACCATGGTTTTTGCAATAAAATACCTTTAAACTCACAGTATAACACAAGAACCATGTGGCAATTAAAAAGTTTGTTCCATTATCCGCTTCCCATGCATCTGTCAGACTCATAGAAAAAAAATAGTTTCTGTGACCCACCACCCAAATAAAACTCGCATTTATGCTATCGATGTATTAATTTCTCTTATATTACTGAGAAAACTATATACTATATTGTGTTCTCATCATAATGCGCCACAGTAGTCAAAAACAATACCCATTTTATGGATCTGAAAATGTAAAAAGAAAAATGTACAAAAATATTGTTTTGATTATGTAACATTTCTGTTACGACAAAGTATTACTTTCAATGAAAATATGTTATTTTAAGAAACAAGCCTTCAGAAACAATTCATTTCAGTTATATGCTGTGATGATGGGAGGGCAGACGCAAAAGTTATAAACTGAAAAACAACATTTTATTGTGGAATTCAGTCGTTTGTATAATTGTTCCTTTTGTTTTGCTTTCCGTTGATTGTTGCTTTGTTGTTTTGCATTTTGTGAAGTTAAGTAACATTTTTTTTTTGCTTTTTTTTATTACATAACAAGAAAAACACTTCGACTTCACCTTGGATTGGAGGTGGAAATAATGTTCATTAAAAATAGTAAGTTTGTATTATGTGGGAAACGGGTCCCGGTCGATACGGCATATTTCATTACGGAATATGAAAAAATGGCATATTTCAAAACGGCATATAGTACACTACGGCATATGATACACTATGGCATATTTCAAAACGGCATATTTCAAATCGGCATATGGTACACTACGGCATAAGGTACACTATGGCATATTTCAAAACGATATATGGTACGTAACGGCATAGGGTTGGCCACGTCTTACTACTCTTTAAAGTACTGTTTCTGAAATCTTTTCTCAAAAACCTAGTTTACTTTTTTATATGGATAATAGTTATTTATGGTACGCAAAACGAGATATTATCCACAAGGGATAGGCTTGTCCCACGAGGCGATAGCCGAGTAAAAATTCATATTATCAGTTTTTTATGAGCTATTCGAAATTCCTTGTTCTCATTCCATTAATTTACTTCCTACCAGAATTATTTCAGATTTCGAACTAGCTTCAGTTTCTGCACTAAAAAATTTCCTGCCGGATTAAATTTTTAAGGGTTGTTTATTTCATTTTACCTAAATTATTTGGGGACCATCAATAGATGAATTAGGCAAAGACAAAAAATTATTAAAAACCGAATCGACAAAATGAGATCTGGTGAACAATTATATCCAAATAAAATATGTAGAAAAAGAAAAAAAGCTTAAATATATCATGATAAATCGACGGCCTAAAGAGGAAACGTCTTCCGTTAAAGGCAACGTAAATAACATAGCTTTTTATTGATTTGTAGCACTAATCCATTAAATCTAGTTTAATTTTTATTATATTTTTTCAAACACATCTCAAGAAGAGAAACTAACTTGTGAAATTATAATTTTAAATAAAATGTGTGTATGCAAATTAATTATTAAAATTTGTTTTTTATTAATTGAATCTGAACCTTTATATTAATATACATAAATGCCTGCTCATGTGAAAAATTAACTTAAAATAAGGGACTTAGGAAAACTGGGTTGGGTATGTAATCTTGCATTACAAAATATTCATTTGCATTAAAAAATTTCGCATACAAAATTTTGCATTACAAAATATCGCATAACAATTTCCCGTACATTTGTTTCTCTATTCTGAGGAAAATAAATTGAAGAAAAATGACATCGACTAATTTAACATAGAATTGTAGAGGCTAACGGCTTCGGTAACTCTCACGGGCACGCGGGAGGTCGCTGCGCTCCCCCTCGCTTAGCCCTCCGAGGGGCTCTAGATTTGAACTTCGGGGGACGTAGGAGCCGGGATCAGCAAACATGTCGCACTGCGTGCCGCACGTAGGAGCGGATTATATAGAATCTATTAATGACACCTACTGCAAAATAATTGCACTATTCTGTTATGCAAGATTTTGTAATTGCAAGATTTTGTTAATGCAACATTTTGAAATGCAATATTTTATATCGATCCCAGAAAAACGATTTCACTAAATATTCATTTTTCACTATAAAATAATCAAAATAATTATTTCGAAAAACAAAATTTTAAAAAACAAGATTTTGTCCAACAAAATTTTGGTAAACTATTTTTTATACGGTAAGCATTCAAAAAACAAGATTGAACGGCAAAACAAGATTTTGTCTTGCAGGCAAATACCCCGATCCCAATGGTATATGGTACAATAGGGTATAAGGTACACGACTGCTTGTATGATTTGAATAATTTTAAATTTAAAACGTTTAATATTTTTTTAATTTCTAAACTTGTATTTATCAAAATGTAATAGAAAATTTTTAGAATTAAAGAAAAATTCTAATAGGTGAAGGAAAATTTAAGTAAATAAAGGATTATTCTACTAATTGAAGGATAATCCTGTTAGGTAAAGGTTTAAAGGAAAATCCGTTAGGTAAAAAAAAATTCTTTTAAGAGGATTTCAGCATAATCGGTTAAAAATAGTCAAGCTTCAATCTAATTGACAACAATCTAGAGTTTTATCACAGAAAGAAGAAAATTCTCTGTGGTTTTATCTAAAAATCATTTTAGAACCCTATTTCCGTCTTATAAACGAGTTCATACTAGTGATTCGAAAAAAGTCATTACTAAAATAATAAAAAATCCTAGAATAAATGCGCTATTATCCAATTATGTTGCTAAATTTTGATGTTGGTATACAATTAGTTCCTTCTTTAAAAATAATTTCAATGAATAAGAATAAACCGGAAGGGCCAATAGACATATTTTTACTTTTAAAATTAGATTTAAATAAAAATGAAAAATTAAGAAAAGCACTTCCCGATTATATCTTTATTACCAATATTCCAATATTTTTATTTCCGTGTGGAGAATAAATTTAATTGCATTAAGTGAAGGAAAATTCATTAAACTGCATTAAGCGAAAAAAAATTGCAATAGGTAAATGGCAATTTTAGAAAGTATAGTAGGTAACTTTATAAGTGATGATTAAAACCATTTTAGAATCCCATTTCCATCGTACTGTTGAGTTTCATCATAATCGGTTAAGAAATAGCCGATTTTCATTCGAATTGATGGGATTTCAGAAATACCCAAGTTCCATCATGATTGGCCATGTTCTAGAAATTCATCTAAAATTCTTTTTAGAAGACCATTTCTAACGTATAATGTTGAATTTCATCATATTCGGTTAAATAATAGGTAGGTTCCTCCCTAATTAGCCATATTACAGAACTTCGTCTAAAATCCGGTTTAGTATTCCATTTTCATCGCACTTGCCAAATTTCATCACACTCGGCTAAGAAATAGCCAAGTTTTAGAAAATGCCATATTATACCATATGCCATATGAAAATATGCCATCGTGTACCTTATGCCATAGTGTACCATACGCCGTTTTAAAATATGCCATTTTGAAATATGCCATAGTGTACCATATGCCATAGTGTACCATATGTCATATTTTCAAATTCCATTTTGAAATATTCCGTTTTGAAATATGCCATGTTGAATGGATTCGGTGGGAAACAATAATCAAGGAAATTTGTGGTTTTAGGTTAGGTTTTAGATAATTTGGTAAACTTTTTGTCAGGTTATTAAATCTATAAATCGTGTAAAATTGTTTAGTCCAAGTCGTATGATTTACCTAAATTACTTTGAAGTGTCGGATAACATTTGTTTCCCCTTTTTAATTAAAACGTATTTGGTCTACTTTCCGATGCTGCGGTTCGTTTTGATTTTGTTTTTTTTGTTGTTATGCCGTTTTTTGAGTTGAACCAGAATTTTCTAAATGAGCAAAATAATATTAATAGTAAGTCTGATAACAGAAATTCTTATTTTTATTTGCAAATCCAAAGTAGCGATATTGTATCGAATTTAAAAATCTTGAATATAAGACTGATTTCTGGGAGGACAGCTCTTTTAGTTTTAGCGAAAAACATTCAAGGTTTCTAAATTGCCTACTAAATTCTGCAACCACTTTCACTCTCGTGATTCCCGAATGATTATTGTGGATGTATTTTTTTTTTTTCATATAAGGCGTTTCATATTACTAGTCGATTACCTACGAAAATACAATCGTTTTCTGTTTAGAAACAATTGCTGAGCTTAATGTGATAATCATAATTTTGTTTTGCTCCTGGAGGTCAACCACGTCTCATAAAATATATTATTTTATATTAAAATATAATTTAATATTTAATGTTTTATTTGGTTAATTTATTTATTTAATTTTAATTTATATAAATGTTGTTTTCGTATTGTTAATTGATTTAGAATATTACAACTAAATTTTATGTTTTTATTGTATTAAATCACCATCATTTTTGATGCACAAAATGTGCTTCGTGACCAACATAAAGAGCGACGTGTTGTCACTATGAAATCCGAGACGAGACTAATTTATTGATATTATTTTATTTTGTTTGTTTTGTTTTTTTTGGTAAGTGGTGGGAAGCCAAGAATGAAAATGTATATATCGGCCTGACCAGGTATCTTAATGATTTTTTTTTTATAGGGTGTGTGTTAGCAGCCCAGAGCACTGCCACCATTCAGGCCTATTGTGCGTCCCTAGAGGTTCTTAGCTGAAATGTAGGTCTATGTCCTTGATAAATGCCGCTACCTGATGCAAATCCAATGGGTCGGCATTAGGCCACTGGATGGTGTGCGCATCGAAAAACTTGAATCTTTTTAGGATGATAGCATCGCATGTAGAGAGTACGTGTTCCGATGTCTCCTTACCGCAGTTATAAAACCTGCACCGGTCCGTAAAGGACTTTCCCATTTTATGTAGATGGCCATTAAAAGGGCCGTACCCTGTTAAAAACCAGGTAAGGGATCTTAGGGACTGGCGATCCATCCTCGGTGCCTCTCCCAGACGTATAATATTGTAACTGAGTAATTTCTTGGCATGTCTCATCCCAATGGAGGACTCCCAGAGTAAATTTCTATAGTTCCGCTACCAGGCCCTTATACCTTCTACCAAATGGGTTTTTCAAAAAGCAGGCCTGGGACTGGGACCCAGGAAATCACGGCTTGCTACCGTTTTTGCACAACGGTCTGCTGCCTCATTTCCCTTAATGGTGGAGTGGCCAGCAGACCACAAAAGGGTGACATTGTTTGCTTTACCCAGTTCCAATAAATTGCAGTGGCAGCTCCAGATCAATTTCGAGTTGAACACTGAAGCTCTTAAGGCTAGCAGAGCTGTCTGGCTGTCCGAGATTATATAGATCTCGGTCTTCCTATATTTCTTTTTGAGACATTGAAGCACACATACCTCATTAGCAAGGGTCTCTGCCTAAAATACTGTGGGGGTGCTACCCAGCGGTATGCATAGTTATAGGACAGGCCCGACTATCCCTGCACCGGTACCCCCGTCTGGCTTTGAACCGTCCGTATACCATACAGAAGCATGGCGGGTGAGGGAGGAGATAATATTCTCTACCCGTGCCCTATCCGGCAATCTGATGGTGAAATTTCTCCGACAATCGATTGTCCGTACAATCAAATCTGATAGTTGGATCAAGTCCTCCTTGAGATTTAATTTATGTAGGATATTGTTGTGTCCTGGCCTCATGGTTTTAATTTTTTCAGTATTTTTCAGGATCAGACCTCTTGAACCGGATACTTTTTTAAGGCCCATCTCCGAGCACCAACCAGTTACTACTCTAGGGCTTGTTGTATTCTTTCCCCTACTGTATTTGCGAATCTGCCCTTAACCATGAAGACTAGGTCGTCCGCATAGATAATGTTTGAGAAGTCTAGATTTCTCAGTCTGGTAAGTAAATGATCCATTACAATCAGCCATAATAGGGGAGAGAGGACGCCTTCCTGGGGACAGCCTCTGTTGGCCGCTATAGTCATGGTTTTGTCTCCAAAGGAGGCCGTAATCCTCCTGTTTTTTAGCATGTTTATTATCCACCTTACTGTGGAGGGGTCTATGCCCCTTGCTAGTGATTGTTCCTGAATTATCTCGAAACTAGTATTATCAAAAGCTCCCTGGATATCAATGAAGGAGCATAGTAATAATTCTTCATTCCGGAGTGTATCTTCGATTTCCAATGTCAGTTCGTGTAGAGCTGTTTCTGTTGATTTCGCTGCTTGGTAGGCGTGCTGCCTAGAGTCCAGAGGGTGACTCTGGAGGGTATTGGATCTAATACAAAGTTCCAGAATTTTTTCCATGGTTTTCAGTAGAAAAGATGTGAGGCTAATAGGTCTATAAGACCTAATCTCCTCTGAGGATCTATTTCCCGCTTTTGGGATAAAAATCACCCGAACTTCTCTCCAGCATTTTGGAACATATTCCAAGCTGGGACTGGCTCTGAAGAGTATAGTAAGATAAGGCAGCAAACTCTGCAGGCCTTGCAGTAGAAAGGTGGGATAAATTCAATCTCCTTCCGGTGATTTGAAAGGTCCAAAAGAGTTGACTGCCCAGCTTATCCGTTCCGGCGTAAAACACTGCCTCGAGAACTTCTGAGCCCCCCTTGGAACCAGATACGGATGTACACTACTTGCGTTGGATTCCTCCTGATTCATCAATCATCAGTATAATACATTCTGGGAAGTGACCTTTCACTAGACATTCCAGAGTCTCTTCTCTGATTGTGGTTGGCCCTCCACCTGGTTTCCTTGCAGACCCCAAGGGATTCTTGTGCTCCAAGGAGAGTGCCTTCTGTAGTCGACACACCGTAGGTAGCTTGTCTATTTCCACACAGAAGTCTCGCCAGCTTAACCTTTTACTCTGCCTGAGGGCTATGTTATACTGTGTAAGGGAGTACTGATAGGTAGTCCAATCGTTCGTCCTCTTAGCCCTATTAAAAAGTTTACGGACATTTCGTCTCATGTTCTCCAAGTTTTGGTTCCACCAAGGGACATTCCTTGTGCCTCTGATACGCACAAGTGGTGAGCTTGAGTGGTAGGCATTGATTATTGCCTCTGTAACTTCATTCGCTACTCTGTCGAGGTCTTCGACAGAGTTTATCGAGGTCTGCAGACCAGTTAAGTTATCCAAAAGTCTATCGTTATAGACTGGCCAGTTGGTGCGTTTGGGTATCCTTACCATCAACTCTCGTCTCGAAGGGATATAGATATCAAACCTGATGTACATATGATCTGAGAGGGATGCTTCTTTGGACACATGCCAGTCGAGAATTGCACTGGAGGTACCCATGTCAGACAGGGTAAGATCAAGTACCTCTCTTCTAACTGCATTCGCAAAGGTCGTATCATTCCCTTTATTATTTACTGCTAAGTTGTTACTAAGACAGAATTCGAAAAGTTGCTCACCTCTTAAATTGGTGTTGCTGCTTCCCCAGACTACGTGGTGTGCATTAGCGTCGCAACCAATGATGAATTTCTGATGATGTATCGTGCAATAATTCACGAAGCTCTGTACCAATGCTGGACTGGGGTCATTCTCATCCCCTGGAAAATATGCGGAAGCGATGTTAATCACCCTCCTACCACCTTTGGGTAAGGGCATTTCTATTGAAACAGCCTTGATATCCCTAGAAATAAATTGGTTAATAGAGAACACATTGTGCCTTGAGCGACAGAGAATTGCTTCCCTCGGCCTATCAGCAGCCGTGTCGTAGACTAGCTTACCTGTATTGGCTGCAAAACCTTTAATCTTCCCATTGTTGGTCCAAGGCACCTGTATGGGCGCTATATCCCAGTCATTTCACAGCTCCACTCTATCCTTCTTGGGCTCCGAAGGGCCTTGTATTACTGCAAGTTGCTGTAGTGCCACCGCGGCCAGAGTTCTTAGCCAAAGCAGTCTTCGACGTGCCGGTCAGATTCGTCTCCGCCACCATCTCTCTGACTGTATCCACCGCCCCTCCTTTGGGCGGAAATGTACATGCCAAACATCCAATTTACGCTGTAGTTGGAGCCCTTGAGTTTTGTGTGAAACGGACCTTCCTCGAAATGATTCTCCAATCTGCGTCTCTTAGATCCTTATTCTGGATCGCCAGACGACGCAGTATCTTCTCATTTGTTTCCTTACCACCACGTGGCAGGTAAACAAACATGATTTTTGAGCGAGGCAACACCTCCTCCCCAACTGCCTTCAGGGATGCCCCGTCCCATGGTTTGAGTGAAGGCACTGTGCCCCTAAGCCGCTCTGCCGTGTCTTCATCGGCACAGTTAACCGTGAGGCAACCGTTTCTGGTGCGACATCCCGGAAAGTTTGGGCTGACACCATCTAACGGCAGCTCCGCCACTGTGTACATAATTACGTCCTGCATGGCCAGAATCTGGGCAATTCACAGTTTAATCTCTGGGAAGCCTTGGTCGGTAATCTCCAACTTGATGGCCTTCACCGCGTTACTGTAAGTTATGGCCGTGTCGGCCCTGTTCTCGGGGCAACTCACCTTATTGTCGCCCTCTGTGACATCTATTGGGGCGGCTTCCAGTGCATTTGGTAAAGGACTGGAAACTTCCCCTTTCCTTGCTACCATCCCTTGTGGGGTAGGGTCGTCATCCGACCTGCTTCTTTTAATTGCTGGGACAAATCTGTCTATGATCTTTTCCTTGCATTGCTGCAAGGCGGCGTCGCGGGGGACCCATGACCGAATTCAGACGTCTCCTCGCGGCCAACTGAGGCGAGTCCTCCTCTTTATTGTCTCCTCGAGCTCCAATTCCTCAAGGTCATTTCCGATTTCGGCCGTTGTCGACGTGGACAGGGTGGCCATTTCAGGCAATAGAATGTCATGAGTAGAAGAGCCCTCGACTACGTCCATGCTAGAGTTATCAATTTGGTTTTTGATCTCAGAAGCAGGGCCTGACTGGTCCTTGGCATCTTCTGAGATTGGTGCGTTTGAAGGAGCACCGCCCTTATTGTTTAAATTTGTTAATAAAGAATCCATATAGTATTGATTTGTTTGAGGAAAGAAAGGTCCACCACGGTAGCGCGTCTTACCGTGGTAAGGCTGATTGAAACCGGAGGTCGCCTGGTATCCGGAGTTCCGTGCTAGCGACCAACTAACCCATGATCATTCATCCTTCGGCGCACGTGTCTCACCTTAGATTTGTTTTTTTTTCAAGGTTGATGCCATCCTTTAGCGTCGTACTTTAGCCTGTTGTTCGATAAAACGAGAAAACAGTTACCGGAGGCCACCGCGAAGAGGTAGCAAGTACACTTGCGAATGACGCTCATGTTACCCCTCGCGCAGATCGTGGGCCTGCTGAAGCTCACCCTAAAGGAAGGTTACAGAGCTGGCGAACAGCTTTTGCCCCCTTCCTGTAGACGCCAGACCTCCACAGCTATCTTTATGATACCAATCACAAGAAATTTTACCATTTGGTTCGTGAATTAACAAAATGTCCAAAAAAGCAATTTTGTTATCTACTTCTTTTTCTAAAGTAAATATTATGTATTCTATTATTTGCTGAATTAAAATAATCGATTTTATTTATCAGTATCGCAGTAATTATGTCGTCGACATATTATCTAAAATAGAATAATGGTCGAAAGTCCAAAGACTTTTCCATTATTTTCTAATATGGGACTTATATTGGCTTTGACTTTCAAGTCAGATAGTCGAATTTATTTTTTATTTTTTATTAAAATATTTCTTTGTATTTTTTTCATTTTTTATTATTATTTTAATTATAATTGAAACTAAGTTATAATTGGCATAATGCCAAAGTGGCCCATCTAACCTGTATTTCTATTATTTATCTGAGGTTTGCACCAAAGCCGATTAATTGTGCGATTCATTTACTGTGTACGCTGAAAGGAAAAATTGCATGGTATCAACAATTTTGCCCAAAATGCGAACATACATCAACGGTGGGTCGAGGTCCCTGTCTTACTGTTTGAAGCTATTCAAAATTCGTTGAACGAAGCGTTTAGTGTAAATAATGCCATACATTTGCCTATAACATGGGAAATCTCAAATCCAATGTTCCAAACGGGAAAATACCACTTTACCAAATGAATTATAAGAGCTGGGCTGTTTGGTATTGCTTCATTTTCAACTTTAAAGATGTGATTTTAATGTTAATTAACCCTATCTTGCATAATCTGCTACGAATGAGCTTTAGCTCAAAGTAGATTGTGTAAGTGGGTTTATCATTATACATTTTTGTAAATAATAGATAAATATGTTAAATATATATAAATAAATAAACAATTTATGGGAGAATTCATAGGTGAGCCAAAAGTTTATTTATAAATTTTTTTATCAAACGAAAATTCTGAATTTCTCAAAACAATGTCTAAAGCAGTTAAAAATTGAATTTTTGTTAATTTAGATTTAGAATTTTTCTTTATATTTCTCCAATTCTGACTAATAATATTTCGTACAATTTGGCTATCAATATTTGTAAACAAAGATGAACATCTAAAGAGATTACCATGGAATTTAGTGGGATGGTAACGTTATTAATTTATTTTTGTAATCTTCAGAATTTAGAATAAATGAATTTCTTTTCCCTAAACTTGGTTTAATAATGTTTCCTAAAAATGAGGATAACGAGTATGTTGGGCTATTTATCGAACTTATAATTGGTCTGTATCGGTGTAGAACTGTCTTCAAAAATGTATACGTACGTCGACAATCTACAATCTTTTTAGAAATCCCGCTTTTTTTCTACTACACTCTAAAATCTAAATGAATAAACTGACATTTCTAGTGCAAACGGGAATACCCACAACTGTTGCGGGTATTGCTGTTTGCACTAGAAATGTCAGTTTATTCATTTAGAGTGTAGTAGAAAAAAGCGATATTTCTGAAAAGATTGTAGATGTAAATTTTTCGCACAGACCGATTCAACTAAGGCTTAAATTATCGCCTACCATTAAACCTTATACAAAATAAACGGTAAATTCTTAATCATTTATAACAATTTTAATGCCTACAATCTCGAATTTCTTTAATAAATCAACTAAAGCACGCAAACTCTTGGTATTACCGTATTGTTTGAGAATTTTTTGTTTTTAATAACATGCTTACAAAAATATTATCGAAAAATTAAAAACAGGAGTTGTTGGGACTGAATAATAGAAACCGGCAATAGATTGATTACCAGCTGAAATACAAGAAATATGATATTACATTTTTGTTTTCAAAGCTTAACATTTTTTCGCCAAATATCTCCTTGAACAAAATTTGAAATACCATCAAAGTTACTGGTAGGTATTTGTTGGTTTGCTAAAGTTGATTTAAGCATACCCGGAATTTCAAAAAAACGATTTGTTTGAAATTCCATGGACATTAAAACTCCCATACCTAAATGAGTATGAAACCCTGATTTATCCCTTTTAATTGCTTCTCTTTTCTTCTAACTAACAGCACAGATAAGAATAGACAGATGTACATCTTGTATGGGCCAAATTTACATTAGAAATTTCAATACCAAATTCTAATCTAATCCTTTTAGAGCAGGACGTATATATTGTAAAATACAATTTTGTTTGAAGTTGGTTTATGTTTGATTTGATATAATCAAAATAGCCATGCCATGTTTGCTTTGATATAACCAAAACAGCCATACGTAAAAAAAGATAAAAAGAGACAGAAATGTACGTCCTGCTCTAAAAGGATTCGATTGGAATTATTGTATTGAAATTTCTAATGTAAATTTGGCCCATACAAGATGTACATCTGTCTATTCTTATCTGTGCTAACAGCCTAGAGCTTTGGAAGTTAAAAGAAGCATTGCTATAAATAAAATGTTTTCTGCAATGAAGAGTTTTCTTTTACATGGGCAGATGATTTAATTTAGGCATTAATAAATTCGGTCCGATGTTTTTGGAAGGCTTAAAAATTAAGGGGTTTACAGAACTATCACTCGTACTATTTAAACTTTTTGTAACATCGGAAATTATATGTGAATTCTTCAAATGTCTTTTATAAGAATTCATTTTCGAAAATGTAACTGGAAAATTATTTTGCACGCACTTAAAATTTCCATCATTAGTCAACATATGATAATTTTTTAAATGAACGAACAATAAATTCACGCTAATGAAGCTTTTAGAATAAATAAAGCAAGTATACAAGTTTACAATATTAAATGAAATGTTCGACCGACTGAATCACACATTCACTCCAAAATATCTACAAAATTAATGTCCAAAGTTAACTTACAGTGGTAATAATCTCGTGGAATTTTTGATGTATCAGTAGATTATTGTTGAGGAATTATCTCATTTCAGCAAGCACTTGGCGAGTATTTTTTTTTTTTGACAATGTCTTAATTTGCAATACAGCAACCCGTTGTTCGTTTTATAACTTAACCAAAATTGTTTATAAGAAATATTCATCGCCAACAAAATTACATTGATCACAATTAGCGTAATTACTTGAGACATTTACAATTACAATTGTACTAAATAATCCCTGAGAGGGATTAAATAATCCCAAATTTTGTTTGGGATTATTTAAATTTTGTCCCATTTTTAGTTTTCGTACTTAGCGATAGAGGCCACCAGATGACATAATACATGTTAAATTTATATTTTATTTCGAATAGTTGGCGTTTGTCAATTAAATCAAATTGGCTATTTTCTTGGGGAAAAAATAAACTCAAAATAATTCAAATAAAATGTTGATCAACAAAATACGCTTAATGTCGTTATTATTTAGTGTTATAAATACAAGTTGAGCACCGTTATTAATGGAATGGCAGTTACCACACCTATCATAAATTATTACAGCAATTGAAGTTGTTGCTATGAGCATGTCTGCAATGTTATTATTACCGTTGTGGTTGGGACACTTGTACACGAATTTAATTTTCCAAGCTCACTAAAATTTAGAAATCAAAAGCAGTGTTTATGTGTTTCATTAAAATGTGTGTGATAACTCACCAGATAGTATTTTTGCTGCTTTACAGTGCAGTATATAATATTACTTAGAACAACGCGTCAGCAAAACTTGATATGCATATGAGATGTAATGGTACCAAATATACGTGGTACTATTCACTATACAGGTGTTGCGTTGCAAGTTATCACTTGGAATACATAGTCCAACTATACACGATTTATCCTACTAACTGCGCTATTTTGTTATGTATAATTATCGCTGCTAAATTGCACGAATCCACTAAATTGAACAAAATTGAAGCAAAACACCGGATTAGTTAGACTATTCTTTTAATAATAATTTATTTGTTCTTAATTTATTATTTATTAGGCAACGAGGTACCCACAATTACTCTTAAAAACTAGACTACAATTTTGTTGATTCTCCTTTATTGTAATAAATTTATGTTACACTACGTAGAGTGGCGACTTTCTATGCCAAAACAAGACTAATCTTTTTTTTCGTTTCACCGTAAACAGGGCTATGTCTTTTTATTTAATGTTTCACAGGGGAAAGGACATCAGCGACAAAGAAAAATCTGGTGCAACCGCTCTAGTTGAAACTGGGCAACAATCCTATAGAGCTAAAGCCGGAAAACAGAGCATATTTTTTAAAATTTTGTAACGGGCGCTTGTCATTTCCTTTACAAAATACACCAATCCACAAAAACCACACAGAATACTGTACCACCCCACCTTTGAAAATATATTCTTCTAAAATATAAAAAATCATATGACAATATTCGTGTGCAGTTGACGTTGACATTCCAATTACGTTAATCATGTTGATTCAATTTTGTTTGTACATATTTAAACATGTACATAAGTACAAATCAAGATTCATAACCAACAACTGAATTAATGTAAAACTAAAATATTTCCAATGGCGCGTGCCCATATGACATTTTCTTTTACGTTTATTTACAAATCTATTTCTACTCATGTTTCAGTAAATAAACGTAAAAACATTTTTTTTCTTATCAAACACGATTCAGTAAGTATGTGTACAAAATTCACTTATCATTAATTTTCTTTTCACTTATTCAACCAAGGTCATTGTCGACCAAATTGAATTCCACCGGATGAATAAACGAGAAAACATATTTTTGCAAATTGGGTAGATCACATGCAACAAAAACGTGCCTTATTTTTGCAATTTTTTTTTTTGCATATGGTTGTTAATCCAAAAAAATATTGGGGTGGATTATTTTGGTTGATTGATCGATGTAAAAAATATTTATTTTTGGTCAATCAGCAGAAAAATGGTATAAAATCTCATCAACATTTTATTCGGGGCTCTTTTTGCTTTTGCTTTCTGTCTTCTAAGGCGATAGTCATTTTTTTTGTATCGAAATATACCTAATTTGATTAAATCCTTGTGTCTGTTAACTGTCCCTTACGGGACAGTGGGAAGACAAGTACTTTGCACTGTTTTCCCTCAGTTCACAACATTCAACAGCCAAAATTCTTACTAACCAATTGTTAGGGGCCAATGGCCTTATTGCTATTTTTATTTGTTTTATTTTGTTGTATACGGGATTTACAGATGAATCCTTCAATTCCCGTATTTCCTCTTCGCCCAACTAATTTCCAAGCGGTAAGCCACACTCTAACCATGTGATTGATCCGTGTTTAATTTAATTTTTCTTTTCTTCTTTTGGTTGTTTCCAACCACATTTTTCCCCCAAATACGAGTTGATATAGATCTTGAGCTACAAAAATCCCACGACCAACTTGCTCTACCCGACTTGAGCACCGATATTAAGCCGTGGTAGCGTTCTCCCCTTAAGATAATTTTTGTAATGACTTGGTTCAGGTGTAACCTGAATCTTATCGAGACTATTACAATTTAAACAGTGTAATTAACTTTTAAAAAAATATTTATGTGGTTTCAAAAGGTGCGCAAATTTTTTGGCCAAAGACTGTAAGCTGAAGGACGTTAATAGAATAAGGAAGTGATTTTGAGATACCGAATTTTAAAGTACCGGATTTTAGAATTTGGGGTTCTGGAATAAGTGATAATTGGCTAATCACCTATGAATTAGGCAGATGAATTAATCCGTTTGGGCTATAGAAAGGCAAATAGAAAACTACTGGAAAAATAGCTTTAACTACATAAAATAAGCAAAAATTAATTCTATTGTTTACACCTAATTTTGTACATTTTATAGTATTTCCAAACTACCACGCAATAACACCCCAAATTTAAAATAAAATATTGGTTGACACACTGATCTAGACACGTATAACACATATAAAGTAGTATACCCAATGGAGGGAATTTAGTTTACTATTCAAAAATAATACATAATATAATAAAAAAGCGAATTCATGATAATTATAATTGCTAATGCCTGCCTACCTAACTCAAAAAGCAAAAAAACGGCATTTTCATGCTTTGCCCCTAAGGTTAAAATAGGAAACGAGGAAGAGTAGACCCAAAAATAAAGCTGGACGGAATAACTTTACTGTGTACAAAAAAAGGGACTAAAAAGGACAAAATGTATTCTGTATGGCAAACACACAACCAAATCCTACTAAACTGTTAATCAACTTTTATGGATTATTACGGTTAGCATAATCTTCCTACTACTATTTAGTTTGTAGTAGCATACATTGATTGTATTTTACGAGGAATATATTCATTCTCTATACGTATTGCTGAAAAATTATAAAATAGAACATTAAATATAAATTAAAGTCGACTAAAACAAATTATTTAAATTGATCATGATAATCCTCCATTATTTTCATACGCTTCCGATTTGAATTTTTTCTTGATTCAATTAACTTTGATAAGAGATAAGTAGTAGCCAATTTGATTTTAATCAAACTAATTCAAAATATATAGTACATAATGGTATTTGGTTAAAACAAGTCTCCTACGTTGTTCTCGGAAAATGAAAAATCCAAAGAGAATATTTAATGACAAAACGAAAATCTCGTTTTTCTATTAGAAAAACAAACAGCTAAAAGATTTGGGTCAACATATCTTCTGAACTCGAATGTTATTCGAGTATGTAAAAAGAAAATGATAAACAAAACGACAACTTTACATTGGGAATTTGTTTTGATCAAACGTAAAATAAATAAAATGAAAGCAAATTTCAAAATTGCATTGCAACCCTTTGAAAATATATAATATTGATTTTAATTTTTTGTTCTAAACCTTGGCAGGATAACTAAAAATGTTCAAAATGTGTTTTCCGCCAATATCTCCTAAAATATGACATTTAGAGATTTTTTTGTTCAGACAAAAGATGAAGATCATTTCATTCTCTACAAAAATGGTTCTTATCATGTTTTCGCAACATTCATATTTTTTGCAAAAAACAGGGTTGAAAAATTTACAATTTTGAGCTTGACAACAAATACAAGTTTTTTACAAAATTTGAGGTTGGAAGTGTTGGAAATACACTGACCTTAATGTTTTGACCTGTGGAAACCAATTGTAGATGGCGCCACCACATTTCTCCCACTTGCAAAATCCTCGCGACCCATAAATGAGAAACGCCGTTAACCATGTATTTGTTGACAATTGTTGAAATCCGATCCAATAAAGTTTTGCAGCTTTCTTCATGGATTGCACTTTGATTTTTTCCGTAACTCGCATCTAGAATTCCGGTTTTCTAATGACTACTAAGGGGTCCCCGCGAAACTTAATTTTTCTGATGTGTTCTAGGGAAGCTGGCAAAGCACAAAAAACACAATTGCCCTTGAAATCAAAGGAACTCTGGCGAGCCTTTTTCCTCGTAGGGCTGTTCAAATGGTCAAATCTTTTCGTCTCGTCGGGGACAAAATCATTGTATGGAAAACTGTCATTGCGTTTAAGAGTGTAGCGTTTCCTGCACGTTTTGTGCATATGCACAGACGACTGTTTTTCCAGAAATTTATGGTGATTATCCTTCCTCTCCTTGCTAACAGTAATCAGGGTTTCCAAGCCACGAATTGCATGGACCCCATCATCGCCAGAAACCTCTTCCTTACAAAGGGAACACACCGGTGTAGCGGAGTTAGCCTCCATTTTTCTATAACAAGAAAAGTAGACCAAGATTTGAGTCAGAATTGGTACTTGTAAACAAATTTTCTTGAATAAAAACAACATAAACAAATGCTCACCTTTTGCTCCAATTTGACAAGATTTGACTCTTCACTTTCTATGTTTTAGGTTGGTGATGCAAGTTAATTTAAACGAAAAATCTCAATATTTGTTCAATATTCTTGACTTTTATCACTCTTTTTTTCTATAATTGACTAAAAATAAAGTTAAAATGTCAGAAATAAAGGGCAGGGAGAAAAAAGCTACCAAAAGAAAAAGTGCGTTTTTTCCTTGAGCACGCGTTTTCCAATTTTATTGAAAAATCGACGATTTTGTGAAAAAAAATAATAGCATAGCCGGAAACTAGACATTCTCACTGTAATTCCGTGATGCGGCTGTATTTCTAGCAAAACCGATGCACTTCATGTAATTCCGTGATGCGGCTGTATTTCTAGCAAAACCGATTCACTTTTGTATTTTTTATGTGAAACAATGAAAAACACTTAATAAATGTGATTGTATTTTATATTTTTATTTTTATTGTTTGGCTTTTATTTATTAACTTTCCAGAATGAATTCTATTGATCAAGTGATTGACAATTTTACCAAAATTATTTTTTATGACTTCGGATTATTTTTGAAGAAAATTTTGTTTTTACACTAATGACATCTATTCAAAATCATCGGGGTTAATTGCCATAATTAAATTTAAACTTGATAGCAGTACTAAAGTACTATAATTTATATTGCTATACAATTACCGATTCTATTATGTTTTTTTTTTGTAATAATTAATTTATACAAGACATGTCAGTGCCAAAATAAAAACAAACAAGAAAATTTAAGTACAAGAAAAATAAATCTTTAAATTGAAAAAAAACTAATTTATACGTATATATTTGTAGATACTTTTGGTGCGAAACACACCAAACACTCACCTTTCAAATGACATGCCTTGAAGGGCCATTTTATTAAAGTATAAATTAGTAATGTAATGATTCATTGTAGGCAAAATTTTCCAAGACTCCAAAAACAATGAAAAATTGGAAATTAACAACCAAACTTTTTATTGAAACGCAAGAAAATTAGTTTTTCTCAAATCGGATAAAATACGTCAGTTTTCTGGTTTGTTATCTGTCAGCAAAATGAAGTAATCCCCGACACTACATCGTTGCTAGGCAACTTACTAAAAACAGTACTGGAAAATATTCCTTGCCTAGGCAGAGAATACTTTCTAGTACTGATTATCATCTGTTTTTAAGAAATACATGATATAATGTATAATCGCACGCGATTGTTATAATTCTAAGGTAACTTTGATAGTGAAATCTATTGAAAATATAAATTGGAAAATTTTGCGTATTTTAAAGAATATAATGAATAAAATGGATAATCTGATATACTGCCGATTAGAGAAAAAATCGTATGTGCAACTCGTGGAAAAACTATAATTCCCGGACTCTTATGGTTGCTGGAACTCGGCTGACGCCTCGTCCCAGCAACTTCCATACTCGTCCGGGAATATATCGTTTTTCCTACACGTTACACAATATACTATTCTCCAATTTTCTGGGATGACTATGGGCCTTTCGAGGATCCATATTCAGGAAAATTCGGAGTAAATAAGTGTACTACAAAAAAAGTACGAGCAAATTTCTGGCGAGGTCAAAATTGCGCCGCAGCAGAAAGTTTGACCCGTTTTTCCAATATGGCCAAAGAGTTAAAATGTGACTCAAGTCACAGGGGATGATAGCGGCAGATTTTCCCTTTCACATGAACTTTGAATCATGAGAAAATACGCATTTTTTACCCAAGTTATTGGACAATTTGTCCGCCCGCACATGTGTAAATGCACGGAGCGTGCTCTCCGATACGCAGCGCAGGAGCTCAAAATTCTGGGTGCGCTTGGGCCCGTTTATCTCGGAAACGGTCAATTTTTCGAAAAAAATGACTAGGACTATTTTTGTAGAGAATGAAATGATTTTCATCTTTTGTCTGAACAAAAAATCTCTAAATGTTATATTTTAAGAGATATTGGCGGAAAACAAATTTTCCCAGTCTTGGGGGGCCATTTTCAGGCCCGCCCGGGAAATCTTTTCCTGTAGAATTTGGCTGATTTTCAATTATGTGTAATTATCTCTTATTACTGGCTGTTTGAAAGTGGTAGGGAATTATTGACAGGTTGATCCCTTCATTTACTGGACTACTATCATATTACGTATTTATTTTGAGATCTTTGTTTCTTTTTGATATCCGTGCACAATTAAATAATGAATCCGTTTTTATGTTTACTTGATTATTGTAATGCTTTTTGATAAACAATATTTTTTGTTTTGTCGTCTTCTGCGAAAACGAATAATGATATTGGTCTTCCAACACGCGAGCATCCAACGTAGAGTTGTCCGTGTACAAAAGATGGTGGTTCCAAATTTAAACCACATAATTTTAGCGACTGACCTTGAGATTTATTAGTCGACATAGCAAATGCCAGGCGTACAGGAAATTGGATGCGTTTAAATTCAAATGGCATATCTGATGGTATAATTGATATACGTGGAATTAATATGTTTTCACCTTTGTATTTGCCAATTAATATGGTGGCCTCAATGATATTGTTGAGTAATTTTTTTACAACAATTCTTGTTCCATTACAAAGGCGTGTTTGGTTTAAGCTGTGTAATAGAATTATTGGCGCACCAATTTTTAATTGTAAAATGTGATGTGGAGTTCCAGGCAAGTCTAGTGAATTCAAAAATTCAATTGCGTAATTAACAACTTCTTCTGGATCCATAACGCTATTAATCGATTTGTATGTTTTTATTTGGCCTGTAATTGTGCTTTGAATGTCAATGTTAATTTCAGTGACATCTTTATTTTTGGCGGCTAATATTGCGCGATCGCTTAACCATTCATGATTTTTGTATAATTGTTTGCAATATCGGGATATACGCTGGAAATTAAATTGTCTTTGGATTCAACGATTGTACAAAAATCCGAGGGAATTGTTATCAATCCTGATGTATTGTCTGCATCAATTTTTCCATTTCCAACAACCAATAATTGTTTAGAAAATAAAGGGCCTGATGAGTCATTTTGTAATCGCACGCGCATGTTTTCTGAAAGTGATAATTTTTTAAAATTTTGCCACAAATACGATGCTTTAAAACACGCATTAAATTTTAATTCATCTACTGGTGTTGATCTTATGATGATTGGTAATTTTTGTCTAAAATAACTTGCCAAAAATATAAGAGCGTCCCTAAATGGTTGTTGGTTGCTGCGTAAATCTTTCAATGTTCGATCCAAAGCTTCTATAGACTTTTGTGAACCATTGTACACTCATCCCATTCAACAACCTTGCATTATTGAAGTACCTTTGCCATTCCGGAAGTTTTGGAAAAATTACATGTTGGGGTTTTGTTAGGTGCATATTTAAAGGTAAGTTCAATGCTGAATGTGCCGTTAAGGTCGATTTAGATGAAGAAAAATGTTTGCCCGACAAAATTTTTGCATGTCGGTTAGAACTGCACGCAATAGAAAAATAAACTCTGGTTAAAAAGAGAAAGGATATGTAAACAAAAATGGCGATGCTATAATTTTTGGAGACTGATAATTTGACGCCATATTTTTTACATTTATCGGTAGTAATATAAATTAAATTAATTGGGGGAAATTAATCAAAATAAAATAAATATGAAAGCTCTTAATTAAACTTCTGTATTTAAAAATTTTCAATGACAAATGGTTCGGCATATTTGTTTTTGAAAATTTGATTATTTTTGCCTCCTATAAACTTTTGACGTCTAGTCTTTGTATGGGTTTTCATAATATACTTTTATTGTGTTTGGATTAGTTTGTTACTATAAAATATAAAAAATATTGTCGGGTCGAATATATTTTATAGTTAAATTTTCATTTCTATAGTAACAATTGCTCAAAAAAAAGAAAAAACAGCCTTGCAAAATTTTGCATGTTTATATTGTCGTTCTTGTCATCCAAACGAAAATTGTAATGTACTAATCTCTTCTTTTTTTGCAAGGCAAACATTTTTCTACATCTAAATCGGCCTTTATTCCACCATCTAACAAAGTGGCTGCAATTCCAGAGGAGGCAATGACCAAAATAATAAAGTTGTCTTTTCGTATTGTAACCGGTAAACCGGAGGTTTTTTGTTGATTGTTTTTATTCACCACGCGCGGTATTTGGGATCGCATGGGGTATGAGTTTGCCCAGCACTGCAAACCAAATGTTATGGAAAACAAGAATATAACTCATTGGAAGTGAATAGAAGGTGTAATGGTGGAGGTAGCGAGAGTGGATAGGGGATTCGATTTTTAGCTTGGCTTGAAAGAGGAGCAAGTCGGAAAAAAAATTGTGATGAGAAATATTTTGTTTTTCAAATTAAATTTTTGTATATTAAAAGAATGTGGAAATTTGTTGTTTTTTTAATGAAAATAGTTAGTGTTAATTAAAATAGATAACCAAAGTGATAATTTAAAAATCCAAAACAAAACAAATTAAACTGTAAAAAATTTATGAATACCTATAGTTAAGTTAAGAGATAATAAATGAAGAAAAAATAATGTTAGTTTTTAAGATCAGATACGAAAAATAAAAAAATTTGTTGTGATGACTTGAACATAAATGAATGATGATAAAGGTTTTGAATTTAAAGAACCATAGTCATACAAATAAAGACAAATTATTCTAAATAAAATTTAAAGTGTGAATTCATTTAAAAGTTTGCGGTCTTTTCCATGTATATTGATCCAGTTATTTTGCAGTGATTTGTTGGATGACTAATTTTTTTTCTGTTGATCAGCAAATTCATGATTACCATCACAAGAACAATAAAGGTTATTTGGTGGTACTGAATGTTATTTTTTGTGCAGTGTGTTCTACGGTTGATGGTACGAGCTGTTTCGGGGAACCTTTCTCATCAATTTATTTTTGAGTGCTGAATTAATTTGGACAACTTGGTGCAATACCGGCACCAAGTTACAAGGTACGTGACGAAATTCTAGTTTGAAAAAAAAAAAAAACTAAAGATTGTTTTTCCGTTATGTTGGATACTGACCGTATTATTTTTTTTCGTTTTGGCTTGGGTCGTTTTGTCTGTATTCTTCATGGTGACAATTAAACACCTGGATCTGAAGTTATTTAATTGAATCATCTCCAACGGTTTAATATCCAGCTACCTCAGGAGACGCTGAAATATGGTTGTGGTCAAGTACTTGGATGGATAATTTATTTTTACAAAAATCACCATAAAAAAGTACCTATATAAGGTCAACTGTAACCTGTTACGAGATTGTTCGAAGATATTTATGGTAGAGTTGACGTGCTTCAAAATAAATAAGATTGAATGGCGGTATATTGAATGAACTAATAGCTGTATACAGGTATTCATTAATTTAACTAATTTTCATTAATTTTAAGTACCATTATAAACAGGATAGTAATTAGTATCTTGATAATTAGTTATTTTAAATATTTATTTTTTTTATTGGTCAATTTTCATATTGTACATTTCTGAATATCACAATTTTTTTTTTCTTCAAATAACGTATCATCCGCTATTCTGACCGTGAGATTTCATGATCCTTATTGCTTCAATCACCTTGTTTTCTTTAGCATGACTCTGTTGTTGGGACAGCGATTGAATATGATGTCTTACTAAATTATTAGTTTAAGTCCTCTGCAGCATGTCCACAGTCTCAATTGTTATTTCGGTCGGTAAAATCATTTAACTAGCAGCAATTACTAGCTCTCTCTTAGCCCAGTCAAGAACCTCCCCAGCCACTGCACGCTAGCCGGCTGAAAAAGCTGCTCTGGGATAATTAAGAGGGAGTCTGCAGCAGGGATATTTTCAGGTTCATAAAAAACTTGTGATTATCCCTGTTACAGTATGGAAGCTAAAATTAACGATATTAAAAAGGTTTTGCCCGTACCTACGGGAGCATCCAGAAAATATAATCCACCATTGTCTGCATTAACTGATTGCATAATAGTGTTGTAAACGTATTCTTGCTGGTGATTCATGACTGGTATGTTATGCTGAACAAAAGTATTTAATGCATCAGTGTTGTAGTTCTTATCACGTTGTATTTCGCGGTTAAATATGTCAGTAAATGCTCGATTTGGTGATGGCCTCGATGTGAATAAATATTTGGTTATACACGTCCGCAGTGTAATGCAAATCAGGATTTGTATTTGTGTTGCGATCTTGACATAATATGTTTTCTGTCATCGCATCTTTATACTTGCCCACAATGCTAAGCGATTCGAAGGAAAGGATATTGAAAGTATTATTGAGAATAATGTTCGAATTTGATTGGCGGAAGCAGTAAGTGTTGCATCTGCTAGTGAATTATCCCAATGTTCATCGTTCTCAAGTAAATCTAAACGTTGGCATGCTTCGCGATATGATTCGCACAATACATTATTTACGGTTCTCAAATGCTGAAACCTGAAACGATGTTGGACCACGAACATTTATCAAAAGAAAACGCAAATAGTAGCATTCCGCATTATTAGGAATGCAATGTGTATAATCTGCCTAATGCATTGCTTGAAAAAATATTTAGATGTCCAAGTACTGCTTGCCCCATTTTGCGACGTTCAAATTGTTTTCTGGAGGTGTTCCAAGTGTAGTACAGTGAATACAGTAATTTTTTAGCAAATTGAGCAAAATGTTGTCTCTGGTGGCTGTGCTGCTCGTTCGGTAACATTTTCTTTTGTAAAATATACTCGTTGTTCATTTTCCAAATGAAGGGCCAATTGCACTACTGTGGGATATCTGTCATGAATTGGAAAACTTAATATGCGCCATACTGCATCATTGCTGCTGACGTATCTTCTCGTTTGATATTTCTTAATTTCATCTAAATTATTTGCTGGTGCTATTCCGAAAACGGCCATATCGCTTCCTTTGTTTACATATTTACAAATGTATTTTATTGATTAACAGAATTGCAATATTCTGCATTTATATGAGCTTTGTATATTTTTGATAATAAAGGTGAATATGGTACTATCCAACGGTTATTAACTTCAACGTTAATATTTAGTACTTGCATTGTTATTGATCTTCCATTATCTTCAAAGGAGCGTTTTAAAATTCATTTTCTGGGAGATCTTTTAGAGCATTTACCATCGATCATACATGGCGAATTTATATTATATGCCCCACATGAGCCTTGTACCATATTTTATTAGTTTAGGATCATTTGTTGAGTCGGGTATTTCTGCAGATGTAATGTTGTGCAGATTTCATTTGACTGAATTTTATCCATGCACCATATAAGAATATGAGCATGTGACAGTCCTCGCTTTTGCCATTCAATTTAGTACATCCAACATCGAACAGAGCCGGAAACGTTATGTTTTGCAATAATATCAATCAAAGATTTTAATTTGTCGATCAGCAGGGGATTGTCCTAAGGCAATAAACAATTTTTAATTTCTGTCCAATTCGGATTGCATGTAAATGTGATGAATAAATCGGGACGTCCATAATTACGGACGTATGACATCGCATCCTGCGCATATTCATGTATGTGTCTCGGACTTCCGGTGTAAGTTGCTGGTAAAATTATAATTCGGCCAAGGTCATTCATATTGCCATCGTTATTAATTGCATCTCGGAGATGAATGTATTCTTCTGATCGCAATTTTGATGAAATACTGTATACAAAATAGTTTGTTCATGTGTTCAAAAATTTCGAAACCTCTTTTGGAAGCTGCTACTTCCAGTGGACCGATTTTGACTAAACTTTACAGAAACACTCCTCACGACCCATAGAACATATATCTACACTTTTATCAAAATCGATGCAGTAGTTCTTGAGTTTGTCGCTTACGAACCAACACCTTTCTTTTATATATGTATAATACCAAAAAAGTAAAGATTTCAAAATCCCCCCGTACTTTAACCCAAGAGTCATAAAAAGTGTACCGACCCAGAACAAAAAATGAGAACAAATTCAAGCTCAAGTCAATAGTCGTGTTCCAGTTGACCACCTCAAGTACTTATAAGTATTTAATCGTATCACGATTGAAAAATTGGGACGCAAAAATATCCGAAACTATATAATTATATAAAGACTTTCCAACTCTTGAAAGCAGCATGTTTGTATTCCCAAATCAGGTATCATCATTGGATGAATTTGAGGAGAAATACTTCGAGTTGAAGGAAATACTGTAAAAAAGTGCACGCATAACGCCAGGACGGCAGAATACAATCGAAGATTCCCCCGTTATTACATCAACGTTGACCGAAATGTTTGACCAATAAAGGGCTTTCTTCAAAGGATTGAACGCGATAACAACCCAACTTACCGAGAGGGCCTTCGCGAATCAAGATCGAATAAAATGGCCAGAAGTACAGATAGAAAAGTTTGACGGCGTATATAAAAATTGGCCACCCTTCGACGATTCGTACACCTCATCAATTCACAGTAACGAGTCTCTTTCTAATTTCACTAAGCTAAAGCTTCTCAAATAATTGTTAACAGACGGGCCAGCCTCCTTAAGCAGGAATTTATTAGAAACAGATGCAAATTACGTGATGATAGAGGCATGGAAAAAGTTAGTTGCGAGATACAAAAAGCCTTAGTTCATTTTGGATTCATACATTGCGCTTTCCTGGATCAACCCCCAGCTCTAAGCGGATGAGCTGCTGAAATCCGGTCTCTAAGTGACAAGGGAGATGAATTACTGATCGGCATTCGAACCATAGGTACGCAAGCAGAATATCGAGATGCATGGCTAATTCAAATAGTACTTCGAAAACTGGACGATGAAACAAGGCAAGAATAGTCGAAGACTTCTTTACTTTGTTAAACATCCGATGGGACGGCTTAGACGATGGCGTAACAGGAAACTCAGCAGCAGTTAAAGTGTCTAGAAGTAAAACGCGTTAACTTAAAGTTCAGATAGCTGCCTCTACTGCAACCGGAAGCATGCAATTCATAGATATTTTAAGTTTCATGCTTTGTATATCCAAGGTCAACAATCGGTTGTAACACAATTAACTGCGTGCTAAAACTGTCTGAACTAGGAATATGCTACGAGCGCAAGTCATTCTACTAATAGATAGAGAAAGTGCAACCAGCTCCATCACACCATGTTACAACCCAATCATATTCATCAATACAACCGACTCCATCGACATCATCAGCTATCATTTTTCATCAACGCAAAAGACTTTACCAGCCAAAGTGCCATCGCAAGTAAATACCTTAGCCACTACAGCGAACTCAAACAACAAGATTGCGAATCAAAAATTAACTAACACGAGTATTTCACTGTTACCAACAGCGCTTGTTAAAATCCGCGACAATTCTGGTAAATCACATTTCGCTTACGTATTGCTCGATTCTGGATGCTCATTTATCAGCGACAAGTTAGTTCACCGCCTCAGACTTGTTCGAAGCCGTTATTCGATCATTGTAAATGGCTTAACTAGCTATATCTCAGCTACTACAAAGGGTCTAGTCAACATCGAAATTTCTTCAAGGTTCAACTCGGATTGCATCAAATTAAAAACCTATATATTGTCTAAACTGATGTCAGCAACACCGATGGGTGTGATTTCCATTGTAGATATCAGCCAAGTATCTGCCCTAAATATTGCAGGATATATTCCACTGGCTTTGCAGGATATTGCGAATGGAGTCTAGATTGAGGCGGCTGTTGACAGCATTACACGGCTAGTTTAACAAGCTTGCGATTCTTCTATGCCACGAAGAAAACAGTGGAACGGCAGGAAGCAGGCTTATTGGTGGACGAATGAGATCGCAGAGTTGAGAGGGAAAGCTCTGCAGCTTAGGCGAAGGGCGCAACAAGCACAAGGTAGAGAAGAAGCAATTGCCAAGTCAGCTCAGCACAAAGCGGCAAAGAAAGAGCTAGGCATGGCTATCCGTGCGAGCAAGGCGCAATGCTGGAGAGACATGTGCAACGAGGTGGATAGCGATCCATGGGGCAGAGGATATAAGCTTGCTACTCGAAAGCTGGGTTTATTGAGCACGCACGTCGCGTTGGATGTAGAAACAATGTCAAACATTGTTGATGCCCTCTTCCCAACACACTCATTGAGAGTAGAAGAAGATAGTGAGAATGAAGTCGGAGAAATTCCCACATTTACCGAGGGGGAGCTGGCATATGCGGTTACCAACCTGAAAAATAATAAGGCACCTTGGCACGACGGCATCCCAACGGAGGTGCTGAAAGTGGTTGCGGGTAGATATCCACAATTACTACTCAAATTGTACAATGGATGTTTAGCAGCAGGAGTATTTCCTTCACGGTGGAAGATGGCCCGGCTGGTGCTGATAAACAAAGGAAAAGGTGGTGACCCCGACTCCCTGTCATCATACAGACCTCTCTGTATGCTGGATACAATGGGAAAGTTGCTGGAAAAGCTATTAAAGCCTAGGCTAGAAGATGCCATATCGGTTGCCGGTGGCTTGTCTCCGAGGCAATATGGTTTTCGGAAGGGACGATCAACTGTAAACGCAATAGAGGAAGTAATTAACGCAGTTAAAAGAACCGAAAGTGCTTGCCGCGCAGCGAGGCCTTTGGTGCTTCTAGCGACATTGGATGTGCGAAATGCTTTCAACTCGGCGAGATGGGAAGATATGATCGAGGCGCTACAACGATCTTTCGCTATCCCGAATTATCTTCTGCTAATGATTCGGGACTATTTTAGGAATCGAAGGCTGGTATATGAGACGTCTGACGGCAAAAAAGTGAAGGAAATTACTGCTGGAGTGGCCCAGGGCTCGATTCTTGGTCCCGACCTATGGAACGCTATGTACGACAGCCTGTTGCGACTAGAGATGCCTGACGAAGTATTCCTGGTTGGGTATGCAGACGATGTAGCTGTTGTGATAACGTCTAGAAGCGCAGTTTTGGCTCAGTGCAGATTAAATCAAGTGATGAGGAGGATAAACGATTGGATGGATAAGCACGGGCTACAGTTGGCCACCTCAAAAACGGAGATCGTCATGCTCACTAGCCGGAGAATTCCAACCATTATCCCTATGAAGGTTGGAGCAGAGGAGGTAATGTCAAAAGGAATGACGAAATATCTGGGGATTACTTTAGACAATCGTCTAACTTACTGGGAGCATATACGAAGAACTTGTGACCGAGCGTCAAAAGTGACTGTATCGCTTAGCAGGTTGATGGCGAACATAGGAGGGCCCCGCCCTAGTAAACGAAGACTTATAATGTCAACGGTGCAGTCAATCCTGTTGTATGGAGCTGAGATTTGGGCCGGTGCGATGGAGGTCAAAAAATACCGTACGAGGATGATATCGATTCAAAGGCGCGGGGCACTAAGAATCGCATGCGCTTATCGCACAGTATCCGAAGCTGCAGCCTTGGTCATCCCGATAGATCTTCTGGCGCTGGAGCGTCGGGAGATATATCGGTTGAGCGCTGAATTTGGAAGAAAGGATTCTGCGGTGAGAGCCCGCAGCATTACGCTTGCGGTATGGCAGGATAGATGGGATGGGGTGAATAGTGGTCGATGGACGGCCCGATTGATTCGGGACCTTGGTCCCTAGATTAATCGTGGCCACGGAGAGCTTGATTTTTTCACATGCCAGTTTTTTACTGGACATGGCTATTTTGGGGCCTATCTGCATAAGATGGGAAAGCTGATGTCACCTCAATGCCGATATTGCCCAGAAGAGTGCGATGACGTTTGTCATACATTCTTTCGGTGCGGTAGGTTCATTGAAGAGAGAAGACGGCTCGCTTTAGTATTGGACGGGGTCACACCTGACGCCATTGTTGAAGCGATTCTGCGGTCTGATGCAGCGTGGCGAGCTTTCGCAGACTACGTTGGGTCAGTGCTGCGGCAGAAGCGGAGCGATGGTTGTCTGGCGGACCCCTAACAAAGTAAGGTGTAGAACATAAATGAGGGCCCCAAAATGGGTAGCAGCGCGGACCAGACCGAAGTAATGCAAAAGCGGTTCCGGTCTGGGCTCTCCGTGGCATGTAGGAGACTTTTTGGTGAGTATAAACCTCACACTGTCAAGTGAGGTCCATCATCACTTGGCGTTGGCTTTTTGAAAGTTTTAACTCCTACAATAAAAATAAAAAAAAAATATTGCAGATCCCTCTTACGGCAAGGCCAGAGAAATCGAACTATTATTGGATGTTGATATAATTTTTGATTTACTCAATCTTGAAAAATTTTTAATTAATGGTCATACGCTCGTCCAGTCTATATACAGTTTGCGTTTTTCAGCACTCGTGACGGATGACATCGCTGCTCGTACTCTTCAGAGATTTTGGGAATTGGAGGAGCAGTGTCCGGCCTCCATTTAAATTTCCTCAACTCGTGTTGAGCCATTCCCGTACTTCTGCTGTGAAAAGGCTTCTTACTATGGAACGCGATTCGAGAGAGATGAAGATCTGGCAATTTTGTATAAAAAATTCATGGCAGATTACATATCGCTCGGATACATGGAATTGATGCGTGAAGATGACGTCAACATGAAGGCTTCAGACCAATTCTATTTACATCATCTTGGAGCCATCAAGGCCGATAGTACCACAACAAAGTTGCGAGTCGTGTTTGATGGCTCATGTAAATCATCTTCAGTGTGTCTTTCAATCATCTTCAGTCTTTAGTGTGATATTAATTGATCCGCCTGATGACAATTTTCAGCTAATAGTATGGAGGGTCGATCCATCAAAACAAATGCAGACATATCGTTTGAAAACAGTAACATATGGTACATCCAGCGCTCCGTTCCTGGCGATTCGCATACGATATTACATCGCAGAAAATGCAGCAGAGTAAGCTGAAGCCGCTAAAATTATTAAGTGAGATTTTTACGTGGATGATTTTCTTTCTGACAGCAAGGCAGTTGCAGCGGAAATGCGATGTTTTGAAGAGCTGACGGGACTCCTCGGTGAAGCCGGCCTACATTTTAGAAAATGGAAATCAAATTCGCCGCAATTACTGCATATAATTCCGGATGTAATGAAGAATCCTTCCATACTGGATTTTAGGGATGAAACTATGACCGTTAAAACACTTGGGTTGCATTTGAGTTCTAATAAAGCCATCTTTTGTTTCCATATATCACTAGTCAATCATCAAGAAGTGAAAGTTCGACAAAACGCAAATTATTATCAAAAATTTGAAAAATTTTTGATCCGCTTATATATATATAACCTCGTAAATTTGGAACGGGTTGAATTTCCGCGTCATCTTGAACTTTCATCAAAAACAACCAATCTTCAGTTTCTTGGATACTTACGCTGCTGTTGTCTACCTGCGTTCAAAAGATCGTGAAGGACAAGTCAAAACAACAATTGTGATTGCGATAATTAAAGTCGCCCCGATGAAGCAATTTTCTTTGCCCAGGCTGGAGCTGTGTGGTGCTGAACTTTTAGCCAAATTAATCAAATATATTTCGACCATTTTTTGAGACCGTAAGTACCACATATAATATTTTCTGATCTCCTTTTTTTGACGCCCATAGGGAATAGTGTAGTAAAATCGAAATTAGCGTTTTTTTCTTTTGCTTTCCTGAAAAATTTGAAATTTTCAGTTGTGTCACTATTCTTTGTCACGTGCGATATGCTTGGACTGATTCAAAAATAGTTCAGGCTTGGTTATCTGATTAACCAAGAAGATGGAAAACATTTGTTGGGAACCGCACTTCCAAAATTCTGACTATCCTGCTCCGAACTCATTGGTGGCACGTCATCTCAAGGGATAATCCAACGGATTGCGCAACACGGGACATTAACCCAAGTTCGCTGCCTAACTTCAAACTGTGGTGGTATGGACCAGGGCCCAATTTCAAGTAATTTCTCATTTTCATTTATCATTGAACCGGAATTCGGGTACAAAATGATTAAGTCATTCTGAAGTTAATTGGTCATCAAACTACACGGCGAACAAAGCTTGCTTGCTGAAGTTTCACAAGTAGATCGTGAATCACCAAGAGCAATAACTGAGGGTGAGAGCACATACCCCTGAGGAAAATGTTTGGGAACACTGACCGAGATTGAAGCATTTTACAAGTCAACCTCAACAATGCGAGATTTTAGCATATAGTAATCGACGAAAACGGTGTACTATCAAAGTATCTACAAGAATCTCTTTATTATTGAGGGATCTTTCGTCCTTAGTAACAAGTTCTTGTAGAGCCGTTTCACAGGACTTTCCTACTCTATAAGCATGTTGCATATTACTGAATGGAAAATTATATAAATATTTATCGTTAATAAATATGTCTACAATTTCCTCTAACGCTTTAAGAGATGTTGAAGACAGACTGATACTTCGAAACGCTTCGGGATCAGTGTAATCTGATTTGATAGTTTTCTGTATAAAAACAACATTGCTCTTGCACCAAACCGGATCAGCAATGCTAAAAGCAACGCACGCTTTATAAAGGTGGAGCAGTTGGTGCTTAATAATAGGAAAACCATGCTATAATTCAGCCGGGAAAATCCCACCAGGACCACATGATTTGTACGGTTTAAAGGGGAAAATATTCGAACGCATAATCGGGAGCTTCATTGCAATTTTTAGGGAGCGAGCTATATCAGAGTTAACGACGGCATACTCCTGAAAATAAATAGAAAGAAGTAACTCGTCCACTTCTGTTTTCGAAGGAGCAAACTTGCCATTCGCTAGACGAAGATCAACAAGTCTACAGGTATCATTTTTAGCGAACGATCTATTAAATCTAGATACCGCAGAAAGACTATTCGAGAATGCTTTTGTCAGCTTGGAAGCTTGTAACTCAATGTCTTTAACCGAGCGGCTATCCGTAGCAGAATGAATTAGGGAAATAAGTTCGAGAGAGAATAGATTCCAATTCCCATAAAGTCAACTCTAGGAACAATCGATAGACGATTGGCCTCTCGTTTGTACCGGACGACTTTTCGACCCTTGATCGAGATATTTGGATTAATCTCTGGTGAATAAGAGCCGAAAAAAAAAATTAAAAAATAATAAATAAATTTTACCTAACAGCGAACGCAAACATCGGCACCTTGTTAAAGCTAACCGAAACCAAAAAGTCGATAATGCAGTTTACGTTATTAGCATTCCAGCCGAAAATAAAAAAAATTGTGGTTATCAGCAGAAAGTAAATAGGATACATGGATTGTAATAAAACATTTTGTAAATAGTCTTACGTGGAAAACTTTGTTTAACCTACTAGCGGAAAATCAGAAGAATTCACAAAATTGGAATAAAATCAACCACTATAGTGTATATCTGAATTTGAATAATTTTTATTGGATTTGTCAATAGCTATCGCAGGAAAAAAATGCAGTTCAAGTTTCTCGTGGCAAATTTCGGAAAATTAGATTTTCCAAAAATCATTAGAAAATTTGTATAAAATCAGCTTCTAGAGTATTATGTCTTGAGATGGATTACATTGATGTGAGCTGTTAATAGCTATCGCAGGAAAAAAGTCACATCAATAAAATACATCACCAGACATAACACTCTAGAGGCTGATTTTATTCCAAATAAAATATTTTTGGGGGTTTCGCGAGATTTCCACAATTTTCCACGAGGAACTGGAGCCAGAATTTGCCATATAAGAATATTAACAAAGGTGTTCAACGGTATTCATGCATCGTTAGTCATGTTTAGGCTAAACTCTACCGATTTACATGTACTTCAGTTTTTATTTCCGGCTAGGATCACCCAATCTGCATTACCGTTTTTTCGATTTCCGTTGGATGACACAATCTGCATTATCGACTTTTCATTTTCTGCTGACAACTTTCGGCTAACTTTAACAGTATAACATCCGCCTGCATATAACTGAAAACGGCTTAGGGAAAAAAGAAGAAAAAGACAAACAACAAAAATCCAAAAACGAGTAAAATTACTAGCGGAGATAAAGGAAAGAAGAAAATAAAAATTGAAGAAAAGATAAAAAAAATGTTTAACTGAAATCACAGAAGAATGTAAAAAAGAAATTAAATCTGCACAGAAATTAAAAAATAATTAACTAATATAAAAACCGTAAGCCTAACTGCGATCACACTCGCTAGTAGTGGCCTTCCAAAAATTATTCACTGGTATAGCGGTAAGAGCAGTGCGGTTAAAAAATGTAATATGAATAGATCAACATTTTGACTTACCCCAACTTTTCCAAACCGTTTTTAATGAGAATTGATGCATCGGAGTACACTTTGGATGCTTTGCTGATAAAATACAATACAAAGACCAATTCATCAAGGACACTAAATAACACAAAAACCAAATACGCCACCAATAAGGAAGCTTTGATGTATTTTGCAAAATGAAAGCTCGAAAAATTTAATACACGTAATTTAATTTTATTATTTCAGCAATTAATATTTGTTAGTATGAAAAGTGAGGGTATCATAAATGCTTCCAAAGCAATTCATTCAAAAGTAAAAAGAAAAATTATCTTAAGCCACCGAATTGAAATTCTTCCTAAATAACAAAAAATATATAATACCTAAGTAGTATTCATTCAGGCGCTATTTTATGCAACAAAAGTTGCATAGAAATCACAAAAAAGTTGCCTATAAAATAAGAATCAGAAAAGATTGATATTAGTGTTGGTTAAATGCCAACAAGCCTATGAAAGAAAAATCTCAAACAGTCGATCCCAGTGTTCTGCCATATAAATAACAGGCAATATTTATATGGAATATTGCAGCATGTTTCAAAGAAAAATACTCTTCTCTTTTTCTCTTTATTAATGAGATTTGTTCAACAAAAAGCAAACGATCTTTTTGATTTTTGAAACAGAAAAAAAATTATTTAAAAAATGTAATAAAATATTTTTATAATCGACATTTGGTACATCGACAATTTTGGTCAATATAAATAAAAGGGAGATCCCAGTACGGGGGATAACAGCTTAAGTCGACTTAAGAAAAAATTTACTTTTCAATATTCAACATTTTTTATCTACTTTGTAATTTCACCAAATTTATTTAAGCGGTTATTTATTGTAACCACAGTCTTTGGTCACAAGATAACTGCACTTAAGTGAAATTTGGTGAAGTTACAGGATAGGTAGAAAATGATGAATATTGAAAAGTCAAATTATTCTTAAGCCGACTTAAGCTGCTTTGCCTTGTAGCCACGGATTTTTATATTTAGTTTTCTTTTTCTCAGTATAAAAATATGAAATAGGGCCGAAAAGCCGAATGTCGAAAAGCCGAACGACGAAAGGCCGAATTTCTAAAGGCTGAATGTGTCGAAAGGCCGAATATTTCATCTTTTTATGAATGAACATTTTCAAATTTTTTATTTTTATGAAAACCAAAATTAATATTTTTAAAAAAAATTTTGTATAAAAATGTTTAATAGTAAATCGCCTTAAAAATTAAAATCTTCTTACGTTTTTGTTTTGTTATATAATTAAAAATTAATTTATAATAAAAAAAGAAAAATAAATAATACACACATTTTTAAAATTTTTTAAAAACACTTGTTAAACATTTCGCAAAATTACAAAAGGTTTAAAAAACTCACTCGATCGATTTCGGTTTATTAGGCCATCATCAGGAATATCTACTAAACTGTAAAAATAAAAATGTAGTTATATATATATTTATATAGTTGAAAAAAGCAAAAAGTAAAACCTAAATATACAAATAAAAAAATGTGGGAGTGGTAAACAATAAAATTGATGACAACAATAAACATTAAAAATTAAAAAGTAAAAGGGGTGAGTTAAACACAGGTATATGATTATTGATTAGTCAACGGTCGAATAACAAAATTCCAGATGTTGATTTTTTTTTTTCCTTTCTTTATTTTATTATAACCCTTCTTCTTCCGCTGGCGCTACATCCCATGAAGGGATTTGGCCGCCTCAACGATGCTCCTCCAAGTAATCCGATCCGCCACAAGAGAACGCCAGACACGGTGACCGAGTGTGTATAGGTCCCTCTCAACGTCGTCCATCCATCGGGTAGGTGGTCTCCCACGAGGTCCTACTTTCGCTGGTGTCGACTCCAAGGCCTGTTTAGTGGTTCGATTTTGTGAACGTAGTACGTGCCCAAGCCATCTCAGCCTTGACGATTTTATGAATCCTATGATGTCAACTTTATCGAGATCATTTCTAATCTCGTGATTCATTCGCATTCTGTACGTGGCTCCCTCTTTATTGGGACCGAGAATTCTTCTTATCATCTTACGCTCAGTTACAGCGATTTTCTGGATGTTTTGCGCTGTTAGTGTCCAAGACTCGCAACCGAAGGTGACAACTGGTCTTATCAGCGCCTTATAGATGTCCAATTTTATTTTGCGCGATATATGAGGAGACTTGAAAATTTTGATATTGGCGTAAAATGTTCGGTAGCCTGCTGTGATCCTCGATGAAATGTCTACAGAAACGGAGTTTTGCTCAGTAATCAGTGATCCTAGGTATTTAAACTCATTCACCTTTTCATATTGAGTATCTCCTGAAATGAAGTCCCCACGAGTCTGCCTTCTCGCGGTCACCATGTATTTGGTCTTCGCTTCATTGATCTGAAGGCATTTTTGTTGGGCTGTTAATTCCAGTGGGAGGAGGACCTCTTTCAGAGAGATGATGTTGCGACCCAGAATGCGAATATCGTCAGCGTATGCTAATAGCTGGGTTGATTTATAATACAGGCAGCTACGCTGCGCTATATTAAGCTGACGAATGACATACTCTAATGATAGATTGAATAGAGTTTGATCTATTGGGTCTCCTTGCCGCACTCCAGATGTTATTTCGAAGGCATCCGAAATTTTGCCTTCTATTAGCACCTTACATATTGAGCCATTCATTAAAAGCTGGCACATTGAAACCAATTTTGACGGTATGCCCAGGTAGGCCACGGTATCCCCGTATTTTAATTTCATCGTCAAGTTTAGACTTGTTATTAGGCCAACCACTTAGTAAAACTTTTATTAGTTTCGATAGTACTAGTCTTTTTCTGTTTCTTCTTTAATTAGCGCTCTTTTTTCTTCGCTTACATTTATTGAATGTACTACCTGATTTAAATCAGGAATTTCTGGCGAAAATGGGCTTTTATCATAAAAACGTGACAAAACGTCAGCAATATATAAGAATTTTCCTGGGGTATAGTTCAAAACAAACTCATATCGCAATAACCTTATTCGCATCCTCTGCAACCTTGCGGATGGAATTGTTGAGATAGGCTTATTGAATATGCCTAGCAGCGGCTTATGATCTGTATAAATTTGAATTTGCCGTCCGTATATCCATTGGTGATATTTGGTACAAGCAAAACAGATAGCTAACATCTCTTTCTCGATTTGCGAGTAATTTTGTTCGGTATCTGTCAAACTTCGTGAAGCGAAGCTAATTGGCCTACCTTCCTGTAAAATACAGCACCCTACACCATCTTTACTGCTATCAGTTTGAAGCAATTTCTTTGTTTAGATCAAATGTTTGAAGAACTGGTGCATACATTATAAGATGTTTAATTTTATTTAAACATTCGGTATGGTGTGGAAGCCACTCATATATAATATTTTTCTTGAGCAGTTCTCGTAACGGTTTTGAAATAGTTGCTAGCTCTGGTATGTAATTTCTTACATAGTTAATCATACCAAGGATTTTTTGCAAATCTTTCTTATTTGAAGGATTTCCTATATCTGAAATAGCCCTCGTGCGATCAGGATCGCATGCTATACCTTTTTACGAAATAATATGTCCTAAGAACTTAACTTCTGTCACCCTAAATTGAAATTTTTCCTTATTAAATTTTATATTAAGTTCCCTCGCCCGGTTTATAACTCTGCCTAATATTGTATCGTGTTCTTCTATCGTATCGGAGCATATCAAAATATCATCTATATATATTATTACCCCGAGAAATGTTGGCAACATTTTTCTCATTGTTCTTCTGAAAGACTTCACCAGCGATTTTTATTCCAAAAGGAAGCCTCAAGAACCTATAACACCCGAAAGGTGTGTTAAAAGTACAGAGTTTAGATGAATGATCACTTAAGTTTATCTGCCAGTAACCGTTCTTTAAGTCTAATACTGAAAAATATTTTTTGTTTGCTAATTTGACTGAAATTTCATCAAAGGACGGAATTAGAAAATATTCGCTTTTTATCGCACAGTTTAATTCTTTAGCATCTAGGCACAGGCGGAGCGATTTGTTTTGTTTCTCAACAACTACTAAATTTGAAATCCAATCTGAGCCTTCATTCACTTTTTGGATAATTTCTTGATTTTCTAAGTCTTTAAGCAATATCTTTAATGGCTTAATTAAACTCAACGGTATTCGTCGTGCAGGATGTGCTACCGGCTGCACATTTTCTTTTATTTTAATTTCAAAATTATTTGTAAAACAACCTAAGCCCTTAAATACGTCTTTATTAACATTTAAAAATTTTTGTTTATCTTCCGTTTTAATTTCATTAATTCGCTTAACTAAGTTTAAATCTATACACGTAGAATTTAACCCGAGAATGTTATTGGTACAGTATTGCAATCAACTACGTAGAATTTTTGAATGCATATTTCATTTTTAACGCAACACACTAAATTTGCAAAACCAAGAACGTTTAAATTATTACCGCCATACGCTTCTAATGACGTATCACTCGCATTCAACGATACACGGAGAGAAAACCTTAGTATTATGATAGATTTAGCAATTATTTTGCTAGTTCTAAGCAAATAAGAAAATGAGAAATATTTGCTTGGTGTAAGCAATTTAAATCTAATTTGAGTAAGTAACATTAAAAATTAGCATTCAACCGCATAATTAAAGATTTTGTTCGATTTTCACAAAATTAGAACTCATAATTTGAATTAAGTATAACATACTTGAACTAAACATAATTAGTTTAAAGCGTGATTTAAGCACTTTGTGCTTAAAGTCAGAAAACACTTTTTAGATATATTTGTTTAGTATACAGATATTAATTTTGGTATTTCAATTCTAAATTCTCCTTAATCTAAAACAGTAAACCATCAACCAGTACTTAATATAAGCAAACAAAATTAAAAATTCATGGCTAGTATAAAAATATAATTTTAAGAAATTCGAAACTCAATTCAGCTAAATGTCATTCAGTACATTTAACTATTTTGGGGATTGTGAGGTACTCGTACAAACGAAAATTAATGTAAATAAATAAATGGCTAAATGCTAGTATTTACGACATCTCTTCTGCCGTGCTAAGAAAAAAGGTCATAAGCGCGAAAAGTCGAAAAATGCGAAATACCCATATTTCTACTTTTTTAAAAAGTCAAATATCGTTCATCAAATGCCATAAAATCACGTTATTTATTAGTCAAGTTTCATATAACGACATGGCAAATAAAAATAATAGAAAAATTTAAATTACTTTAAACTACAAAAAGGCAGATGTGACTTTTTTTCTTAGCACGGCAGATTTAGTACCTAGCCTAGCCTTCCTTTTTATAAATCAATCTAAAAAGGTTTTGATGAAGAAAGCCGATTATAAAATTATAAAAAAACACGGGCCTACAAAAAAATGATTAAAATTTTTTTTATTTTATTGAACAGTGTATCTGAAGTATTTTTGGCGCTGAACCCGAATCTGGCCACAGAATTATCCTATCACGTCAGGTTTATGAGATATTCTAACCTAAATGTGTCAAAAAGCATCTTGACACTTTTTCACTATTAATAACTCAAGGCTAAAAAGAGTTAGGCAACCGAATAGTATTAAGCGTTCCAAAATCTACGGAAAACCATATAGCTAGTACGCATAAGAAAATTAAACGAAATCTTTTTATATTAACAAGTTCTCAGTCTCATATGTTCTCAGTATGCATGATCTAAGAATTTCCTAAGCACGCATAACTTATATTCATTCTCATTTTGTAACTAATAGATCTGCAGTGTGGTCGTATATTTTGTCACGCTTAATAAGATCCGATGTTAGATTTGCCGTAATTCTTTTGGGCCTTGAGTTATTTTAAGTGCAAAAGTAGCAAAAACATACTTTTTGACCCTTTTAGGGTAGAATATCTAAAAAACCTGACGTGATAGGGTTATTCTGTGTCCAGATTCGGATTCAGTGTAAAAATTACTTCGGATACGACTGTTTATCAAAAAAGAAACAAACCCATGCAGGCCTGTGTAATTAATGTGAGAATCGAAGGCAAGACTAAAAATGAAAAAAAAAATCGTTATCTGCACATTTTTGTTGTCTTTCATGACGTTATGTTTAAGATCAACTACAAAAGGTCCTATAAAACTGTTTAATTAACTTTGAAAAAAATCTAAATTGAATACAATTTAGAAAAATTCAAAATTTCAAAATGTATTCACGGAGTTTTGAACTTGATATCATTCGTATTACATACCTCAACTCTAACATATGAGCTATTCAAGAATACATCAATTTATTCTCTGTTAAGATATAAAATAATTAAGGATATAGTTCAGGATAAGAGATCAAATTGACCCGGATTTAAAAATTTACGATGTTTTGCTATTATCTTTACCTTAATAAAGTGCAAACCCGTGTCTAGCAACTCTCAATAACTGCAACTATTCAATAACTACGACATATGAAATTGTACTCTAAAAATCTTTAAAATTGCAAAAAATTAGAAATTGAATTTCAATAACTGCAATTTGTTGTTTGTTCGATTTCCCATCATTATTAAATTAATAATAAGAAAGAAACATACCAATACACACATTCGGACATTCAGTGCATTAATTTCACACCAAAAATATTGATTTTTTAGCACGCAAAATGTGTGTGACCTACTTGTTTTGAGTAGAGGTCGTGAGGTCCCACTGCATTGAATGCGCCCAATATGTAGATATTTTTGCAAAAATTTTGACTTATTTCATAGTAAAAATGTATATCCGATATTTGCAACAACTTCGCAATTTGCAACTCCAGCTTGACTTCAATAAAACTTCTTATTATCCTCGAATAGCGATTTGCTATTTGTCTGTCTAAAATTCAGCCAAGAATCTTATCTATATTTCATCTAACCTAATAAACTAATGATTCCCACAAAAAAGAACTGAGATGTACTAATTAATTCGCTAATTGATTACCAATTTCCCAGAAAAATCGGTGCTTTTCAAGCTTGGGTTCATCAATTTGTCATACACATACTCCGAAAAATAAACTAACAATTTTCCGTTGACAAAGATTAGTCTGCTTTTTTTTGCAATAAGGCAAATAATGGGTTTTAACCGAACTTCTGTAAAATGGGGATTACATTTTTATTATTATTCTAAAGAGAATTTATTTCCGTAATTTTTACAGTTATTTCTCAATAAAAAAAAACAATAATTAAAAAAACTTTATGCTTAAAATTAGTAAATATTAGGCAGAATGTAGCATACCGAAATAATTTATTTTGCCATAAAATTAATTTAAGTTTTAAAAGATAAAATTTATTATATAAAACTTAAATTTGGATTTTATTTGCTTGAATTTAAAAAAACAGATCGTAGTTGTGCAACGATCGTGAGCATCATTGTCATTCTCCTAAGTCAATTTGCATCGACAGGTTGTATACTTTTTACATTTTTTAGTTTACATAAAGTTAAAGTACTTGTAGTTTAATTTATAATTCTAAGTGAAATTCTAATTCTAATAAAAGTGAAAGTTGGTGCAAGTGTTTTTATTAATTACTATGGAATCGGCTACTGCTGATGCTACATATTATTACATGCAAACCGCGCAGCAGAAAGAACAATTAAAGGATTTATTGAATTTGTGGGATTTGGGGTGTCTTTTCCAACAATTTATTGGTAAATTTATTTATTTTAGTGATGTAATTAATAATAACTAAGTGCGTTATTAATAATAACTGTGGTCAATGTATCGCTCTTTGTTTTTCATAGTGCGATTTTCTTTTCGAAAAATAATTTTAATTTTGTAATTCGTAATACACCATGCGGTTTTTTGAATATGGCGGACAAAAAAAATTATAATATTGTATCATAATATCCCGTTAGGTTTTTTAAAGTATATGGTGGAGTAAAGAGTAAATAGCGTGAATGAAATTTTATTTTGTGGTATATGTATACATATACATATGTATATACATATATGCATTTTTCATGTTCCAGTAAACCACACTAGCTGAAACACATTACAGTAGACTCCCGTATAACACGAGTTCATACAACACGATTTCATACAACGCGTTAAAAAAAGTGCGACCACTTTATTCGTACAACACGATTTCTGTATAACGCACTATAGAATAAAAATCCGGAATATTCCATTCATTTCATTTTTATCCATTCCTTTTTGTTAATTCATTTCGTTCAACGAGATTTCCTATAACGCGATTTCATACAACGCGGAACATATTATTCGCGTTATACGGGAGTCCACTGTATATTTATAACGTAACCGAATGATGCACAAGGGTTTGCCTGTTATTCTCAAATTTATCTCGCTGTGTATCCGATTATATTCTGTTGCGATATGGCTTTGTGTTACCTCTGGTCGTCCAATTCTACTCTATAAATAGATATTATGATTTATTGAAACTTAAAAAAAACTCTAAGTATCCTAATATTTATTTATGCCAATATGAAAATGTGCGTCTTATTTTAATTGCTATTTGTTTTTCATTTACTTGTAGACTTTTAATGTATTAACTCAATTTATTTATAGATATGGGAGTGGATGTTGAATCCTTAAAATTTATAAAAAAAGATGATTTAGTTGCGTTATTTACCCCACAACAGTTTGGTGTTATGGTCAAATTTCGAGCAAGAATTAAGGAATGGCAAATCCAAAACGTAAGATCAGAATATTTTCCCTTATACTCTTAAATGTAAATATTGTTCAGAAAGAATCAATAAACGGGTAAAATGTGCTATGGGGCACCCCGTGCAACTATAAATAAATTCAAAATGTATACATACACATGAATATTTAAACATACGTTTTTGTTTCCGAAAACAAAATTTTAAGTGCAAAAGTTATGTACTTTTAGTGTGACTACAACATAAAATATTTTTCAAATCCATTAATATTATACCTTCAGTATTTTACAGCATTTTGTAACATAAACTAATGACTAGACTAGGCCATGTAGATTCAAGTCGTTCAAAAACAAGAATATATGCATATACTATTCTACAATTTGTATTAACATATACCATAAACTTTAGGAAATGACATGAGAAATCTGAACTAAACATCGAATTTATAAGATACCAAAAGTTTAAACGGAAAATACCAAGGGATAAATATTAATGGATTTGAAAAATATATTAACATGGTATTATTGTCACTAAAAGGTATCTTTCAGAGGAGCCTCTTAGCAATTCTGTAGACAAGCTTTTCTTTCGCTTCAACTAACATGTATATGTAAGTATTTTTTACTTCAGGGTATCGAATGTATGGTTGATGAAACGGATTATTTAAAAAATATATCAACTTGGATTACGAAATTTGGAGAGTCTCATTTATCAGAAACTAGAACTAGTATATCTTCAACATTATCGAATTTTTCTGAAATATCTTCTGGAAGTTCGCCGTTACCATCTCCTTCGCCAACTGTATCAACACATTGGAATAATTTATTTGTAAGTATAATTATTGTTATTAAATAATTTTATTCTTCGTGGAACCTATTACCTAATCCATAAAATATATGAAACAATTTTTTATTTGTTTCCAAACATAGTTAGTTATTATAAATTATATTTCGCCATTAAGGTCATTTTTAAAATATATAACAATAAAGTTTTATATGTATTTACAAAATATTGTGAAATTTATATACTTTTGTTATAAATTTGTTATTTAAATAAATAATACGAATTAAAATCTACTTCACAATTTAATATTTGGTTCTGAAGCTACAACCAAATATTAAGTTTTGAAGTAGATTTTAATTAATGATTTTATTTTGTTAAATTTTTTAATTATTTATCTAATTTTTGATATTTATTTAAATATGATTCAATAAATTTTTATTAATAAAAAATTTAAAACAAAAGAATAAATTTTATAATGTTTTTAAATGTAAAACTTTACTGTTATATATGTTGAAAATGGCCTGAATGCCGAAATATAATTAATAATAACTAACAATTTTATGTTTGGAAACAAATAAAAAATTGTTTCAATTATTTTATGGGGCAGGTTCCATGAAGAATAAAATTATTTAACAATTTGCACCAGCTGTTAAAGCTATATGAATTATTGTTATAACTATTACAAAGTAACTGTAAATATAATTGATTTAATTTTAGGAAATCGATTCATATTTATTAACAACTGGGAAAGATTTACAAGAAGCTTTCAACAAAAACCCGGAAAATTTACCATCACTATTAAGAGATAAATTAATTAAGGACATAGTTCAGCATTACATCAGTAACAAAATATTTATGCATGATGCGGAATTTACGAACGTTACGAAGCAAATTCTGAATAAATTTCCGAAAGAAGATTCAGATTGTTATTTTTCAAACAAAGGTACCTATAGATCAGGGCGCCTTTATACTACTTATAGAAACTGTGTCGCCAAGCTGCGCAAATCTGGATTGTTTCCTCGAGAGAAACTACAGAAAAAACAGAAACGTACTCCTTCGAATCAAGTCCAAGAATTAGATTGTCGCGAGGAAAACCAAACCTGGCTAAACGTTTATTCAGAACCTTGGGAAACTGTTTTGTCTAAGTGGACAGATACTACCAGTGCAAGATTTAGTCAAATTAAAACTGCAGGACATTACGTAACAAAAATTTTGGAGGCTTGGTCGAAATATACTCATAATCAAGGTGCGCAACTTGTAAGTTTCAAATATAATAATTTTAAAGAAATACTTATTTTAGTAATCAATTTTTGTACGTTTTTCTAGGTTGATGTCGATTTTGAATATTTGTTTAAACTGAAAGGAAATGCTTTAATCTTAAAGTGGAACCAATTTTGCACCGATATCATTCCTATTTTTAGAAGATTGGTTAAAGATAAGTTAAACTCAAAACAAATAGATGAAATTGAGAACCAAATAAATAAAGGTAATTATTTCGTATTTTTTGTAAACTCATGTGTGTTGGTACCTTTATCACATTCATTAATGGCTGCTGTTATTGACGTTAGATCTGATCCAGGTCAAATCGCGTTTATGAAACGGTTAAGAGAAGCAAACGGCTGCCCGGCTTAAAAGGTTGATCCAAAAACAATAGCTTGTTCAATTTTTGTTGTTGCTTTCAACAGCCACAACTCTTCACGCATAGTGATCCGAATCAGATCAAAGTTTACATTAAAAACAATAACAAAAATGTATCAAAGTTTTGTTTTTGGATCAAAATTTTGATCCGAGTAATTCTTTTATTGCTGGTCGTTTCATGAAACATGATCTGGTCCGGATCAGATGGTTGAAATGCGGCTACTATGTATTCCGATCTGATAGTAATTTTTATATAATTCAGAAATTTTGTGTAGAAGAAAGAGAAGAACCAATTTTGTTTCATAATGAAAAAAACCTGTTAAATGGGTTTTACTTTCAGATCGGAATAGCAAGTAGATATACTGATGTGAATCCCTATTCGTAAAGAAATGTGATTTATATATTGATTGTTAGTAAGCACGTTTTGAATTGAAAATTTTATATGGAAAGCTGAATTTAAAATACAAAAAGATAACAAAATATGATATTCCAATAATAAAAAAGACAGGTTAAAATGAAAAAGATATTTGAGACGTATTAAATAACTTTTTACATTAACTTTGGAAATTTTTCTAAATTATCATAACAAGATCTTACTTAATAAGAAATAATCTATTTTTAAGAAGTTACTTATTCAATTTTTTTTCAACAGATTTGAAAGACTTCGAAATATTAAAAATTCTGCATGCAGTACTTGTTCCATCAGGGTTTGTTAAGGATAAAGAAAAAAAAATTTGGAAATTCAGCATTGCCGACAGCCAGGCTTCTTTTATTAAACTGGTTCACAGTATCACCGATCTGAATACTGAAAGGAACAAAAGGTGTGAACAATACGCTAGATACGGTATGACTTCTCAACCATGCATTTTTATTTTACATCAAGGTAACAGCTACGATTTCTATTGTACATACGAATCAATTATTTATAAACTAGATTCATTGTTATCTGCTCTATCAACTGCGTTTAAAATACATTACGTGTTTAATTTGCAATATCAACTTGAGTCAAAGCTAGTATGGAAATTTATTCAACATTATTTTTTTGAAATATTTTTAGAAGTAGTGCCAACAGCGGTCTCAGGACTTATCCTTCAGTTAAAAAAGTCATGAAACGTTAATTAAAACATAATTAAAAATGTATTTGTGTTTTGAATGTAAACAAGGATTTGATTCTTTGAATATATTAAAAATTCATTTTAAATATAATCATATGTTTCCTATTAATTATAATTACAAGTGCGGACAAATTGGTTGTCCTCGAGAATTTTCAAATTTAAGAATATTTATAAGACATTTATACACGTGCCATAATAACGAACACTTTGATGAGAACCTGGATGTTCCAAATAACATACAATTCGAAACCATTAATAACAAATCTTCGAATACTCCGATACCTTTCAACTCTTCTCCACAATCAATTGATATTTCAGACGTTGTTAAGAAAATTTCACAAGATTCTCTAGCATTTGTATCAAAACTACATAGTTATAATAATTTAACAAACACTATAATTAGAGATATTTTACATGAATTGTCTGAAAATATTCATAATATTTTTCATTTAGTGAAGCAAGTAGTTCTACCTGAAATAAAAATAGAAAAGGTTACAGTTATAAGAAATATCCTAGACATTTGTGCTAACCCCTTCATTAATATTAATAGTGATTATAAAGTAATTAAATGCTTACAAGAACATAATTTGTATAAACCTCCAATTCAATTTTCGATTGATGAAAGTATCACCGAAGTAATAAAGAAGGGTATTACGAAATTTGAGAAAAAAAAAGTTACGGGTACACTTATGCCAATTGAATTTCATATTAAAAAACAATTTGAAATGCCAAAAATGTTGCTTAATACTTTAGAATATATAAAAAACTTAGAAACGTCTCAAGATGGAAAAATTTCAAACTTTGTTCAGGGTAATTTGTGGAAAAAGAAAAAAAGTTTATTCCAGGATAAGTTAGTAATACCATATTTTTTATATTATGACGATGTTGAAGTCAATGATCCTATTGGATCTCATACAGGTAGCCAGACGATTTCTGCATTTTTTTATAATTTTCCCGTAATGCCTCTTAGTCAATCTGCAAAACTGGATAATATTTATACTGCTATGTTTCTTAAGACATTATTTTTAAAAAAATATGGTGCTAATGTCTGTTTGCAAAATCTGATTAAACAAATAATTGGCTTGGAGGTAAAAGGTTTGGAAATTACTGCAGAAAATAATACATATCAAGTGTATTTCGTATTAGGTTTAGTTATAGGGGATAATAAAGCTATTAATGATTTATTGTTATTTTCAAGATCGTTTAGCCACAACTTTTTTTGCCGATTCTGTGTTATGCCAAAGAAAGACACTCAAAAGTCTACTTGCTCGAACAAAGCCCTACTACGGGATATAAATAAATATAAACAACAAACTGAAATCATTAATTATAAGGAAACAGGAATAATAGGGAATTCTAACTTTAACCAAGTACCATCATTTCATGTCACTGACAATTTTTCAGTCGATGTAATGCATGACGCTTTTGAGGGAATTATAAAGTACGGTTTAGTCAACGCCTTAAATTACTTTATTGAAAATAAATTTTTTGATTTAGTAACGTTTAATTATAGACTAAAATATTTTAATTATGGGGAAATAGAAAACGGAAATAAATGTGCCAATATTAAAACGAACACTTAAAAAATAAAAAACTACATTTAACTGCACGAGAATCCTATACCTTGCTACATTTCTTCACGCTTTTGGTTGGTGATTTCATACCAAGTAATAATAAAGTTTGGTCATATATATGTCATCTCGAGAAACTGATAGATTCTATGTTGCTCTTTGCTTATTCTCCGGATGATATTAATGATTTGTCTAATAATATTCAGAAACATCATACACTATTTCTAAATAATTTTCCAAATGAAACTTTGAAACCCAAACATCATATAATTACTCACTATCCAATGATAATATCAAATTCCGGGCCTATTAAACATCTATGGTGTATGCGTTTCGAGTCTAACAATAGAAGATTAAAGAATTACACAAATGTATGTGGGAGTCGGTTAAACTTGTCTTTCTCTATTGCTAAGAAACATAGTATGCGATTTAGTTACCTAATGCAACATTCAAGTACTCATCAAAATGAATTAGTTTTCAAAAATTATAATAATACAATAAATATTAGTGATAAGATTTATTTTAAGAACGCAAAAATTTACTTTACTTCTGAAGAACTGCAATCATTAAAATTTTGTACTACAATTAACGTAGATTCTATTCAATATAAGATCGATTACTATTTACTTAAGAGTAATGTATTTTATAAGATAGTTGATTTAATTTTGTTGAACGGCAGTATTATTTTAGCTTTAAATCAAATGAAAATGAAACACAATAATCAATTTAATTGTTTTGAAATAATCGAACCTTATAACAAATTTTATTTCGAGAAACCATCATTTTTTAATTATAAGCCAATTCAGGAATTTCAGATACCCAATAGTAACAAAAAATGTATTAAAATTAAGTATATGTGAATAAACATTAATAAATAAAAATTAATAAATAAAAATTTAATTGTGTTTTTATTGTAATATGGAAAGAGGATTGGAATCTAGGTCAAACGAAGAATAGTTGAAAACAATAGTTATTGAGTATTCAAATGCGAAAAATAAGTTTCCATTACTTGATGTTGCTACCTTAATAAGCCTAATTTAAGAATAAAATTCGCTTAAATTTACTCCTAGAATCATAAAACAAGCAAATGTTACTTGATTATATCAACAAATAAGACTAAAATTTTACTACCAAAATGCTTAAAATAAACTTAAATTGCTTAATTGAACCAGTATAAAGAACTAAACTTTTATTACGAAAATGCTAAAAACAAGCTTGAAATGCTTGGTTATACAAGCAAATAAGATCAACATTCAGAAAATATAAAGATAAACATGGGAAATTAATGCTCAATATGATTTTAAAATTTTCGGTTTAGTTAAGCAAATTATGCTGAGATCTCGTTTATTATGCTTTAGCTTTGTCAGAACATTTGCTAGTATTTCACAAAACAATACTCGATTTAAGTATTCTCAATATTCTATTTAAATTCTGTATTTCTGAAAATAAACTTAGAAGAACTAGAATTTCTTTTATTTTGTGCTGTTTTCATACAAGTACTTTCTAAGTTTAAGTTTACAAAATTCAAATTCTGTTTTGAACGAATTAATTAAAATATACTCAATTTATGCAAATTTAGAATAAGACCGATTCCGATAGCATATTTGCGCAAAATAAGTACAGTAAACGCATATTTTTCTCTCCGTGTACGTTCTTCAATTTATCAAAATGAGATTTAGGCAATACATTAACATCTGCACCTGTATCGAGCTTAAAGTTTATCTTTCTATCATTTATACGTATCCATTGATACCATGAATTTGAATCAGTACCACTATTTGTTACACAATCTAAATATAATGTTTCTTGATTTACTTTAATTTCACGGATGTTTTTTGAGTGGCAGACTACTGCAAAATGGTTAAATTTCCCGCAATTAGCACATGGTTTTCCATATGCTGGACACCTATTTCTAGAGTGTGATTGGTCACAATACTTACATTTGAAATTTTGAAAATTATTACCGACATTGTTTCTATTTTGATACGAATGTGACTGAGGCGCTCGGTTCATAGTATTGTTTCGGTTGAATCTAAAATTTGAATTGCCAAGGACGATCCGATCTCTTATCATGCGGTTTTCTTGTTCTCCAAAATTGCACGTTCTAATTAATTTCTTTAAATCGAGCAAGAAATTATCAAATGGTTCTCCGCTGCTCTGCTTACGATTATGAAACACGTAAGTTTCAAACACCTCATTGGTTTTTGGCTCACAAAATTTTTGAAACGCGGAGGTCACTTTTTGATAACTTTTCTTTTCATCTTCCATTAGATTAAAGCTGTTAAATGCTTCGACGGCTTCGTCGCCAATTTGATTTAAAAATATGGCAACTTTAACTTCGTCTGTCTTTTCTGCAGCTCAGCAGCAGTGAAAAATATGTCGTAATTGGTTTTAAATTTCTTCCAATTGTCCGATATACATATTTCCACCCATAGATAATTTATCTATTTTCTTATTGTAATCGGCTACATTATTGAACGATACACTGATTTTATCGGTTCACTTTTTTTCACTTTTCTTGGAAACTTATAGGGCGGAATATTTTTTTTCGCCGCACTTCTTGTGATCATTTATACTCAACTAATCACTATACGCATTTATATGCACATTTAAGTTTCTTTTAACTTTTTTTTTTAATTTACGTTATGACTGTCTTTATAATTTATTCTAATTACTTTAGAATATTAAACTCGCGGCTGCGCAATATTATATACTCATTTATTTTATATTTTTAGCTTAATCTTCTTTATTGGTTAAGTCTTTATTCCACGACCACCTCATTACAATTGTGCTTGTTATATTTTATAATTCTGTGATTACGGAAAGCTGATCCGTTATCCAACCACTGTATCACATACATTACTTAACTAAATTATATTAATAATACATTGAGTGAAATAATTTTACATTTACATATACAGCACCGGGCACATTTAGAAGCGTAACACGGAAATCATTTGATCAGAACAAAAATTGTATCTGTAAATCTTCATACAAAATATATGAACAGTATTTCAACATTTAGTGTGTTTTTCAAAAAATCATAAGGAATTTGTCTAGTTTCAATCTATAATTTTAATGAGTTGAAAAACATTCTTACGAAAATACCGGGTGTCCCAAAAAAATGTATACACAGTTTGAATGATTATAAATTCAGTTTTTATTCACATATAATTAACATTTAAATTGCTAAAGGATCTACATAAAATGTATAACTTTCCTCCTACCGCAGTTGTTCAAAATTATTACCGTTGTGTTCAATACACTGCTGATAACCGTGGGCTATACAGATTTTTTGGATCGTTCGCAATAACTTTCCAGTACTCTTTCTTGGCTCGTGAAACTCGTTTATATTCTTTGTCTTCAGGAACGTTATCTAAACACTTTGAACAGTTCCATTCGTTTCAAATTTAGCTTTTATACGACTAATTGTAGTCGTATAGGTGGATCTGCCTGAAACTCCCTGCGATATTGTCCTTGTACTTTTGCTACATCTTCATACCTGCAACAGCATTTAAAAATAAATTTCCTTTTTTTAAATGTTAAGCGTGGTCCTCTCATTATGATTGATTGATTGATTGATTGATACGGATGTACGACAAAGCCTCAGCAAGATTCCCGGATACGCCGGATCCACCGTACACCCTTTACATAAAACAAAACCGAGGGATAGGAAAGGAATTTTAGTATTAGAGACTCGACCCGGTTTCAGCCACCTATGCAGTCGATAGTTAGTAAACTTGTTAGTAATAAATATATTAAATTAGTTAGCACAGGACATCACAATTTCTAAACTACTAGTTTTAGCTTCTTGTTGATCTTGTAGAGATGTGTCAAAATATGACCTCATTCTGAAAGTCAGGGTTAAATTAAATATTTAATAAACATGATTAATTCTGGAACTGTGTAATATTCTGAAATAAATTACGTTATTTTCAGCAAACAAGGGTGAAACCCCATTAACTATTTAAAATTTGGTTTAAATTAGTTATTTATCGCTAACTACTATTGTAAAATAAACTAAAAATTATTTGAACTCTGAAACCTTAATTTTTTTAAGTTGCTGAATCAGATTATTTTAATAGATATAATTAGTATCCGCTGCCTGACCTTCGAATGCCTAAAGTTTCTGGTAATCTGCTTTGGGTTTCTCCACAAATTCCTGAAAGTCAAGATCGAAATTAGTTAATTATCACTAACTACTACTTATTAAAAATAAACTAGAAATTATTACATCTCTGAAATACTCGTGGTCTAGTTGTTAAAATTGTTATAGCATAAGTTAATAATTAAATTCATCATCATGATCATGGTCAATTATATCCCTGAAAATTTAAATCTAAATAAATTAATCAGTTATTTGCTATTTCTATGTAGGTGATTATCATTAAGTCAAACTACATTCAAAACCTATAGAAAGTAGCTCCAATATAACCTAGTATAGTAAATCCGAACAGTATCATTCACCCACTCAAAAGCTCCCCGCTACATCAGACACCATTTCAACTCAAAAATACAGTCGTTACTCTTCCACCAAAACTACAGAACTACAGAAGTTCACCCCGTGATGAAAGTTTAACAAAAATGTGATAAAACGAAATAAAACAAAACAACTTAGATAAGGATAAAGATGACACAAGCCATACTTTTGCTACAGTCATTTAATGACTTAACCACAACTACTTCCATATACTTCATCATCAAAACTCTAAACCATCATGCTGCAAAAACCAAAACATTATGTCTGTATGTATAAGCCGACTTACTTTGGTAACTGGAGCAGCACTTGTTATAAAAATACAAATGCAACTTACGGTCAAAATTCAAAACGAAACAAATTTATTTTATTTCATCAGTTGACATTAAATTAATTAAAACAAATTAAAACAAATAAAATACAAATAAAATTTCAAAATTATTGCCCGCACAACTTTCTACCAACAAAACTTGGTTTGAAACCCTTCCAAAGGGCATGAAATACACGGCATTATTGTTATTGTTGCAAAAAGCCCCAAAGTAAGTTTTCCCCTATCTGATAATTTCAGATGGTGGATTTCCATTTTTCTTCTGTTAGTTCGCTGTTGCTTTCGTCACGATGATTATTATGATAAAAATAAATAAAATTACCTCCATTTCCATTCCAAACTCCAATTTTCTATTTTTTATCCCCTACATATCCTCTCACACATTCCTCTATTCCACTTAAATTGAAAAAGCCTTCCCTTTGTGACAACCCTATACACTTCCTACCCTCGGAAAACCAGCCTCGGATATTCGTCCTTCCCCAGTTCCCCACTCCTCCAACCAACTCCAACCCATCCAAATTCATGACCTATATAGCACAGCCCAGCACTTCGTCAACTGTATAGTATCAAATCACACACCCTGCTGCTTCCCGTGCCGACTCTGTCACTCACCATCAATGGACCGCCTCCACCCCTACACATCTCGACCTCCTCAAGTCTGTCCATACATTTTCCCTTCCACAACCCATGAATCATGTGTAAATTGGTGTCGATGTCAGTGCATGCATGACCCTCCGCGATCACGTGCCGGGCGCAATTCGACCTCAAACCATCCACGCGCGCGTCCTTTATTTTCTTTGTGTGTTCCGTACAAAGGAAATAAAAAACGCACGCGTAGACAATTCAAAATCGAATCACGCCCAGCACATGATCACGGAAAATCATACACACACCGACATCAACACCAACCCACACACAATTCACAAGTTGTCAAAGGGAAAAGGAACAATTTAAACGGGCATACAAGAAAAAATTTTTGGCGACAAACATTAGCATCAAAAATAATAAATTGGCATCACAAATAATATTTTGGCACCACATTTGAAAAAACAAACAAATATTTTTGAAGGACATTATTAAATACTGTGGCGACAAACATTGACATCAAAATTAACAAATCGGCAACAAATATAATATTTTGGAACAAAAAAATAATTTTTAGTAGTAAAAAAAAAAAAAAAATCGAGACAAAAAATTAAATTTAATCGATACAAATTATTTAATATTTGATGGGGGATCGATATAAAATATTGCAGTGTCATTAATAGATTCTATATAATCCGCTCCTACGTGCGGCACGCAGTGCGACATGTTTGCCTATCCTGGCTCCTACGTCCCTCGAAGTTTAAATCTAAGGCCCCTCGGAGGGCTAAGTGGGGGGGGGGGGAGTGAAGCGACCTCCCGCGTGCCCGTGAGAGTTACCGAAGCCGTTAGCCTCTACAATTCTAAGTTAAATTAGGGATCTCCATTTTCCAGAATATTTTAAAACTAATTTCAATTTTTTAATTTTTAATTTATTTATTTATAAATTTGTTGCCAGTTAATTATTTTTGTCGCCCAAAATATTTATTTCGATGCCAAAAAATAATTTTTTGTGTACCCTTCCAATAGTGCCAAAAAATTATAAATGTTGCCAAATTATTATATTTTGTTCCAAAAAATTAATTTTATGATGCCAAGAAATTCTTGTTTGTTGCCCATTAATTTGTGCCGTTTCATTATTTTTTTGTATCTCAAATATTAATTTTTTGTGTGCCGGTTTATTGCCAGCCAAGGGAAAATACATGGACAGACCTGAGGAAATCGAGATACACAAAAATAGAAACAATCCATTGACGATGAATAACAAAATCAACACAAGAAACAACAAAGTATATGATTTGACACCACACAGCTGACGAAACACCAGGCTACGCCATACAAATCACGAACTTGGACGAACTAGAACTAGTTGGAAAAATAAGGAACCGAGGAAGGACGAACATCCGAAACTAGTCCTCCGAAAACAAAAAATACATAAAATTGTCACAAAAAAAAAACTTTCTCAATTTAAACAAAATAAAAAAATATACGAGAAGACATATAAAAAATAAAAAATAGAAAATTAAAACTTAAAATAAAAATAAAAGTAATTTTATTTATTTTTATCATAATATAAATAATTGATTAAATTCATCATCTTGTTTATTAATATCGCTGAAAATTTAAATCAATTAATCAGTTATTACTAAGATAATAATCATCATTATTATTTATATTTCAAATTAAAATTTCATTCAAGAAACTTATATAGTATAACCCTGGTTCAGGGACGCTCTAATATAATAAATTCAATTAGTATCAGCCACCTATTTTAATGATCTCCGCCATCCATATCACCTATGCCATTAAAAATTTACAATTTATGTACATTTTGAAAACACAAAATATTCATATATCGTATATTACTATCGCGACACTGTCATGACAGAAAAAACGATCGTCACTATGTACGTACTTTCCATTTTGGTTTTCTCCCTCTTTACTCTATACCAAATTCCAATAGGTATTGCGTAAATGAGATAGCCCATAGTACACTCAATACCAAACGAAATTTCCCCTTTAGCTATACATACATGTACCATACCATATCGCATATAAAAATCATAAGAACCAAATGCCATGTGTGATGTTCACGTTCTTACGATAAGAGAAGGACCAACTATATTGCCTCGCGCTCGCACTTATATAATTTTCCCATTCACACAAACAACACAAACACGATCGAGAAGGAGAAGGATATACCTCATGTCAAAAACACCACAGTTGTCTCGTTCATGAATACATAGAACACAGAGAATGTGAAATTATACACATTAAATTACTATGTATATTGTATGTATATAGATAGATACGCATACATATTAAAAGAAAACTCTACAAAACTCACACAAATATTCCCATTCCATATACATATATTATCAAGTAATACGTGCAAGTATTGGTAACAATAAAAAAATAAGACGCGTCAGTGCATGAAATGAACAGAAATTCAACTGCTTTTATACAATTTTCCCGATTTTAATTTTAATTAGATCTACATAATTATTAAATATTTGAAATTTAAATTTTATGCACGGACCACAGAAATATTAAATCATGCATTATTAAGCGATAGATCAAAAAATTTGACTTCTTTCGCTATAAATCCAAAAACATAACCTGACAAATGCATCCCGGTGGATTGCATTTTCCATATTCACAAACTTTCACTGATTTTACAAACAGCACCACACTAATTAATCAATTAATTAATTAATTAAATAGACACAAAATATAAAACAATACACTTTATTTATGATTAAAACAATTAAACTAAATTAAATTTGCTAAGAGGACGACAAAAACACGTCATTCCTCTTCGAACGTCAACGACCGACCGTTAAGCGTGGTCCTCTCATTATGTGCAATTAATTTTAACTTGAAAAGAAATTAAAATCCCAAAGTTATGACCCATTAATCAGTGTAAACATTTTTTTGGGACACTCTGTACATATTTAGAAAAATAAGTTTCCTGTGAGCGTAATTATTTCTGACGTTTCTTGCTTATTTAGGGGAAATAATTTAAACCAATCAGAAGAGACGTCAAATTTACGAAACTACGAAATACGCAAGCTCGTGACCCGCCCTAGTATTTTACTTGTTTTCTGTATTAAAATTGTTTAATGGTGCGTTTATGGTATACGAACATCGGAAGATAGGAACATTGACACGACCAACCAAATTATTTAAAATGTCACCAGCCCCGCCTACTAGCCTACTTTGATCAAAAGTAAGAAATTTTTCGATGAGAGCATGGAACTAATAGGCGGGGCTTGTGATATTTTAATTATTTGGTTGGTCGTGTCAATCTTCCTATCTTCCTATGTTCCTATGTTCATATGTCAAAAACGCACCACAAGGGAACAGTGTACTAAATGATCAAAAATTTCAAACAGATACGTTGCTGAAGAAGTTTTACTTCACAAAAAAAGCGGACGCCCTATTGCATTTACTACGTGTTTAATTTGTATGCAACAAGTTTGTGTGATCACAAAAAGTTCATAAATCCATATTCAACATTTATAGAACTCTCATAAAATTTCTAATGTTTATCTAGGATTTTTAGATAAAATGAGTAAGAAAACTTATAAAGAATTAACTCTCAAAGGTAAAATCGATGTAATTAACGAATTGAGCACCAGTTCATTGCGAGTTACGGCCGAGAAATGTAACATCTCTAAATCTACGGAGAGCAATATTTTGGAGCGGAAGAGTGCATATTTAGATAGATATACTCGTAGAATTGGAAATAAAAATTTGCGAAGGAAACAGACTAAAACCGATTTCGATCAAATTAATTCGGTTTGCTTCAACTGGTTTAACTAAGCAAATGCGAGCTGCCAATGGTAGAATATCGGGGCCGATGCTACAAGAAAACTTCAGAAATATTACTGCAAAATTAGGCATGAATGATTTCCAGGCTTCTAATAGGTTGGAAAAATGTCATATGCGGTATATTCAATTTAAAGAGTTATGTATGGTCATCGAAATCGCTGTATCTGAATTTAAAGCGAAATTCTATGGAATGGCTGGGGGATATGATATAAAGGATTGGTTCAACGGAGATGAGTTCGGTTTATTTTTCAAATTAATGGCACATAAAATTTTCTGAAAAAAGGTTAACCGTGCTACTTTGTGCTAGTGCCTTGAGAAAAAAATTGAAACCCTTTGTTATAGGCAAGTTCAGAAAGCCAAGGGATTTTAAAAATTTCTAAAACAGAAAATCTTTCTGTTACTTGGCGCTCAAACAATTTGGTATGAATGTCATCGAATATTTTCTAAGATTGGGTCCGTTCAATCGAAAACGACATGGAAAGGGTTAACCGAAAGATTTTGTTAATAATCGATAATTGTCCAGCTCATATACATAGAGAGTAGAGGTCAAGGGTTTGAAACAAGTCGAATTGTGATTTTTACCACCAAGTGTCTGGTGTCCTTTTTATCGCCGACCCCCAGACAATAGAGACACAGAAACCATAGACGAATATCAATCTTTTGATTTTTGTTGTACAGATTTCGTCGTTGAGAATTGATGCAACATTCCGTATATATGTATAATGCATATTATTTATATCGCCGAACGCCAACCCCTAGTACCGACCACGTGACATTTTACATACAAGGCATATACTATATAATAGAGATCTCATATTCGAATGTCAATCTTTTGATTTTTCTTGAACGGATTTCGACGTTGAATTTATTGCAACTGATGCTATATAATATGTTCGAACGGGCCTGTTTTTTATTTAATTTTACATAAAATCAAAATATAAAGCCAATGAAACGTTTTTGCTTTAGTCATTGTGACTAATAAACGCTGCCTAAATGGGATCTTTTAAATTAAATTGAATATTGGATTTCTCCTAAAAGATGATTATTTCAAAAATCTTATCTCCGTAAATGGCAAGTGTTTAGTGTCACAGGCACCTCAAGCCATAAAATTTTTTTCAATCGACTTTTCAACCAAAAGGACGCTCATCATGTTGTTAATTATTGATTATAATTCAAAATGGCATTGACCCATTTTATTTGTTATTTACACTGTCTTTTAACAATCGTTCCCAATTGACCTCGCCACAAGACAACACTTGATTTATGTTTCGAATAAAATTATAATTACCCATCATTTAATCATTATTCTTTCTTTCACAACTGCGATATGTCTATTATGTACGAGTGTATGTATAATAAAACTAAATCAAATGTGATAATCCTTATTTTCCATCTATCTTCAACCATAAAGCGTTCAAGTTTATCCTTCTCCTTAATGTCGTCGTTAGTTGCTGTAAAAAAATAATAATAATGAAATTGATATTGGATTAAATATTTCATGTCCTTTTCTGTCTTCAAACGTACTAAACAGTCATCAAATTGTTGACGGTTAACTAAACATTAAAATTTCATTTTATTATTGATTTGTATATTGAGAAATGAGCAAGAGGGTAAAAAATATTTTTGTAAGCTTTTTTAAACCATTTCTCAAATCTTTTGTGAAATCTATTTTTTTTGTGGCTGCTTATTTTTAATTTTGATTTTTGTAAAAGGTTGGATTTTCTTGGGAATTTGAAATCGATTTCAACACTCTTATAATCCCAATGAAAAATTCTATCGCATAGGTTATAATATGTCAATTAGATTTTATTCACCGTAAACTATACTAGGATGTTAAGTTTTATATGTGTAATCGTACTAAAGGTACCAGGAACTTCGAGTGAATATTTGAGATCGACACGCAACCGAGGCGAGGGTAAGCAAAAATAATAATGTGACATATTCGAAATAAACAATACCCATATATACGCCAACCAAAATCCCCATCTGACATGTTGAAAAACCACAAAAATTAATTAAGTTATTTTGGACTTAATTGAAAATAGAAAATTAATTTTGGTTTTGTTATACTTTTAATTTCCGATATCACAACAATAACAACAATTAAAAATCAAAAAGTAAAAAATCCTTGATACCAAATTAGTTTTGTTGGAATATTGATTCAACCATTCTTGGTATAGTCCAAAGCTATGCTATGACAACGAAACACTTCGGCATTATTTTATTATACCTACTTATACTTATGTATGTATATCAATGTTTAATGGGGGGGAAGTGTGAAATTTCTGAAATATGTTTAGTAGAAATTCGAGAACTTTGTTGTCGTGGTAATGTTTTGTATGTCTGGTCGAAAAATGAAAATATGTTGAGGTAAACTTTTCAGATATGTATATCGATATCTTTTAGTAATTTAATAAAATAATTTGTCTTAACATTTTTAAATCATTAATGTTATATTGATTTAATTTTAGCACTGACACGTGCAGGTGTTCGTTAGAAGGACTCTGAATTTTCTCTCGGGACTTAATGATCCTTTAAATAGAAAGAACAATCTATTTTCCAATATAACTAGCATTTGTTTGTCAAATCTAGAGTCAAGTTGATCAAATATTTAGAGTTTTGCTGCTCAAATTCGAGTTAAAGAGTCGGTGTATTTGGTAACATTGTCGGTTCAGTTTTAATATCATATCGCGCTGCAAAATCGCTGAAATTTTAATTACCGACATTAGAATTGGAACTGTAGAAGAGCAGATAAAGGAAAAGTCGCTCGTTCAAAATTCCACATGCAATTTAAAATGTTAAGTTAAAACATCTTCCAGAGCCTGGCTTTTACCTTCTTGCACAATTATATTGTCACTATTTCAGGCTCGGTTACTTTGCTGTAAATTGGAAAATCAGGTGAAGATCCTACAGCTACAGACACCAATCAACCATAGTCTTTTTAGTTTAGTAAGCAAAATTGTTGAATGTCTAGTCAAAATTAGACTAAACGACCATCGAGAATTACATAATCTATTTATACAGAGTTTAAATTGCTCGTTCTTTTATCGCCCATTATAAAAAATTTTCACTCTTCCTCTCTTGGTACTGTTAGTAGTTTTTTTAGCTCAGTCTAACGTAAATAAAAAAAACACACAACAAAGTGATATAGAAATAATAAAAATAAAAATTAAATGAAAGAAGGTAAGAAAACTACTTTACTATAGAGCTCTAATCATCATCTGGGCCTGATGCGTTATCCTCGTCTGGATCCTCAAGGTGTTTGAGCCGAAAAATATCAGCCAGAGAATATATACGATGCGCATCCAAATCCGTAGTTTTACGTAGGTAAACCACAGGTATCTATACTTATATTTTATTTTGACAATTTTAGCTTCACGATACAGTTTGGATTGGAAAGCTGTCAGATGGTGCATGATGAAAATTCGCTGGTGCGGATGATTTTGCGGAAGGGAAATGTCTAAATCATTTGTAGTTAATTTTTTGTGCTTAATAATTTGCAACAAAAGTAGCCATAAAAATTGTAAGAGATACAAACTTTCTAATAAAAATGTAGCATTGGGTGTATTTGAAATCAAAAGTACAATTGGTCTAATAAGTCATGATTTTATTAAAACACGTCAATTAAGAGGTTTGCAAAGAAAATAATACAAGGACAATTTGAAAAACAAAATGGCAACGGAAGTATTTGAAGATTTGGTTAAAAACGAAGATCCCTTATTCCTAGAAACATCCAAGACCACTAATGTGAAGTCATTAGATGTTTTGCGTAAAGTGCGTTCTGAAAAACTTCAAGAACAAGATAATGATTCTGATGACCTGATTGACTTAATTTAATTAAAGAAACCATGTCTAGTGATCTTATTCAAAAATTCTCCGTTAAACCTTTCTGCGTTATAACTTACAATTGCTGCGTTTATACCGCAGCTAAATTAGCAATGTTAAACCGAAATGACAACTATAGCAACGGTATAAACGCGACATATACCTAGCTCAGCCAGCTAAAATATCATTGCTATGAAACTGACATTTGTAGCACGGCTAGTTTAGCAGTGGTATAAACGCAGCAAATGAAACACAAATGAAGCTACTAGATCTGCTAGTAAATAAAAATTAAAATTTAGTTGCTTATCTAGATGTAAAAGGCGGCCTGATTAGAAATCCATTTAAGGAGGACAGATCAATTTTATATTATGCGTTAATTGTTCCAGTGTCAGTTAGAGTAAATGAACAGAGCGACCCGTTTCCAATTACGGATATGATTAGCTCTAGCCACAACATTGATATAATAGGAGGTTGGCTTAGGTCATATCGCATAGAGGTGGAAAAAAGATTTAAGTCGTGGCCAATTTTAGATAGTTTCAATAAAATGGACATAGTGCAATACTAAAATGTATATGCTATGATGCAATTACAACGAAATCCAATAAATTAGGTTTGGTTACGGGGCATCTTTGTGTTTCCCACTTAATGCACAATATGACAGCCGACATAAACAAATATTTTACCAAATCATTAAAAAACAACAAACTCATGAAAGAAATAATTGCATCGCTTTATTCAATGTCTGATTTCAGTTTATTGCAGGATATTTAGTATAATTTATCTGTAATTCTAAAAAATAAGTATTTAACAACATTAGTTTTAAGTTGTTTGGAAAAAATTATACAAAATACTACTGATTTTAAGGTACAAATTCCAGAAAACGATGATGCGTATAATACGGGCCAAGAACAGATTTCCACTTGATAACTGAACGAGAGCATTTAAAGTCAAAGTAAATGTTATATCTGCTTTAAATCAATTTCGGATTCAACAATTATCGAATCTGCTTCATTAAAAGCTGCCGAATCAATTTGTACTATAATCCCCCATTTTTGGAGATATTTTTAAAAAGGTATGCAACATATTTGCCACTTTGTTCCAATATTTTCCATGAAAATACTCTTAGCAATAGTCACGTGGAAAATTACTTCGCTACCTTTAAGAAAAGGACTCGACGAAAATTAATGATTGGAAAAATGCCAGCAAAACCCTTACGATTTTTAAAACAAATTAATGAAAGAAAGAAATATATTTTAAATAGGAAATTATTAAATATACCTAAAAAATTTATCAACCCAAATCTAGAAAAGGGTAAACTAAACAATCACTCAAGCGAATTAATAGAACGAAGTTTATTAAATGTTTTAGATGATATGGAAAACTGGAGTGGTCAGCCAACTAAGGTATCAAAATCAAACTTTAATTTAAAAATACTGGATGGTCTTAATAATCTTCCTGATCCCGATAAAAAAAGTGCAATAATCAAAGGCTTATCTTTAAATAAATGGAACTACAATACCCAAACCCCTAAATATTCTAAATTATCTAAAAGAGTAAAAGTAGTAGACCCACTGGAAAGTAGATACCTATTTTTTTACGAAACGGGTCAATTACTGGTGAAAGTTACACTCATACTTGTGCATTTGACGCAGTCATATTTCAATAAAGATCATGGCGAAATCCTTGAACTAATTAATGCTCTTAGGCTTGGCAATTTGAAAACAGCCTATGATACACGTTTTTCTTTATTAACCAAGTTATACTGTTTTACAGTAAACTGTAAGTCGAACGTAACTGATGTTACAGAATTTATATTTAAACAAATAAACGTATTTAGTATAGAAGCATAGAGTCCACATGTATCAACTGTAAAACCAATAATATGAGGAATTTTTTAAAGTATATGTACCATTAAATTTAAACCGACTAGATACTGACGGTTTAGAAAATCTGCAAATCTGCCTATAGAGCCAATTAAATTTTATTGTCGTAAATGTAATGGAGAAATGGAATTAGAGAATATTAGAACCGGCAAAATAACCATCCCTAAACCAAACAAACAGCTTAAGCTTTCTGACATACCTAAGACAATTAATATACATTCGGAAGATTTTGAGTTAAATCGCATAGTTTGCTACCTTCAAACTGCTCAACACTATATTAGCTACTGCTACCGAAATCAGCAATGGGAGAAATATGATGATTTGTTGGATAATGCAATTAATATTAAGTACCCTAGGACAAATTATGTGACACCACATTTTTTAATTTATCAAAAATTAGAACACTAATTTCCTCTTTCATACGATCCAGTTTCTAAGCAAACACGTTCTGATTATTATCATCACTAGCTCAGTTTTAACATCAATTTCAAAACCAATTTGAATTTAATGGGATTACAAAAATTAATTACAGATACTGCACCGGCCATAACCAATAACTAAAGCTCTTTAAATAAATTCAATTCCATATATATCACCGACATAAAAACAACAAATAGCGAATAGCACCTTGCATGAAATGCCAAATCAAAACATCCCGGTCATCCCAGGGCCAAATCGCTTCTATTTGTAAACATCAAAGGGTAAAATTACCGTACTTTTCTAACCTTAAGGCCCTTTTCTTTAAAATTTAGTATTTTCTTCTATAATTTCCCGATACATGATTAAAATTTATGCGATTTTCTTTAATAAAATATGTTATAAAATAAAACAAAAATTATTTTCTGGGCCAGAAATTGTAGTGTTACCTGATGATAATTTTTTTCTGGGATGAGAGTCTGGGCTAACTTCACATCGGTTGTAATTGTATTAAATATAATAACTGTGTTCAATCGTGGTATATAGATATGATGACGCGAAGTAAATAACAAAATTTAAATGATGGTAATGTTGTTGTTGTGAGAACATGGATTATTAAAGATTCCATGCATCACCATCCACTATCGTTTATTTATTTAATTTGCTTAATTTTAAAATGATTGATTCTATTCTCGATATATAGACATCTATTGTCGACCCGTTTTGCAATACACACAATAGCTGACTATGCAACGTTTGTACCGTATCCTTATTAGGATATTAATTTGTTAAAAAAAATTTTTGATTCAACAAAATCTTTTGGAACAACACTATTAGCTAACTTTATATTGGAATTAGCCTCTATCTTAATCGACCAAATAAATTTAATTAAGTTTGCCTTTTCTACGTCATTCGCTAAAGAATCGCACACCAATTCTGTTATATTTAAAAAAAATTCTAGTTCCACGAATTTTCCAAATTATATCAGCATTCGGGCGCAAACGAACCTATTACAAAATATGGAAGAGAAAATTATTTCACTCACGTCAAAATTATTACAAAAAAAAAAAATATTATCACAACTTGGGACGCGTCCTTGGATTCTTAGAAAAACTTTCTTTCCTACATAGCCTTAATTATATTTATTAATTCTCTCAATTTTTGCATCTATCTATTTAAAACTTATTTATATTTTTTTTATGATTCAAAAATATTTAATTTTAATTTGGTAATTCAAGACAAACATATTTCAAATTATAATCATAATTAATTTTATACCACCTCTGCCGTTTGTTGGGCTAATTTTTCTACCTTATTTAGGTGTCTTTTATGACTAACTCACCGATTAAATACACTGCAAGTGCAATTGCTGCCATTTTCATTGTTATTATTGTTGTCCAATATGATATTTTCCTTTATTACGGCACGGAAAAAAAATTATAGGAGACATTTCTATAATTTATAGGAGCCCACAGGATTGTGGCCTAATATAGGAAAGCATTTTACTATAACACATAGTTAATTTAAAGAGATGCGAATACAAATTCTTACCATTAAAATAGTCATTACCCCCCACCTTTACCCCAGAGTCAATACAAATGTATCGACTCTCAAAAATGAGAAGTGGGTACCCTTCTCGACTTCTCTATGTGGTAGTTTGGTTTCATACGACCAAACTACAAAAATACAATTCTCGCTTGATAGCTTAAGTATCAAGCAGAACGTACTGACTTAGCGAATTATATTCATGAAATGAAAATAACATGAATATGTTTCAGAGAATACGAATGCAATTATAACAGCTATATTTTGTACTAAATATTGCTTTTTATATAGTAGTGCTGTAGCGGTCCCTATTTTAGACACATGCACTCTTTCCCGAGGAGAGTATTCAATTTATTTTGATGATTTTACGTTCAAAATAAAGAGAATCGTATAAAACAAAGGAAATTTTATCTTACAGGAATTATTCCTATAATACATTGGATTTGTAGAAATGCATATAGGAAATATTCCTATATGGCACAATAAATTAGCTTTTATTATAGTAGCGATTCCAATATTGCATTTCATACTATGCAGAATGGAAAGTCAGCTATGTTCATAGTATGTTTTACGAAAAATATAGTACGGGATGCTATAATTATATTCCTATAAATTTTTTTTCTCCGTGGGGTTCCTTATTGTCTCCGTTTCACATGTTGGTTTGTTTCTCAATTATTTTTATTCACCACAAGTTTTATTTTATTTGTGTGTAGGGTAAAGTGGGGGCAGATTCGCCACTTTTAAGTAAAATCTCGGTAGAAAAATTATTATATTTATATATTTAAATAAATCGGTAAACGGTAATAAATACTTCCACATTTTCTGAACCAATTGTGAATGTAAGGATTTTTCCTTATTATTACAAAACATTTTTTTCTAATTTCTGCTTGAACTCCATAGAAAGATGAAAGTGCTCCGGCCCGGGGAACTTTCGCCAAATGAAGGGGCACTTTCGTCAACGTAACTATTTTAGTAGAATCGTTAGTAATATACATTATAAATTAAAGAATTTTTTTAAATAAATAAAATAAAAACATACTTATTCAATAAAATATTAAATTTGAACTTAAACGTATACGTTCGATATAAATAAAAATTAAAAAAAACGTTGGTATAATTCAGTCTTCTCGTTTTGAAACTAACTCATAAAGTCACTCATCTTACTGGCCGTCTTTTATCGAACGTTATAATTCGTCAAATCAGTTACAAAATAATATCTTTTCCTTGACGAGATATTCCCGGATGATGCTCTGGTGTTGGCAACTTCGTATAAGCATAATTTCTATAAATTAATGAAATGTCTTCGTCTTTGCTTGGTTCAACAAATAGTTGACTTGTAGCATGTTTGCGCAAGAAGCTTACGATGTAGGAGTTATTAGCTCCAACTTCGGTTATTTCACCCACGTTTATTTTATAAATGTGGCACGCTCGACAGTATTAAGGGGCACATTTTTCACAGACGAAACTGCCCCATAACAACTTGGCGAATGTGCCCCAAGTAGCAAAAAAATACTAAATAAAGAAATTTAATTAATTATTTTTGATTGGTTAATTCATACACTAATACTTTAAAGAAAATTAATTTATCTAACTATATTCAATGAAACACTCAACAAAACTAAAAAAATTCTTAATAAAAAATCTTACGTTTTACATACCAAATATTACACAATACTGGGGAAGAACATGATTATACGTATATTTTGGTTTGGTTCTGTTTTCAAAGATGAGTGTCAAAGTACAGAGAAACATTTGAAATAATAACGGCATGATTCAGTACTTTTTTTAGATTTTTTAAACACTGTGAAGGTAGATAAACATAGCTTGACGAAAGTGCCCCGATAACAAAACTACCACACTTTACCATACATATGTATAGCATGTATTTACTTTCATGTATTAAATAACTTTACTTTTATCTGTACATACATTATGTATATCATGTACTTTTTTGTAGTCACTATATTTTTGTAACTTTTACAATAACTTGTATGACTATTATGTAGTACAGTAGATTAAATGCTCACGTTTAATTATTAAATGTGCGCTATTTATTAAATGTTCACGATCACTTGTCTCGGTCGCCATGTGATATTAACTCATTACACCTTACACTTCACATAATCTAAATAAAAGAAAATCATCTTAGGTATTCTCTATATGATCTTTATTCTTTAGCTTACATTTTCTTAATGATATAAAACTTGATTCACGCGTCTTACAAAATTTTTTTGAAGTGTTAATCTTTTTATCAAATCATCATATTTAATTTAGTTTTAATGCACTTAAGTTTATTGCCCTATGTGCTCACATTTCTTTATGCACAACGGTATGCTTATTTGGCAATATATGAGCCGTTTATTTTGAAAGAGGAATAAGTCACATTACATGCTTGTTCATTCGTTTAATGTCATAACAGCTAATAGTATCATGAGTATATTATAAATCTAGAAGGCATTGAAAGCAAAAAATATAACAACAACAACAATTTACATTTAAGATTTATAAGATTTTAGATTTACTACTGTGTCCAGAAAGTAAAGCCAGTTTTCAATTTAAATCGCGCGGGTAAACCGGACATCATAAATTTTTTTTTTTTCTAAGTTGGCAGCATTGTGATATACATACGGTAAAAGTGCATTCGGCGATTTTTACATTTTCTAATTTTATTGAGCAAAGAAAAGTTGCATTAAATTTTGTTTGCGGAATAAAATTTTGGGTGCAGAAACGTTAAGGATGTTGCAGAAAGCCTTCTTCAGCTTGTAGAGGAATCTCTACAAGTGGTATAAATAATTCAAAGAAAGTGTTGAAGGTAATGTTGACAGTTTTCATCGATTATCGTGCACTCAGAAAAAAAATATGATTAATTTTATCATATGTGGTGACCATCATATTTATGATAAACGAATATGATAAATGCATAGGAATATGACTAATTATATCATATAAATAATTGGCACATAATCGGGAATATGATGCAATTTACTAAATTTATAGTGAATGCGCTAAAGCAAATTTAATAATCCCAATCATATTTAAATTTTTATTTTAATAAATTCATTATAATTTCTATCATATTTGAATTGACATTTACCACACTTATAGTTTGACGATATCAAAAAAATGTTAACTAAAATATAATATAAATAGCACTGGGTTTATGATAACATGGTTAGTAAATTATCATGCATAGTATACGCATTTTATAAATGATATAATAAAATACAGTTCATAAACTAGAAATACTTCATTTTATTAAAAATTACTATAGGCATACAATATTTATTTTTTATTTTATATAAAGTTACAAATAAAGTATATACAATTAATTCAATTCTGGTTCTTAAAATAATTAATAACAAAAATATTTTTATTGGATATTACACTCACGTGTGAACTGTGAGAATTTCTTACAAAATTTTTCGTTAGCGGCAAAGTATGAAAATACCCTGTAAATTCAATTTCATAACTAAAGTAATGTGTGTTGAAACCCAATATACTATCTAAATCTTCGACGCAAATAAAAAAACGACTTTCATAACAAACAATTTGTTTTATAATTGCGAATTTGGGATCCCCATTATCATTCAATCCAATTTGAATCACTGATTCATTCCTTATTAAATAATTGTCAAGTTTTATATATTTTGTCAAAAAGCAGGGCCCGTTACAAATAAATTTAAAATTTGATGCTATAGTTTTATCTGTTAACCTTTTTAATTTACCAGGAACTATTTCATGTTCGAGACAAGGGAAATTCATCAATTCGTAAGTCAAAGCTATTTGGTTTCTAAGTGCTGTAGTGTACAAAATATTTATTTTGTTTTTAGACATATTAATAATTTTTTTTAATTTTTGGTGATAGGATTCAAATCTGCTTGAACTAAGTTGAACTAAGGGTCCAATTTTTTGCATTATTCGTCCATAGTGTGTAAGAATGTGAAATTTGGGCTTTAAGTGTGAACATGATAATTTCAAATATAACATATTATGTTCTTCTACTAGAATATTTAAATATTTATAGTCATTCTTGAGTACTACATGTGAAAATGCTAAATTTATAATCTCACGAAGAACTAAATATAATTTCCAAAAATTACAGCTTTTCGATATCAAATCACTGATTAATATTCCGAAATATGTTACAAAAGTGTACATTTCAAAAGCACTCATTTTAAATTTGGATTTATTTAAGATATCAGAACTTAGCAATGGCGGTTTGTTTATATTTTGTGCCCCAAAGTTACAATTTTGAATCCTAAAATTTAATTGTTCTATAGAAAAATACTTTATGTCTTTAACATAATGTTTTAGTATTAATAATAAGTCGTAATGACAAATTCCTTCCAACAAGTCATGCATAACGTCAACGGTTACATTAGTTGTAACATGAAATCTTTTTAACGAATTGAATGCACAATTTTCTTTAATGCCTGTTTCAGATGGGTTTCCAATTTGTAAGTCTAATACATAATTGTCTCTTGTTCTATAATTTCACATAAATTATCATTGCAAAGTTGTTGAGTAATTTCAGAAGGAGTTTTACAAATTCTGCAAAAGTATCTTGAATTAAAGCTTTCATTGAATCCTAATATGGAATTGAGTCCCAAATTATCGCCTAATATACCACAAACTACGAATTTTATTGTAATATTTCTATGTTCGACAAAAATACCAGTATTTTCGAGTTCTTTTAACTCGGCAATAATTGGTTTCAATATTCTTTGATTCCCAAATTTTTTTTTATCTTCTACGTGAACCAAACCGGCAAGAAATATTGACGACAATTTTGAATTGAGATGTGTTGGTAATACAGGTATCTTTAAGTAAAAAGCGCCAATTTTTTTATCACCAGATCTAGATCCCAAAACATTATTTGGCTCATAATCGTCATAGTATAGAAATAACGGTAGGTACTGCACATTATCATAATGAGGAAGGGAATCAACAATTGCTTTCCAATCCTCACTTTCAATATAATTATGCATTGTAGATTTATTAGAAAATTTTAAATTTGAAATATATGCCAAAATATGATCTAAATATAATGTTTTATTAAATAAAACTTTAAATAGATTGATTAGCGGAATAATTTGCATTGTGTAATCAATTTTCTTTATTACCAATTTGTTGAAATTGTCTAAAATCTCTTGATTTTCTAAATGAATTACGTATGGTTTATTTGTAATGAAGAAATCTAATTGTTTAAGTTCCTTCATTAGCAAATATTCTGATCTAAGAATTTTGGGATTGAAAAGAGTTAAGGAAGAAAGAGCAGGATTATCATTATTTGTTAATGGCAAAGATTTTTTTATGAAACTAGAATAAAAGTTGCATGTTATCTGTAAAATTTGAAATGCTTTCTTCCTGGAAATTTTATCATCACAGTAAATTTTTAAAATCAGTCGTAGATACTCATCAGACATTTGATTAATTACATCTTCTGGAGTATTTGTATTGGAAGGAATTGCAGAATTGTCATGAGAATATACAAATTTGTCGTTTAACTCAGCTATGGAAATTGAATTGACAGAATTTGCAAACGTTGAATCAGGAACATCATTTAATTTTGACGTAGCAATAAGGTTTGTACGGCAATTCTGGCTAATGTGTTTTAAAAATGAATTTCGAAGCGAAAATTGCTTCATGCAATCTGTATAAATACAACGAAAATTTTCAATGTGTTTATGACATATCTTAATATGCCGTAGACAATCGGCCTTATCTGAGAAAAAAATGCTACACATTTTACAGATAATTGTTGTCATTTTGTATAGAATCGAAAATATATATTTAGTAAAATTCAAAATTCAATATAGATGAAACAATAATATAAAAACGTGTAACTAAAATTAATTATTACTCTGCATATCGTTAATTAGTGTGAGCACACATGGAATATTTTCATCAAATTCTGTTTTGATTTTGAAAATTCCCTTTTGAATGAAATGCCAAATAGACTTGCATGCAATTGGATATTTGATATTTAGGCCCATATACAAATAAAAACAGCATTCAACAGCTTCCACAGGATTACAATACATGTATCTTTCTCCCGCAACTAATACATACGCAATGCTAATTGGATTTCCCACAAAAATAACCTTAGGTGCCTCCGGAATAGCCTCGGCCTCGAATGCCTCAACTGCAGTCTGGAAAAAATTAAATTTTAAAGAATAATTTTTCCAAATTTTCAGTATTATACAAGTTTATACCTTATATAATGAAATGAATGAATGCTGAATCTCAATTTTTGATACTCTCCCGTTGCCGTATGTTCGTTTTCCATTAACTGGAAAAATATATGGTAGTACCAGAAATGCTAATGCGCTTTTTTCTGCTGTTAAATAAATAACATTAAGTTTTGAATAAGCTTTAAAGTGCCCTAATTGAAATGTAGTTTGATGTGACAATAAATACCTTCTTCCGCAGCTTCTATACGTTGGCATAAACTTTTAACAACGCTGTCTCGATTAATTTTATTCGCCCGTTGAATGATGTTTGGGTAAATAGTATGCCAATTCCGTATGGCGTCTGGATCAAAGTCAGTGTACTTTATTTTTAAATCTATTTCCATCTGTAAAATAAAAACTTTGTGAAAATTTTGTTCTATTTTTAGTTGCACTCAGTTCTCACCAATTTTTTAATTTCAGAACTTTTTAAGCCGGGAAAAAGTTCAATATATTCAATCGTCGGCATAGAGCTTCTTAATAGGTTTTGCCTAAATTTGTGGGTTTTTCGCCATTTTTATTATTATATTATATATAATATACACACTCACCTAAATTGGTTATTTCACTATCTGCTGCGGAAGTCGTTGAGCTAGTAGTAGATGATCTACTTCTCCTCCGAATTACACCAGCTCGATTTAGCTGACCCCTATAATTGTGATAACAGTTATAAAGTTTGCCTTTAGCTCTATTATAGATCCCGTTGATGGGATATAATACGTTTCTGAAACTTCTTGTGGAAACACATTAACAATTTGTAGTGATAGCTGAATAAAGTCCTCTTTGTTTAACCTATAGCAGTTGGAATAGAATTTTGTTTCAATTTATGATATATTATTTTATTATTTAATAATCTTTCACTTACGATTTCGATGGCTTAGAGTTTAATTTTTGTTTAATGATAGTTGAAGATAGCTCGTTTCGTTCAGAAGGTGTCAATACTAAAGATGAGTTTATTTTCTTTATCAGCTTTAGGCAATGCTTATTTATAATTTCAATAATATCCTATAATGTTGAAAATATTTAGTTTAAACGTTCAGATTAGTGCTATTTGGTATTAGGTGACTTACTAATTCTCCGGTGCTATTGCTGCTTGACTGTGCTTCAAATATAATTTGTTCTGATTCTTTTTCTTGAATTTCTAACAAATTGCTGCTAAATTCATGATTTTGTAATTCAACATTTTGAAAATCAATAGGCACTATTTTGATATGTAAAATACCATTGGAATTTAAAATTTGCTTTATGTATGTACTGAAAATATCAAAAGGTATTTCACATTCTGTAATTGCATCATACAAAACTATGGGTCCCTCATTAATGCTAAATTGACTGATACCTGTAATGAACGGAGATCATAAAATTATTTAATAATCTATGAATATTGCGCATAAATCATAAAAAATAGATAAATAATGTAAAATAAATAAATATACCTGAACTAACTACATCATCATATCCCAACTCACCCACATGATCGATAACAACCATTTTTTTTAAGGATTTAAAAGACAGCGTCAATATACTGCTATTGCTAGACATTACTCAGATCTTCGGTTTCATATTTAAAAAAAAAAGTGTTGAATGATGTTATACCTACAATGTTTTTTATGGAAATACAATTTTAAAACCCAAATCCCTTTGAATTTAAGTAACATGCGATTATTCATAATTCTCTCAGTATGAACACAAAATTAAATCTATTTTTTAGTGAGTATATGCCAAACAAGCGTTTGTTATTAAAAACATTATGCACGAGTACACTTTACATACATATAAGTTATTAGAGCCAAATATAACAAAGTTTAAAATTATTCGATGTTATTGTATTAAAGAAATAATATTTTCACTGTAATTTTTGTGCAAAATCAAAACAAAAAGTTATGATTTACCATGCGGTGAAACGTAATTTAACCTAACACTGCGTGGACACTTTTTATTATGTAATAAAATCACTAATATGTAACTTACTAACACCACACATTTTTAAATACTTTCACATAGACTTACCTATAATTTTTGTACAATAAATTTTTAATATTTTAATATTTAGCTTTAATTTCTCGTATTTAAAAATAAATTTTATTTCGACTAGCACGCACAAAATCACAAATTAATCTATTTTTTATAAATTACCGTTAACAAATTTTTGGTTTCGATTAACATACTATTATATTAGGATAGATCATAATATTTATGCAGTTATTATATTTGTTTTAAAGCCAATATCATAATATGGTTAAGAAGATCACAATATGATTAAAATTATCATAGTTACATATGCTTATTCCAATCATATTTCTGAAATGATTGAATTTATTAATTTTATGTTATATTTAATTATATTTTGATAACAACAATGATATACAACATAATTTTATTATAAATCTTTTAACTACCATCATATCAAACGTGGAGTTGATTTTTGTAATCATATTATGATAAATTTAATCATACGATAAACATATTATTTTTCTGAGTGTGATATTGTCCATTCAGAATTCCTTCGCTGTTTGCAAGAAGAGGCCACAATTGTGAGCAGACAATTCTTGGTATTTGCAACACAATAATGCACCTTCTCGCACTGTACTCGTTCTTGTGATTTTTTCGCCAAAAATTCGATCCATATCGTTCCACAACCACCTTATTCATCTGATTTAGCACCGTGTGACTTCTGGCTGTTCCCGAAATTCAATAGACCACTGCGGCAAAATCATTTTGAGACGATAGAAGAGATAAAACGTGAATTGCTATGCGCTCTTAAGGCTATCCCGGAAGGCGACTTTAATTTTTGTTTCGAAAATTCGAAAATACGTTGGCATTAGTGTATTGTGTCGGGAGGGGATTACTTTGAAGGCGGCGAAATAGATTGGGAAGAATAAATAAATATTTTTTGAAATAAATAAAAAGTGGCTTTACTTTTTGGACACAGTAGTATAAGAGATTCTCCTTATAAAATGTACTAAAAAACATCCTTGACTAATGATGCAGAGTTTTATATTTTGGAATTAGCACTAAAAAGGGATGACCAAAAATTTTTGGTTCTATAGAGTTACTGTCCTCATACTCAAGTTGGCGACCGGCAAGGAAAAGCAGTAACGAATTTCATTTATTTAAACTAGGTAATGAAAACACAAATTACAATTTGTAATTTGTAGTATTTTAATTACTTAAATTCGAAGTAATTGTAATTTGTATTTTAATTACTGAGTTTGCTGTAATTTGTAAAAGTATTTTAATTACTCAGTGTAATGTAACTTGCCCAGCCTGGGCGACCAGTCACAATCACGAAATATAAAGACATGATGGATTTGCTTCCATATATTCCAACTGTTCATCATGGTTATTTTCAAATTTTAAAAGGTCGTATCACCTTGTTGAGGAGTAAAATGAAATCCAAACCTATCAAATTCATTATAACTCTCTCTTAAAAGTAAAATTCTCTTTAATGAATTAAATCAATATGAAATGTATACCATCATTAAAAGAAACTATTTTGAAAATGGAATAAGTCATTTCCAGTACAAAACTCGCATTTTATCAAGCCATATTATGAAATTTATCACTTTAGATAAAAGTAGTTTGATTTTTTTCATAAGATGAAAACACAAATGTTTAATTATCTCAATAATATTAAGAAAACATGACTTATTCCACTTTCAAAATAAACTACTCATATGTTTTTATAATTCTACACATAAAGATATTTAGTGGATAGGAATAAATTCGAACGGATCAGATGCACAAAATTTTAATTTTGGTGGTAAATATATGGTATCAATCAAACGAAATTGCAACCTACTGACGATCCGCCAAAAATAAGCGAGGCGTTTTTGATGCTCGTGTAGCTTCTGTTTATGGCATTTTATGTATTGTGACATGTAAAATCTCTTGAATAACCTCCTGGCATAATAGTTTTCGATTTACACAGATAGTTCACTATTATGTACATATATATATCTACAATAAAATGTTTTGTAAATTCATTAGTAGTAAAATTTTCTCGTTGCCAGCAACGTGAATTTTTTGCGAAATATTCTGCCAAATAATATTTTAGTAAAAAAATAAATTTGTTATTTACTTTTTTAGTTCGCTGTCACCGTGCTTCAGTATAAGGAAGGTTTTGTTTTATTTTGTTGTACAGACATTTTTAAAATTTACAAAAAATGTTTAATGTAAAAGTGAAAATTTAAAGAACATTTATAAATAAATAAAACGTTCTAGTTGGGGAACTAAATTATTATAGTTGGTATTTTTATAATTACAACGTTTTTGTTAACTTGCTTTCTTCTCTATCTATTTGTCTGTTATGTCAAAATTTGAGGTCGATTTTAAGCAACTTCCCGATGACCTAGAGACTTGAAATTTTCAACATAGCTCAGAACTCGATGACAATGCAATATTCAATAGTTTGCGATATATTTCGACTCCAGGTGGTGCTGTAAATTACGTTTTTCGAGATCGTTACAATAAACCGACGTCATAGTATGCTGATTTTTGATGCATACAAAATTATAGTACGGAAAAATTTAAAGTGTATTTCAATGAAGACCTGATAAAAATTCAGAAGAAAACATTTCGATCAATAACTTGGCGCCTCCAAGTTATATTAATTATTTGGCGACAGGATCGATAGGTTGCGGAACAAAAGTTGGTTCTAAGTTTTTTATCCTCCAAGTAACCGAATACATAATCATAAAGTATTCAAGTATCCGAATACATGAATACAAAACAACAAAGTGTTGGCAACACTAAAAAAGCAGAAAATAAATTAAATAAAAAAACTTTTTAATATATAACGTTTTTAAAATGGACTAAAAAGGAAAAAATAAGTTTTCCTTGCCTCACAGTACAGAAAATTCTGAGAATTTACAATTGTAAGTTTTCAGCAACTATGAGAATATTTGTAAAATTTAAAACGGAAAACGTGGAGCGCATATAATGGTATAATACAGTTCTGATGGCTACATAATACATACGAAAGAAAGTTAACTAAGATATTAAAAGAATTATAGTTAACATCACTTGTCAGGGAGCATAATTAAATTGTTAATGAACCATGTATCAAAACTTCGTTAGATGCGATCCACGGTTTTCGTTGTAAATTTTCCAAATATTCTAATAGTTGCTGAAAACTTACAATCGTAAATTCTCAGAATTTTCTGTACTGTGAGGCAAGGAAAAATTATTTTTTTTCTTTTTAGTCCATTTTAAAAACGTTATACACTCAAAGACAAAAGTCTACATACACTCTGATCTGTCTTGGATCTTTCAACAAGCCAACGATCCGAAACATACAGCTTTAATTGTAAAGGAATGGTTACTGTATAATGTACCGACACAGCTCCATTCACCACCCCAGTCGCCAGATTTAAACCCAATTGAGCATATTTGGGACGAAGTAGAACGGAGATTACATTCACAAACAAGGAAACTCTTAAAGAAGCGCTGATAAAAGCTTGGGCGGAGATTACTCCTGCAATAACCAGCAATTTAGTGTTGCCTATGGATCGCCGTCTACAGGCAGTGATTGACGCCGATGGAGGACCTACCTGATATTTAAAAAATGATCTATTTGTATTTATTATTGTATTTATTTTACTACAATATATAAGTAAAAAATTAATATAAATGATTTTGGAAAAGTCTTGTTAAATTGGCCTAAATTTAACCTCCTTAGCAATATTATTACATTAATGGTCAAATTAGACCAATTTTAATGTTAAGTTAATGACAAGACAAAAAATTCAGTTTTAAACTTTATTTTATTTTGATTTTTGGCCTTACTAAAGGATTTTACAGAATTAGAAATTTTGTGAAATGGAAAAAATGATTCCGAAAAAATCTGTTTAAATATTTAACATTTGTTTAATTAAGCCATAAAAACGTAGAGTTATAAATAAAAATAATCTGTTAAAATACATAATTAAATAAATCGTTTTAAAATTAAAATAAAAAATAACCCTTTGGTGTATATCTGGACAAAAATCAGTGCATACAAAAATTTTTTCTTACCAATAGCACCTTCCTTCTAAATTCTGCAGAGATATAATTCCAAAATTTTACTCTTGGACCCGCTCTTTTAATCATATTACAAACAGTATCATAATCTAATATGACAAATGAGTCATCATCAAATTTCTTCATCTACATACAACCAAACCAAAATAACAGAAAGAAACTAGAAAAAAGCACTGAAGAATGATTTTTTTTAGTTGAATTGTGAACATGCTTCTAAAAAATTATATTAATTGTAATTAACTTATATTAAAATGAAATGACAACGAAATTTGCAAGAAAAAGGTGTAAAAATAAGACAAACAAACTTCATTCGTAATTAGCAAACCAAATAACTAAATTTGTTCAAAAATTTACCTTCGAAAATTGGAATCAAATTTGTTAAATTCCACGAGGTCAATTTTTCTCTCCACAATGGGTTATCTCCGTTCATGATTTTGTAATTATTAATTGATATTAACTTTTGTATCACTTCGATTCACTAATTTTACAAATTTTTTGTAACAATTTAAAAAAAACTTCTGAATTTAATTGTTTGTTGAAAAAGCTAAATACCTAACTACTATACTGTATTTGCCTAAATTATAGGTACAATAGGTACCAATACAAAATGATAAAATTGCTTTAAATTCAATTCTGTGCCTATTGCATAGTTAATTGTACAGTAGATTTTTTTTTTTATTTTTTTTTTTATTTTATTTTTATTTATCTGAATTAAATACAATTTTTTATTTTTTTTTTTAATGACCTTGCCTTACAAATTAATACAATAACAATATAAATTACCTAAATAAACATTCTATTAACTTAAAAGTAAATAATCAAGACAACAGATAAATAATTAGGAACATTTGAAACATATAGAAATGTTGTGTTAAATGCCCCATCAAGATAAAATATTTTATAATCAAATTTATTTGCGTGAGGTGCAACCAATCAATTATTTATTTAATTATATTATTAAAATATGTGTACATATATGTATGACTAGAAAAGATTAAAAGAAAACATACCTAGAGAGACAAAAACTAAAAAAATAAGAACTTTAAAAAAACTTTGGATGAGAAAAAATGATAAAAGAAAAAGAAAAATTAGTATAAATAAACATGAGAATAAATGCACGACGAGTTCATTACAATTACTTTAAAAATACCTTTCAATGTCATCAAGCATATCAAACAGCCATAACTTAAGATTCCGTAAGAAAATATTTATTCGGTTATCTGACTTCACAAACTGGGGTAAGTTATTATACAAGTATGGTGCGGAACAATCATAAAATCGACGAAAATATTCTTTCTTTGTAAATGGAACTATGCACCTATTTGTAGTTCTTAAATTATACTTTATGTTAGTTTTTACTTTATCATACCCACTTCTAGTATAAAATATTTTCAAAACTCTATATACATATAAATGGCGTAACGGTAATATTTTAGAAGACTTAAACAAAGTAAAAGACGGGAAGCGTCTGTTCTTGAAGAAAATGGTTCGGAGAATATATTTTTGGGCAACTATTAACGGTTTTAAATTATTTAAGTACGTTCCTCCCCAACAAGCAATACCATAATTGATTTTTGACTGAATCAAAGAATAATATAGGGACTTCATAATATATTTCGGGCAAAGTGACCTTAATATATGAAATTTTCTAACACTTGCATACATGTGTTGTTTTAAGCTTTTAATGTGGTCTACAAATTTCAAACGATCATCTAGAGTAACACCTAGATATTTAAAGCTTACAACTCTGTCAATTTTAATGCACTTATCAGTACATAAATGATTATCACAATTTACAGAATGACACATCACAAGATCATAATTAGAATCTAACTTAGTGTCACTCATATTAAACAAAACAAATTTCGATTTAGGACTCAGAATCATAGAATGCAAATTGAACCATTTCCTCAGGGTATACAAATCATTTACCATGCAGTCTTGTACCTCTCGGAAAGAAATAGAAGTATATGAAAGAGCAGTATCGTCTGCGAACGCTACTGGCTGCCCTTTGAATTCCAAACTAAGCAAAGAGTTAATATAAATGATAAATAAAATAGGTCCTAGCACCGAACCCTGCGGTACACCATTTAAAACTTCCAAATAATTACTATAAATATCATTAATTTTAACCCGCTGCATTCTGGAATCCAAGTACGACTTAAACCAATCTAATTCCTTCCCTCTAAATCCAGCATAATATAACTTATTAACCAAAATTTTGTGGTCAACAGTATCAAAAGCCTTGGTAATGTCTATGAACAGAGCTCCACATTTTTTATTATTATTTAAGCCATTGTAAATATTGGACAACAATTTGAGAATCGCGTCCTCTGTATTTAAGGATGCTCTGAAACCAAATTGATCATTATTAAAAAATTGTGTCTCTTGCAAGAATATGATCATTCTATTTTTTACTAATTTTTCAAAAATCTTTGAAAAAACTGATAACAACGAAATAGGACGAAAATTTGACATGTTTGAAGTTTCCCCGCTTTTGAACAATGGAATAATAACAGCATTTTTAAGTTTAATTGGAAAGGTGGCGGTACCAATACTAAAATTAAAAATAAATGTGAGTGGATCTATTATATTAAAGCAAATTTGTTTAATTATTCCATTACTAAAACCATCCTCACCGCATGATTCAGAATTTTTTAAACTGCTAATAATTTTAAACAATTCAGAAGATACAACCGGCGTAAAAAAGAAATTTTTTGTTTCAAAATGATTTGAAAACATCAGTAATTCTTTCTCAGACTCACTTAAAGAGTTAATTTCAATATTATCTTGCTTCAATTTAGCTGAAATAGTAGAAAAAAACTGATTAAAAATGTTTGCTATTTTTGAGTCGTTAGTATGAGTTCTCCCGTTAGAGTCCAAAATTTCGTAAGTTTTTATTGTATTCGGAACTTCCTTAATTAAACTATTAATCGTACGCAATTGAGCTTTAGGGTTACTTTTATTTTTTTCAAACAGTTTTTCAAAATACTGCTTCTTAGATTGCTTAATGCTGGCAACAACAAAACTTTTTTGTTTTAGAAAGAGCCTTTCCAGTTTTACATTGCCCGGATGACGCCTATGCTTTTTATAAAGTTTATTTTTATATGCTATCGCTTTGCGAAGACCACTATGAAATATGAATCCAATTTTGAAGTTTAACGGGTTGTGATTTTAAATTACAAGATATTTTACAAGACTTAACATGATTATTTAAAATTGAAAGAAATATATCAAAAGCATTATTTACATTTGCTGATGTGTAAACTTTGTCCCATGATTCATATCTTAAACGATTATTTAGTTTATCATAATTTACTTTTGTGAACGATTTCGACTGATTATTTTGACTATTATCTGAAGCGGTTAATTTTTTTAAACTTAAGCAAATAGTTGAGTGATCAGTGACTGCGAAATGTTTAACAAAAACACTAACTGAAAAATTAAAATTTATTTTATTTCTAACAAAAACATGATCCAAGCAAGTAGAAGAGGTAGGTCTAGTTATATCATTAACAAGAGACTTAAAACCATTTGATGCCATTAATAGAATGTAATCATTATTCACACGAGATTCAACCAATAAATTTATGTTAACATCACCCAAAATAAAAATATTCTTTTCAGTCGATTGATACACAAATGTTTGAAGTTCCTCAATAAAGAGGTCAACGACAACACCATGTAATCTATAGAAACAGACAAATGTAATACTTTCGCCCTGAATATTTAAGTCAACTTTAATACCGTCTGCACTTAGAAAATTCAAATTAACAACATTAAACGATGTAGAGTTTTGAACATAAACGGCTACTCCAGCAGACTTTTGATTACAATTGCAATTGGCAAAAAGCTTATAATTATTAATATTATAATTACCCAATTCAGAATTGCTCAACCAAATTTCACTTAAAAAAATTAATGTTGGCATTTTATTTAATGTAGCAAGATGACAGAGTAAGGAATCCAAATTTTTACGCATACTGCGAATGTTCTGATGTATTACTAAAATTTCTGTGTCACTCGAAAAATTATCATATGTTGTTGGTGCATCAGCAGTAAAATCGTTTATACTAAAAGGGGAAACAATATTATCATTAACATTACGACCTTGATTATTTACAATACAATTATTTGACATAAAAATTATCTAAACAAATTTAATAAAAACAATTATAAAAAAGCAAGGTCATTAATTGATTTAATATATTTGATTGTTTCACCGTCATTTTTCCTCATCATGATTACCGCATTTCTCATCCAGATATATTTATATTTTTTTTCAATCTTCATTTCTTTCGCTCTTTTCAGTAAATTCAACTTATATAGTGTTAAACTCTCGTTAACATAAACGGGTGCATCAACAGGAAAGCCAAGTTTTTTAGCCGACAAATGTTTCATTTTACGAACTTTTTCCAATACCGCATATTTAAACTTGATATCTTCAAACACAGCGATGATTTTACCAGGATATTTATTGGAGTTAGTTTTTACACGAAAACACTTAATTATCGAATTGCATGCTTCAGGCAAACCCAGCTCATCATTTAAAATTTTAGCGACAGTTTCCACCGGTTTTACATCAAGAGTGTTTGGGACACCCAATATTTCGATAGAATTGTTGATCTTTTGTTGTTCAAAATAATCCAATCGGGCTTCAAGGTGATTAACTTTACAAGTCAATGATTTATTTTCACTTATTAATTTATTTAGAATTTCACCTAGTTCGTCAAAACGACTAGTAAAATTGGTGGAATTATCCCGGAGAAGTTGAAATATTTTCTTTAATGTGTCATCCAAATTATTAGCATCATAATTTTTTTTTTTTTTTTTTTTTTTTTTTTTTTTTTTTTTTTTTTTTTTACAAATATTACAACTCTGTCCTAGTTCTAAGGGCTTCGTTCTTCGAAGCCGTCTTACTGGATTTTGGTTGTTCAGCATACGACGCAAATCCGCATTTTCATGTTGACTGAGGCGCTGTACGTGTTTCCTAGCATATTTCTTAATTTCTTCACTGACGTACTCCATCTTTAGATCCTTATGAAGGTTATCATTCCTTATATACCATGGTGCGTTGACCATACTACGCAAGACTTTATTTTGAAAAGTTTGAATTACTTTTACGTTAGTTTTCTTGGTACAGCCCCATAGCTGTATACCATACGTCCATACAGGTTTCAATATCTGCCGATATAATAGCAGTTTATTATGTAATGTTAGCTCAGAGTTCCTTCCTATGAGCCAATACATTTTTCTATATTTGATGTTTAACTCTTCTTTTTTCTTTTTAACATGCTGTTTCCACTTGAGTTTAGCATCAAGGGTCATTCCTAAATATTTTGCCGTGTTTGCATGTGGAATAAGTTGTGAATTCAGTCGAACAGGTAACCAATTAACATTTTTGTTGGTAAAGTTTATATGTACAGATTTAGTTTCGTTGAGTTGAAGGCGCCATTTCTTCGTCCAATTACTCAATGAATTAGCAGCGTTTTGTAATTTGCTGGTTGACTCCTCTATGTTGTTTCCAGTTACCAAGATTGCAGTATCATCCGCAAATGTTGCAATATTTGTTCCTTTTGTGCTTGGCACGTCTCGCGTATAAAGTATATAGAGTATCGGCCCCAGAACACTCCCTTGTGGAACTCCCGCCGATATTTTCTTTAATTCGGAGTATTCCTCTTCATGTTTCACACGAAAGCGTCGATCAGCTAGATATGACTTTAAAATCAGGTAAAACTGCTTCGGCAGATCTCTGTGTAGTTTATATTCCAGGCCTCGGTGCCATACTTTGTCAAAGGCTTGAGATACGTCCAAGAATCCACTTGAGCATATTTTTTTATTTTCCAGAGCATCTTCAATTAGATCTGTGATTCTATGCACTTGATCTATGGTAGAGTGTCTCTCTATAAATCCAAATTGGTGAGGAGGAATGAGTTTTCTGTCTTCTATTACTGATTTTAATCTCTTGAGTAGTAACTTTTCAAATAATTTTGAAATTATAGGAAGTAGGGAAATCGGCCTGTACGATGTTTTCTTGTTTGGCGGCTTGTTAGGTTTTATAATCATTATCACCTCTGCCACTTTCCACTGGTATGGAACGTATTTTAATCTGAAGGCTACTCCTTTTTCTGGGAGAGTTTTAACTATAAGTCCAGTGATTAAATCATAACCAGGGGATTTTTTTGAACTTAAGTTGTTTTTAATTTCATCTTTTAGCTCTTGTAGTGTTACAGGTTTTATGGTTAGGTTATCCACTTTATTTACTGAAATTATATTTTCTTCAGCTGTTTGCCTTGGGAGGGGTTGAAATGTGTTTTCGAGATAGTCTGCAAACAATGCAGCTTTTTCTTTGGCACTTCTAGCCCAAGTTCCATCGTCATTCTTGATAGGAGCTATTTGTACTTTAGGCCTTTTAAGACCTTTAGTTGCTTTCCAAAGGGAGTAATTAGTGTCTTTGTTGCCAGAAAGGCCAGCCAGGTATTCATTAAAAGATTTGTTCTTGACTTCTTTGATAAGCATTTTTAATTTGTTGCTTAAATAATTAAGTCGTGATTTGCTTTGTGGTGCTCGATTCCTCTACCAGATTTTTCGAGCTTTCCGCTTTTCTCTAACCAGATCTCTCACTTCTACTGGGTAGTTGATGTAACTTTCCGTTTGATTACAAGTAGGAGGAGTACTCTGCCATGCTGCTTGCAGAATACTGTTGTTCAGTAGCTCCAATTGAAAGCATCATAATGATATTCATCAACAGAAGCATTGGATTGAGATTAGATAAGAGATGAGATTTAGATAAACAGTTTGTCGCTTGCGCCGAGGCTCGTAGAAAAGACCGATAGCAGTTTCAATATGTATTTTAGTATTTTCTCAAGTCGAAGGCGCATTCGCTAAAATTTCAAAAAGCAAAACAAAAAATGTACATACATACATAAGTGTTGATTGACATTTTTTTTTGTTTATTGATTTCATACGGTGCTTTATATCCAATGCAATTGTTGTTGTAGACTTATCAACAAAATGCACTGTTGTTTAATTGGTGTTACAGAAAATTGAAGATATTGTTAGTATTAGTACCTAATCTTCAGAAAAAATATCAAAATCGTGATGTGAACTCAATATAGGAAAAGGCAATCTAAAGTACAATTCAGATTGTTGAAATTCCCATAAAATGCGAAACACGCTCGCTCCGTTCATACATATTGCACAAGAGGCAATGACGAAATAAATTTGTAATACATACATTCATTGATTTAGTTATTTATAATAATTATAATTATTATACAGGGTTTTCCAATAAGAGGTTTCATTTTGAATAGCCTGCTATTTGGGCAGCTGTCAATTTTGAAGCTGTCATCTTTTGACATTTGACAAGCAAAAACTACGTCATTACTGAAAATGGTACGATACACGCTTCAACAACGCATTGAAATTATTAAAATTCACTACAAAAATGGTGAAAATTTTGCAGTCACAGTTCGCAAAACTAAAGAACTTTTTGGGCTGGTGAAACAATTTGAGCTGTTGGGACAAGTTAGTGATGTGAAGAATCGAAACCGGGCGCGTCTCTCAAGAACAATTGCGAATATTGCTGCTGTAGTCCGTAGCATTGAAGAAAACCCAGGTTTGTCGATTCCTCGTCGATCTTTGGAATTGAATATTCCACAAACGACATTACACCGTATTTTGCATAAAAACTTAGGTCTTAAGGCTTTTAAAGTTCAGTTAACACAAGAACTCAAGCCGGTCGATCACCATAAACGTCGTACCTTCGCTGATTGGGTCCTTCAAATGCATCAAAATGATCCGGATTTTCATCGAAAAATCATCTTCAGTGATGAGGCCCATATTCACCTCGGAGGCTACGTTAATAAGCAGAATTATCGCATTTGGGGCTCAGAAAATCCAAGAATGATTGTTGAAAAGCCTCTCCATCCTCAACGTGTCACGGTTTGGTGCGGTTTTTGGGCTGGCGGCGTGATTGGACCTTACTTTTTCGAAAATGAGGCTGGTGCAACTGTTACGGTGAATGGATTGCGCTACCGAGCTTTGGATAATGGTTTTTTATGGCCGGAATTGGAAGACATTGATGTAGACGACGTTTAATTTCAGCAAGACGGCGCTACGTGCCACACAAGCAATGAAACAATCGCAATTTTGCAAGAAAAGTTTCCTGACCGTGTTATTTCTCGAAGAGGTGATCACAATTGGCCACCGAGATCTTGTGATTTAACACATTTAGACTTTTTTCTTTGGGCCACGTGAAAGATAAGGTTTATGCCAATGCTCCATAATCGATCCAAGACCTTAAAGATGGAATTCGTGAAGTTATCGAGGACATACAGCCGCAAATGTGCGAATTGGTCAGGGAAAATTTCATGAAAACGATATGGTGCTGCAAGCGTAGCCGTGGCGGCCATTTGGCTAATATCGTTTTCAAATGTTAATGGCATACCTTCCTCTTTACAATGAAATAAACATTTATCGAGTTCTCTTAAAAAATATTCGTTTTTTTAAATATAAAAATGAAACCTCTTATTGGAAAACCCGGTATGTATTATAATAAATTATTTTTATTTTTATTACTTCAAAATTTATACATACCTCGTGTTTACGCCATCGTAAACACCTGAAACATAAAAAGGAGCATAATCACGATGTAACAAACTCATCGCGTCATCAGTCAACATTCGCTAAAAAGAAATAAATTCATATTATGTAATTGCATACACATACCGTAATTGTTACTATGTAATTACCTCATCCTTATTATCCATACTGCATGGAACTAATTAAGTTGAATAATCTGAAATTAAATGAAATCTCATTAAATATTTAAGTAATATATTGTAAACTATAAACTTAGCTTTAAATATTTTGTATACACAGCTTCACGATGATATCTGTCAAATGTCAAAGTTGTAGCTGAATTCATGTGAATGGTAGTGCAGTTTCGAAAGTTGCATTCGGATTTTGTATTTTCCTCTTATTAGCACAGATGGCATGTTAGTGCATAATTTCGAAACTGGACGTTCATTTTGCTGTGTGTTTTTTATTTTATTATTATCATTGTAACCACCATTGAATAAACACGCATTAAAATTAGCTTGTAACCAAAATAAAATTAATGTAAAAAAATCTAAAGTTGTCGTGTAAATAAATAAATTATTAATTTGTTAAATTCATGTTGTATTTGTTGATATGGTGAATTTTTAATTGTTGGATTACCAAGAAGAAAATTATTAGCCGAAATTTCTCAACTCAACTTCATCACCTCGAATAGATTTTATTGAGCATTTTTTTTGGTATTATATCTATATCTTAAATATTTATTCAATAAAACACTTTATTATTCCAAGCAAATATATCGGCGCTTACGATGCCTCGGAAACCAGATTATTTGTCCACTAGATCTTTAATTTATTATGAGAAATAAGAACACTAAAGTCATAAACACACTGGTACTTATTTAAACTAGATTATCAAGCAGAAACACGAATGAAAATTATTTCAGTTATTGTTAAATATGTTTTTATCACGACACTTTAAAAATTTGTTTTCACAACGATAAGTATAGGTAATGTTTCTATCAGTTAAGTTGCGTTTACTAAATATTCTGAACCGACTATATATATTGGGTAACAGCCAATAATAAATAGAGATTTAATATGAATAATTATATTCCTATACAAACTAAAAATGTATCTAGCTTTTCCTATATAACATGGCAACTTACCTATAGGCTACGAAGGTTTCACCAATATACTTAGAAATTATTTCTTGTAGCTAGGGAAAATATCTTTAAATTTAGGAAAACCTCCTAGACCTTAGTTTTCCATATTTTATTTGCGTAAATGCAATACACATTTTTCTCAGTGTAAGCGACGCAAATGTGAAAACCATGATAAGGGTGTTAATATAAAATATGAGAATTGTGCAACTAGTCTGTTTTCAACCCCAAAAAGATCTTAGATCGTAAGAAAATTGAAACCACAATTTTTGACCTCGTTAAGTTTTTTAAAACACTAAAAAAAAATTGGCTCTATCCGACTCTCGGACGACACTTTTCCCAGAAAGCATCGTTAAAGAACACCAAACCAACCATTTATATTTTACAAACATTTTCCGTTATTTTGAGCAGGCGTTATTTTGGGCTGGCACAATATGTTACGGCTTTTCTTAAAATTGGAAAACTCTTCCACAATATCACAATTGACCGCGACAATTTAAATTTTCTACTCTCATACCGCCAAATCACAGATCCACAAATAATGCTAGATTATTTAGAACTGACACGTGTTGATCAGCAAAGTCGTATTCGCCATTTTTCATCTTCGACCTTTAACAATTGGATCCAGTTATACTTATACATCTCTAGTATACCATTGAAAGTCCTTAAGCATTTAATTTACTCCATTCAGAGAGTATCCACAAAGTTCAAAAATTTATTTTCTGAAAATTTGTGCCGTTTGTTCAGATCACAATATTATGAAAGCAACGTGAGAATTTGCCGGAATAATTCTTTACTCAGTGTTTCAGTCTGGACGGGGCACAAACAATACAAAATCAGAATTAACGTTAATTATCATTTGTTACCGAATCCCACTTCCTTGTCATAAAGCATTTCATTTTGTATATCTCCCAGCTCTCCTAAACCTGCGCCACCCTAGTGGCGCGATATTATTTTAAAGCCTCCCATAGTATTATTAATTATTTGTATTTATATTGAGCCAATTCTTAATATTTAAACAATTATTTTATTGGAATAGGGCTCTTTGTTTTTATTTTTATTTATTAACACTTGAGCTTTCAATCCCAATTCGGGATTATGCTTTTGAAAATGATCCCGAATTGGGATTGAACGCTCCCATAGTAATTTGCTATTAGGAGTTGTATATACGACGTTGAATACCAAGAGAATTTATTATTCAGAAATAATACCTTTAAAGGCGATTTTATTCCCAAAATCACAAATAATGTATCGGTCAACATGTCATTGATATTTCCATCATTAAAATGACATAAAATGTCAATAAAATGTCACAGAAATGTCAATGTCATAGAAACGGGAATATCTTGCTATATTTAAAAGCTCACTAGATATAATTATTTTTAAATGTTGACGATATTATTTGCCACCAGCAAAGTAATTTAGATAAATTTAGAAATTTAAATTTCATATTACACGGTAATCTGCAAAATGTATTAACTGTAGAAAAATATTTCTTCGGAAAATTCGACATTTCCTCGGTAAACAGATAAACAAATTTATATTAATCCTTTTTGTCAAAATGACCCCCACGCAATGCTTCAATCAACTTCAAATTTTGTGAACAAGTAGATGATGAATTGTCAAATTTATCATCAACATAACAAAAAATTCGTCGGTCCCGTTTTTGAGAAAACCTGTTTGGCAGTTTTCTCTTCCACTGCAACCCCTTCTATTCTATACTCGAATGGACCTAAAAGTTAACACAAACTGCTTATTACTAAAATCTATCTTTGTACAAAATTTCGACCAAAACTATCAATATTTGTGAGAATGGGAGGCAAAACAAAAATAATAAAAATGTGCGACTGGAAGGACGGACGGAAGGACGGACATTACATTTTTCTGATCGGTGTTTCGGGGTCCTGGTAACCTAATTCGTCTAGAAATGTGAAAATCTGGAACAAAAATTTTTTCGCGATTACAATACTTACCCAATATAACTTCGTTATAGTGGGAAAAGTAAAAACATGAAACAATTTACTTGATCAACATTCATTGAGTCGGGCAATTTTGGTGACCCCAAAACCATTTACAGTCTATAGTCTATCGATACTTTTGTCTTCACAAAAGAGATGGTGATACAAATGTATTATTTACTTTTTTAGTTCGCTATCATCGTGCTTCAGTATAAGGAAGGTTTTGTTTTATTTTGGTGTACAGAAATTTTTAAATTTACTAAAAAAGTTTAATGTAAAAGTGTAAATTTAAAGAATATCTATAATAATAAATAAAACGTTCTAGTTGGGAAACTAAATTATTATAGTTGGTATTTTTGATAAATTTGGTTGGTAATAATACTGCTTTATATATTATATAAAAAAGGGAACTCAAAATTATTTTGCTATTTTGCGATATTTCATATTTTTGCCCTAGATGCCTATATACATGGAGCTAAAATATAAATATTAGTACCATTTAAAATGTAATTCAATTTTAAATTAATTTCAATTTTTATTCAAAAATATAAAATTTTTAAATAAAAAAAAACAAATAATATAATAATGTGTTTTTATTTATTTATTTTCAGAAAAAAATCGAAACGCCGATACATAAAAAAAAAACTTCAAAATAAAATAACAAAACACAAGGAAGCTTTCTTAGCTCTAGCGAGAATAAATACAAAACAACAAAAAAGCTTAAAACATGAGGCAATATAATTTTAAATCAAATCAATTTGAACAAAATATAAAAATACTAAGAATTTTTTTTGAATTTGATTTAAATTTAATTTATTAAAAAATAATCATAAATATTACCAATAAATTGATAAAAGATTGTTTTTTGTATTTTATTTTTAAATTATATTGGGAAAAGTTTTAATTTTTTATTTTTTTTCGATTCGAATTGTTGTGTTTTGTTTTCTTTGTGATATAAGATATGACTGACGAAATTATACCAGCACAACCGGATAATGCGCAAGACAGGTAAGAATTTTATTGTAATTTTTTTATTGTTATATAGCTATTCATATATTAAAATATATTAAATTATGGTTGTTGTCTTAAAGACATACCAGCGATGTAAGGACAACGAGGCTACATTTAATATTATTTTTGTGTGTGTACCTACATACGAGTAAACATATTATAACATAAGCATAATGTGTTGTGAGTTTTATATTTAATCTTACATTTATTTCTTTTTTCATAATAATCCTCTCAGGGGGAAAACTCTGAAAAGTTAATAAATTCCTTTTTCCGCTTGAAGATTATCTATTTTTCCGCGAATATACGAACAATCAACATATATGGATGTACTACAACCAAGAAAATATAAATTTGGTATAGCACCGAGTACATATAAAATTATCCAAAGGTAATTTCCTGTAAATTTCTCCACAACACAACACAAAACAAAAAAATCTCTAATTTTTAACACTGTATGGAATGGGTTTAAAGAAATCCATAAGATGGTGAATTGAAATATACTTGTTAAAAACCGAATGAAGCAACAAATATCAAAATTCAACAAGAGTTTTCTTTGTGGTATTATGTTTCATATTATTGGAAAAATTGATTTTCTTCTTTTCTCAGTCAGTTATTATTGATGTATAAATATTTAATGAGTTGTAGGTTAAAAAGCAAAACAACGTAAAAAAAATTAAAGCACGATAAAACTATTACTTGTGGTTTATAAAACGGTAGTAAAAGCAGCGTGATAGTAAATAGAAATAACAAACGTATCGTGTAAAAATTGTAATTTCATTTAATTTAATTGGTGAGGTGAAATCTCGGTGTGGGGTTAAATATACATAATTATGCAGTTTGCTACAGTAAAAATAACTTTGTCAATTTAATTTGTTTCAACAAATAATAACAAAAAATATGTACGTTCAAAATTTGACCCACAAAATTACAGATACAATAAAAAAATCGAATGTAAATTTATCATTAAAATTTATTTCAAAAATATAATGAGGTAAAAGTATTTTCCCATTTTCGACCAATTAGGATTTTAAGTTCTCTTCTAAAGCTTTCGAGATAGTTGTTAAAAATTGTTAAAAATCGTATTCAATCGCATCTAAATAATATCTGGTAATATAAGTAATATGGAATTGAGTTCTTTAACTTTGTTCGATTTTTCTAAGGTCTTTGATTCTATTAATCACACAATTATATTTAATAAACTCCTATCTCAGTTTCGATTTTAGATTTCCGCTGACAATTTGATTTTCAATTTTTCTTTTAATCGTTCTTAGGCAATTGTTTTTGACAATTTTTTGTCTGATTTCCTTCCTGTAATTTCCGCAGTTCCCAAATGATACAGAATCCTCTCTTTACCATCGTTGATTTTACATTTTCGCTGATGATGTCCACATTTATAGAAATAGCCGTTTAGGTCAGGATTGTATTGTTAGGGTTATTGTATAAGTAATATCGTTAGTTGGTCGGTATCTAATGGACCTGTTAAATATAAAGGGCTGAGATCTCATAAGGTAATCAGAACTTTGGTCTTCAAAATTATTTCCCAACTCAATCCCTAATTAAACTCTCAAGTCAATCTTCAGATCAACCTCCAAAAAATTTTTTTTATTTTTTTTACTTTCAATATAATTCTGAGAATTTTAATTGATAATACAATAATATACTCCAAAACTTGATGATTTTGAATAATAAACAGATGCTCGGGGACTTCTGCCAGAGCCTACTGTATAAATAAGAGCCTCCAGTATCGACTGTATTTTTTACTAAGCTTAAAATAAGGTACAAACAATTTTTTCTTTACTATGAAACTATATGGGAAAACGCTTATTTTCATTGACAGATTTAGTTTATTAGAAATGTGAGCTTTTGTTTTGTTTTTATATGAAAATGTTCATGAAACATGTAATATTATTTGATTGAAAAATCGAGTCTTGAAAATGTTTATTTCTAAGTGAAAATCGTCATGAAAAATAAGGTACTTTTAAAATTTAAAATATTGTTGTTTTTGTAATACTATACGTCACCAATATAACTAGAAATTTATAAACAAAACAATAATCATCTCTTCCATTGCCTCCATTCCAATTTGAATTCGAATATGTTTCTATAGTTATTTTGAATTTGCAAAGCATGCTAGATTGTTTTGATGTTTTGTTTTTTTCGCACTCATTGTATTGATTTAATTTATTCTGATTGGCTCTTTTTGATTTTTTTAAAATTTTGATTGTTGAGCGGAGACGTGTTGTCTTTTTTCGTACCATTGGTTTTAGATGTGGAGATATGATGTCGTCATTAAACTGAATTTTCTCTTTTTAATACATATTGTTGTTGTTGTAGAATGTTTTTTAATTTAGTTTCCCTTATTTTCTTTTGATTATTGCTGGAAAATAGGGAAATTTGAGAATCTGTGTTTTAAATGAGTAAGACATTGAGTTGTTTGTTAGCGATTTCTTAAAAAATTATTTAACTGGGTTTAACTTTTAATTCATATTTTATCGTCAATCGAAATCGCGTTTTTTCATATAAACACTATGAAAATAAATGAATTTTTAGTGTTTCTATATCCCTTATTCTAAGTTCATTTTTCACATGCCGGCTCTATTCATATCAAGATGGTTCTGCTTCTGCAGAGCCTTCTAGAGTATATAGCCATAATCATTATGAGGTATTTTTTAGAAGCTTTTTTAGTGGTATAACTTTTCACTGATTTCCATAGAAATCCATAGTAAAAATGGTGTTTTTTAGCTTCAAGTTTTTCAATGAAAAAAGCATAAATGTTACAAAATTTTTATACAAAAGTGTTCTACATATCTTTAGCAGCAATATACAGGAAGGGTATATTGGTATTAAGTAAATATTAATTGCAGAAATATTAAAATTAAATTATTTCTAAAATATATTTTTCGAACTTTCATTTTGAAAAATACATCAAAGTTGGCTCTGACGAATTAAAATAATACTTGCTACATTTATCTTTAGTTTTACTAGTGCACGTTAGATGTCTCAGATTTATACAGAAAAATACGAAAGAAAATTATATAATCACAAAATTATGACACGTTCTTAATATTTTGAGAATTTGTTTTAATTTTCCTACAATTTTGGAACTTGAAATTTCCCCAGGTGGCAATTTTTGGTATGATTTTACAAAATTTTTACTGCCATCACTGCCATCTATGTAATGTATATTGGCTTAATGCATACGATTTGTAGTAAGCTTTTCTTTTTAATTTGACCAGAATGCTGTTGTTATGAACTTTTTTTTGTATTTTGGTTTAAATAAATAAATTATTACAAGAAAATGAAAACGATTTACTTAAACGATATTCATATATGTTGAAATTCAAACATTTATGAAAATATTTCATAAAAATCATAATTAAGAATTTGCAACGTTTTCATTTACAAATTTGTCTTAGGAAAAAAAGTGATTTCCCATATGTTTTATGTGTTTTACTATGGAAATTTTGGTTTTTTCCTCGTTTCTAATTCCCTTATAAAAGCTTCGTTTTTTAGATTATGGCTTGTATAATCAAGGTTGCTTTGACTGTCAAAGCAACCTTGATTATACAAGCCATAATCTAAAAAACGAAGCTTTTTTAAGGGAATTAGAAACGACGAAAAAATCAAAATTTCCATAGTAAAACACATAAAACATATGGGAAATCACTTTTTTTTTAAGACAAATTTGTCAATGAAAACGTTACAAATTCTTAATTATGATTTCTGAAATATTTTCATAAATGTTTGAATTTCAACATATATGAATATCGTTTAAGTAAATTGTTTTCATTTTCTTGTAATAATTGATTTATTTAAACCAAAATATAAAAGAAAGTTCAAAACAACAGCATTCTGGTCAAATAAATAGAAAAGCTTACTACAAATTGTGTGCATTAAGTCAATATACATTACATAGATGGCAGTGATGGCAGTAAAAATTTTTTAAAAATCGTACCAAAAATTGCCACCTGGGGAAATTTTAAGTTCAAAAATTGTAGGAAAAGCAAAACAAATTCTCAAAATATTAAGAACGTGTCATAATTTTGTGATTAAATAATTTTTTTTCGTATTTTTCTGTATAAATCTGAGACATCTAACGTACACTAGTAAAACTAAAGATAAATGTAGCAAGTATTATTTTAATTCGTCAGAGCCAACTTTGATGTATTTTTCAAAATGAAAGTTCGAAAAATATATTTTAGAAATAATTTAATTTTAATATTTCTGCAATTAATATTTACTTAATACCAATATACCCTTCCTGTATATTGCTGCTAAAGATATGTAGAACACTTTTGTATAAAAATTTTGTAACATTTATGCTTTTTTCATTGAAAAACTTGAAGCTAAAAAACACCATTTTTACTATGGATTCCTATGGAAATCAGTGAAAAGTTATACCACTAAAAATGCTTCTAAAAAATACGTCATAATGATTATGGCTCTATACTCTAGAAGGCTCTGCCCCTGTGCATTTGCACAAAATATTTTTTCAATCTTATATTTCTTTATAAACTATGTTGTCTGTTACTGTAACATCATTTTCTATTCCCTGATGTGGTGTTTCGCAAACTTGAATTTTTAAAGAATCTGATGTAACAATTCTAGAAAATGCGGTATAAAGTTTTCCATGTATAAAACATGGTTCAGGAAGATACAATCCAACTCTTTCGAACGTTTGGCCTTGCGATTTATTTATTGTGATTGCAAAGATGGATCATTAGCTGTGTCTAATGTAATTCTATAGGAATAAAATGTATTGTCCCTGAATGTGATCCGTTAATTATTTCTACTTTTAAGCAGTTGGTGCTTAAATCAAGAACCACTAACCGTGTTCCATTGCATAATCCATTTTTTATTGCAAGATTTCGCAGCAATATAATTATACAACCCTTTTTTAATTTAAGGCAATATGGCGGTAATCCTGATGGATTTATTGAGTTAAGATATTCCACTGGAAAATTAACTTGCATGTTTTCATCATCAGAGCCATTATCGGCCTTAACTGAATCGATTGCACAATAACATATTTTATTTGAAATAAGTTTTTGAAGAACATTATCATTTATTAATCGAACATGCTCATTTTTCGGACACAAGCACGTTTTGATATGCATGCAAAACTTTTAAAGTATCGAAAGATGTAGCCTCAGAGCCCTTCAGTTTAAGAAGTAGTAACCGTAAATGATACAACTCAACATTTTTTGGAGAAACTGAAATTATTCTACCGATAGCTTTCTCCCCAAAGTGTGAATTTGGAGAGCGTTTTTGCCATTTATTGTTTTTATATACATAATGCATCGGTATATCCTGATACAATATGTTATGAGCGAAAAGGTCTTAAGAATTTAATTCAAAAAATGCGATTAAAGTTGTGACTCTCAGTCAGAACAGACTCTCTTCTTAAAGCATTTTCAATATTATCTTCGGTGAAAAATATTGATTGACCATCTTGTAAATGAACAGATATTGTAACAACATTATGTGATTGGCCATGAATTAAAAGCTCCTGGATATGCCAAGCAGCTTCCTGCGAACTAATATATCGACAATTCAGGTATTGATTTATTTCATCATAATCTATAACATTGCTTGTATTGTTAGCAGAATCAACCGCCACTCCAATTCTTGCGCAGTCTTGACACTTTATTGATTTGACTATTGAGCAAAGTTCAACGTTTATATGAGCGTTATATTTAAGACTCAGGAAAGGATTATAAGGAACAATAAACCGGTTATCAATTACAATGTTCGATCGTGATCTGGGTTGGGAGGACGTCGCCTATATTTTGGATAATTATCTACGGAAATATCAGTCTCACTGCAGTAACTTTTTGAGAATTGTTTTGAACATTTTCCATCAACCATGCAAACACAATTTCTGTTCAATTCTATTTCATAAAGTCGTGGTTGTTGATTCTGATTTGGAATTTCAGCGCAAATTATGTTGTCAATGTCATCGGATGTTCTAAATTTATCCTCATTTTTAAGCGTGAATAGACAATGTGCGTGTGGTAATCCTCGATTTTGATGTTTAATTGTATAAACGTACGAATCAACAGTTCCAAATATCTGCTTTTTAACAATATCACCTAAAAATACTTTTAGCTTTAAATTAAAAACTCGTGTAACTATATCCGGGCGGTCTGGAGGATTTTGACAAGTTTTAAGTTTTTCTTTAATTTCTGACCACGATGGATTACACGTGAATGTAATAAATAATTTTGCCATAAACCGTGGGCAGCCAGTAAATGAAGAGGGCAGTATATACAAATTACCTACACTAACATTTCTATTTTGAGCTAAGTTATTGACATAATCTAAAAGACCTTGATAAGATTCCACCAGAAGAGATCGCTTATTGGTTCATATAAAATTTAATCTATTAGCTTCAACTCTAGCGTAGCAATAAACTAAGTATTGCTGAAATAGTTTCCCACCATAATACAAAGGATTAAATACGTTGAAACGGACTGCAATTTTATGGGAATAAAATTGTAGTGCTGTAATTTTTTTTCGAATTGTAGTGGCATTTTCCGAAGAATGATTCATATTAGTTATCCAGCCATATTGTCCATTAGGAAAAAAAAGTGGAAATATCATTGGATCAAGGTGTTTGAATAATAGATTAATTCTTTTCATGGTTCTAGAGTCAGCTGGTTGTATAGCAAAGTCGAGTGTAGCTGGTATATTACCATCGCGACTTGAAGCAAAAATCAATGCAACATCGTCAGAATTCGTCGGAGAATTGTAAAACGTGTTTGTCATCGTGTAAATTTCGAGTAAAAATTAGTGATATGTTATTTTTAGGACGACCATTTAAGCTGAATTCATAACATCGGGAGCGACTTAGCAAAAAATACCATAGTATTGCAGTAAGAATTTTTTCAACTCGAGTAAGGAACAAGTAGGAAAAGAAACATAGAGAAACGAATAAGTAGTAGGAGGGGCTTATGCTATTTAAAGTGATTTGATTGAGTGAGAGTTCGTAAATAAATACTATGGTATTTTTTCCTATGTCGCTCCCGATGGTATGAATTCAGATTTAGTGTAGCATCCTCAACTTCATTTTGATAAACATCTCTAAGTTTCTTGTAAGACATAGCATAAGGAGAATTTTGAAGAACGGTCATAGATAAATAACTCTGCATAAGCTAATTCTCTACAGCGATCGTAGTAGTTTGCTGAATTTAAGGAGAGGTCAATAGGAATATTTTCAACTGATCGATGATACACTTCACCCTAGATTTTAAAACAATAAACGCTTCCTGGCATTGGCATGTCATGTATTTTAGCACCCATAGAAGAAAATGCATTGGCATTATTGTATTGACGAAAAAATTGTCGAAAATTCTTACTTTTATTATCAGTTCTAACAAATAAATTTTTACTTAATTACCTAATTTCTAGTAATCGATCGTATATAAAAAAGGTAAAAAGGGTATTACGCATTTCGCATGTAATCGCAAAATCAAGAAAAGGAAAGTACTAAAATAAACCATCTCGACACTCGATCTCGATTTGTGTTTTTTTACTTCTCTGTGAATATTGAAATAAAATTTCTCCACCCTAGGACATAACATTGTACAAATAATTAGCGTGTTCACACCATGTATACAGCGCATCGCAACACTTCCTCGTTTCATACCTCTTTACCTACAAACTTTGATGGAGGGGTAATTTTTGTGTTGCATCGTTTCAACATGAACGAACAAATAAAAAAAACCAATCAAAATAGTTAAAATTTTGTTCATCTAGTATTCTTATAATAAAATGTTACTTATACATAGGTGTGAACGCGAGGCTGTTGCGGTGTTGTGATGCGCTGTATACTATACATGGTGTGAAACTGTGAACACGCTAAATCATCGTGCGTTGCTGCACTATACTTAAAATCAACAAAAACATTTTGTTTTCTTACATTTTGTTTTGGTTATTATATTTTATTTTGATTTTAGTCTATCTCGCGAAAAATTTTAAAAAACTGTGAAATGGTATTGAATGTCTCTCTCGCGAAAAATTTTAAAAAACTGTGAAATGGTATTGAATAAAAATATGCAAAATATTAATTAATATTTATTTATTTTTTGCCCAATATTATAACTAAATATTAGAGCTTACTGTCAATGGAATGGAAAACCAATTTTGGCCGTATTTTTATTTTTAATATAAATTTTAAAACAAATATTTTTTTAAGCCTGAAATAAAATAACAATCCAAAAGAATACGTCTATCCACAAGCAAAGCATAAATTGAAATGAGTATGAGAATAAAATTCGGAAGAAATTCAAAAAATATATTCTTGCCAAATAAATTATAATACCCTATAAAGGACATTAACGGTCAAAAAACGGCGATAGATAGATTAAATCTTAAGATGGCACTAGTAGTTTTTTTTAAATTTTTTTTTTGTTGTATCGAAACAAAAATATAAACAAAAGCAAAAAACACGAATAAAACTTACAACTAGACATGAATTATAAAAAAAATTAATTTTATTTTTGATTTATTAACCAAAAATTAAAAATTGTTAAAGCTGACATCTTTAGAAGTTATCCCGCACTATGTTTTCCCGTATTAAATAATACTGCATTATCGGTAAATCTGCCAATATCATTGACCGCAAGTTTACTATGGAAAAGTGTCATGATGTCCTTTATAGGGTATTATAATTTATTTGATTCTTGCTGTATGAAATTGTGTGAATCATCAAACATGAATGTGCATGCATAAATTGTGTTTTGTGTTGTTCTTTTTGTACTTTTCATTTTTTTTTTTGTAAATAGATATTCTCACTTCTCAGTTCTCCGCAGCTCCTTATTTATTTTTATCGGAAATGAAACGACGATAGAGCATTTCTTTCCATTGTACTTTTAGTACTGTTTGTTAATAGATTATTTTATAGAATTATGATGAGAGCATTTATACTGAGAGGAGAGTGGAAATGCCTTATGGCTACGCTTTTTCTTGGCTTGTGTATTATATACAGGGTGTTACGGTAATGTCATGAAAAGAACAAAAATGTTCGTTGAAAATAATCGTGTGTATAATTGAATCGTTAGTATTATGACGGTTTTGTATCACAGGCACGTATATACGTTTTATGACAAGACAACATTACCATATAGTTAATGGAAAGACACCTACCTTGCAAAAAAAAAATCATTTATTCTAGAAAGGGCACATGTCAAGGACGCAAAAAGATGTCTGCAGAACATGCGTGGAATTGTCAGTAAAAATAAATAATACGATCCTTAATGATGACGCAAAACGGGTTGCGATAGCCGAAAAGATGATCCACGCCAAAAGATCTAGACAATTTTACGACAAAATTAATGAAATCGAAAAAAAAAATGTAAAAATGATAGCTCTTGCTACGGCATAGTATTTGATAACATGCAAAATTTGCCGTTACCACATATTCCCGTGCAGACAATTTTTTACTATCGGCAGCGTTGGATGAATACTTTTTGTATCTATGATTTGAAGAGGAAATGTGCCTTTATCACGAAGGAATGGCAAAAAATGGGCAAATGAAGTATGCTCTTTGATCAGTGATTTCGTAGAAAAATATTTACCATCTGAGACTGCCGAACTCCATATTTTTTCTGATGCATGCTGTCCTGGTCAAAACCTTATTAACACGATATTATGATTTCTAATGGCTTGTTGTATCCATGATTATGATAATTCGAAAGTGTTTTTTGTGAATATGTACTTGATTATTTTCGTCAAAATATTCTCATATGAAAAAAAATTTTTCATTGAGTATTTTGGTGGTGAAAAAATCAATAAAATATGTATTAATGTATCGATATACGTATACCGATAAACCAAAAGTTGTGTCCCAAATCGCAAAGGCTTGCGGTTGATCGCAAACAACTGATCATACTTTAACTATTTGTAGTATATGAGAGCAAGCAAGCTTGGTAGTTTTGATAGTTTATGAAAATATTGAAAAAAAGAAAGAAATTTTGTTCATTTCCAAAATCCCAAACTATTTCAAATGTATATTTTGAATTTTTTTAATTCACATTATTGTACAATGGTTTTAGTTTCGAAATATCTCTATAAATAAGCCTCAAATTTCTTATTGTAAATTCGAGCACCTGATTTCTACTCCTATTTTAAAAATCTGTAAATTTAGAATATCTTATTGAATCTAGGATATCAAAATTATGTCATATACAAATACAGTAGAATTCGCTTATAGCGAACACTCAAGGGACAGAATTTTTTGTTCGTTTTAATCAAATATTCGGTTATAATGAACTTTGTTCGTTATAAGAAAGATTAACCCAAAATAAAACCAAGACGGTTTATTCAAAAATAAACAAAAATATTTTATTAATTATAAACAACTTATATACTTGTATGTACAATGCATTCATATATGTCATGATAAAGCCTTAACAATTCATCACTAAAACATAAATTAAATGTACATATTTAGTAAGCAGTAGCATACAATTTCAAGTGCTTATACATACATTATGATGCTAATCAACTTCATAATATTTATTTTGGAAAAAACCGGTTAGCTTAGATTGTTTTAAACTTTTTTGCGATAATGCTGTGTTTATGACATAGGAACATAGGAAGATAGGAACATTAACACGACCAACCAAATTATTTAAAATGTCACCAGCCCCGCCTACTAGCCTACTTCGAGAAAATGCAGCGCATCCAGCAAATTAATTTTAAAGTGGATTGCGGAAACAGCCCCTTCATTCTCCAAAGCTGCGATTAGTTTTTTCATAATAAATTAACGATAGTACCCTTTTAAAGATTTTTATAACGCCTTGGTCCATTAGTTGTGCTATGGCTGTGGTGCCAATTTAATTGCCTGTAATCAAGGAATTATTAAATGTGATGGTCAGTTGTCGGCCACAAGCACCTTTCTCCCTTCGTTTAAAATTTTTTTTGTTCTAATTAAGAACTGTTCCCATTCGACATGTGTCATCCAAGATATTCGATTGTTTATATACATCACAGGAAGAGTTTTGCTATTTTTGAAACAACGTGGCTTTGCGCTTATACCTATAAGAAGTAAGGGAAGTTTTTCGGCACCATCCGCATTGCTTCCGACTAAAACCGTGATCCGCTTCTTGCACAATTTCCCCCCTGCGCAATCAATATTTCTAAACTCTATGGTTTTATTAGGAAGAAATCTCTAGAAAAGGCCCATTTCATCAATGTTGAATACATCGCTTTTGCTATATCCATCCAGAAGCAGTGTTAATTTTTCATTGATCCGTTCCTTAACGACTTCCGCAGATACGGCTGCCTTTTCACCCACAATATTTTTGAATACAAGGTCGTTTCGTTTCTTAATTTTTCTGCAAATTGCGCTGCCTTTTCTTTTATAAGAATTCCACTTAGAGGAACTTTTGTTATTCGCATATGTTTAATCCAAATAATTAACGCAGCCTCCGCTGTTGGATATTTTTCTTCGCGCATTTTTTGACGACTTTAAAGGGAAACAATAAAAAATCTGGAATCGACAATCGGTTTAACCGTAGGTTTTGTATGCAATTAAAATCTTTCGGACATTTTTCGTGGTCGCTATACGTTTATAAACGTAGTTTGTTATTTGTAACTATACGAAATAATGATAAGAGCAAATTAAAAAACTCATATTTTAATTGAATAATGGTATTAAAAAAATAAATATTTATTTCAAAAAATAACTAAATAGTAATAGTTTACTTAAACCAGTAGGAACTTCATGTGCGGTAGTGTTACAAATAACTATTTTACTTTAAATATTCCATCCTAACGAAATAATATTAAGACCACAATCATTTTGATCCCAAAAAAAAAAATATTATTTAACATTTAAATTTTTGTTAGCATTTAATAGTCAGTATTGGCACCTTTGTTGATTATTACGTGTTGCATACGACGTGGCATAGAATTTATCAGCTTTTTGATCACTTCCTGATCAATTTTGGCCCATTCGGTCTTTACAGCTTCTTTTAGTTGCCGAACAGAGTCGAACTGACGACCATTTTTGAAAACACGTTCCGATAATATTGCCCAAAGGTTCTCGATCGGGTTAAGATCTGGACTGCAGGCGGGCCAGTCCAATAATGGGATACCAGTAGAGTTAAAAAACTGCTTGGTTAGTTTAGCCGAATGAATAGGGGCATTATCTTGTTGAAATATCCAATCTGTACCACCAATTTCGTCTCCATGGCTGGTTAGTAAATCTTCCAAAAATTCTACATACCTTGTGGCATTCATTTTTGTTGAGATAATGCATATAGGGGTTTTTCCATAATATCCCATAGCTCCCCAAATCATCAACGATCCACCACCAAAATTACGAGACATTCGTTCTTGCTTTTTTGCACGTATGTCATGCCAATACTTCTGCGACCCATCAGGACCATCGAGATTGAACTTTTTCTCATCTGAGAAAATAACCCGGGTCCACTCCTCTTCCCAAAATTGGTGTTTCTCCGCAAAATCTAACCTCGCCCGTTTGTGGTGAATTTTCAGTCGTGGTTTTGCAACTCTTTTCGTATACTCCAAGTTACAATCAGCTTTTAAAATTTGCTAAACCCGTCTTACAGTCACGTTAAGATTGAGAGATCGCCGAATCTCAGCAGGGCTATTCGATTTGTGGACTGCCAATCTTTTTATCTCTCGAACGTTCCTTGTAGAGATAACTGGTTTTCTTCCTGTAGATTTCTTTTGGCCGTATTGTTCTCTCAATTTCAGCAAATTTATTACCACCGTCTTACTTCTCCTAATTCGGGCTGCTATTTCCCTGGTTGTCATTCCAGATTCCCGATATGCCAAAATTTGTCCTTGCTCCTTATCCGTCAACTCCTTACCTCGACCCATTTTATTATTTTTTTTCACGAATATCGCTCAAATCACACTAAATTATTTTCTAAATTATTTAAAAGTCACAATTACAGCTAAAACAAAAGTATAATTATAGATATTTAATTCCTTACATGATACAATAACAGTCAACGACGTTTGGTCCTATGATTATTTCACACTGCAATTTTATTCAATTACTACCAACGCTGAGCACAGACGGAATATAAAATGACGATTTTTACAGTTTTTAAACTGTTTATGAGTGATGTAAAAACAAATGATAGAACATTAATTATTTTATTTTTATGAAATAAATGTGGTTACTTTGTTTGGTCCTATCATTATTTCGTAAAGTGTATAAGAAAAAAAAAAAGTGTTCACGCGAATTCATGGATTCGCGATTCTACTCTAATTTTTCGAAGTAACTGCATTTAAACATTCGAATTTCGATGTAGTAAATTAAATTTAAGAGTTTCACCAAACAAGAAACTAAAATATTGTTTTAACAATTTTAGAATACCACTTCACACACTTAGAATATGATCGATATTTGAATATTCTTCATATTCTAGACGTTTTAAAATAAAGATAATTTGTAAATTCAAAAATACTTACAACTTGAAACTACTGTATATAGAACATTTTGAATTTTTAGAAATTCTTAATATCACATTTTCATAAATTCGATAAAATACAGATTATTGGTGAAATTGTCAAATTATTGGTGAAGCTGTGAAATTATGAATTGTTTGGACTCTTTAGGATTTAAAATTTCGATATAACTTATCTTTATTGTTCAGTCAGATTGTAAATATTTTAATATTGTGTATTTCGAACTCTGTTGTATTTTGTACGAATTTTAAAAACGAATTTTAAGTATGGATGTACAAAACTTTAGTGTAAAATATCAAATTACAAATTCCACCAATAGATGCCTGTCAGTCAATTGTTAAACCTAATATAAACCTATTGTGAACATGAACGTGGAATCATGTTGAATTAACTATAGTTTGTTTCATAGCGAAAATTGCTATGAACAGAACTCAGTGGTATAAGCTGAATTTTGTTATGTTCACAGTTGCATTTTCATTTCCTGATATTTTTCTTAAATATGAAAAACATAATTTATAATTTTCATTTATTGCTGCGAATTGCCAGCATAAAAGTGATTATTTGGAGAATCAGGCAAGCATAATTCAGTGAATAAACAAAAACGGTATTTTCACAACGTTTGTTCACTTCTCCATTGCCATTTGGTATTCGAAAATTAACAAACATCGTGAACAAACTAAAATCGGTGAATTATAGTCGCAGACATTTCACTGCGGACAAAATGAAATAATCGGGAAATTAAAAATAATATTATTTAATTCATATTCTATTCATTGTTTTGATATTTATTCGATATAAAGTTTTATTTCAAGTTTATTCCAATCAATTTTATGAAAACAAATCAAATAATTTCCGATGTATCAATTTCAGGTGTTTCATGTTCACGAGAGGTGTAAACTTGGCTTTACAACTAAAGTAGTGTATACTTTATTAAAAAAAATCATTGGTAGTATCGAATTGTGGTCTTTAAGGTGGCATAACTTAATAAACACAGAAAATCAATCAACATGCGCACATAAGTTAGTTACTTATTGCCACACAAAAATGACTGCATCTGTAAATATCAGCCTTTATTGATACAAATGTTGATTAATAAGTGTCTTGTGTAAACGAATAATTGGGCGTGTTTTTTTTTTAATGTCGGAGAAATAACAGAGAACAGATAGATAATATAACGGAGAAATCCGATAAATATTTTCTCTGATGTATCCGAGAAAAATAAATGATAATTTTGTTAGCGTCGTAGAAATTAAACTTAAGTTTAAGATTGCCAAATAAATATTATCGTGTTCTTTTTATTTAAAAAAAATGTCTGTCAAACAACAATCTGAACTTTTTTTCAGAGAAAAAAGATTCAATTTTAAAATTATCCGAGCGTAAAAAAAAACGACACAGAGAAATATATTTTTCCTCGGATACTAAAAAAAACGCATATCTGTATTTTGACAGTTAAATTATTTCTCAGATTACTTCGATATCAAAAAAAAACATGCCCTTATTTATCGTGTCGCTGCACAAGTATGGATATAAATCCGTACAATCTGAATCCGGTCATTCATCCAATGAAATTACTCAAATATTGTCATGTGACCGAAAAAAATATTCCCCTATTTCCCCTCTTGAGTTAAAATTTTATTTCAAGATTAAGCAAAATATTCGCAGAAAACCAACACATCCATACCAAAAACTATTTATTACGAGCTACTTTTTCCCCAATTTTTTTTTTTTTTGTTTGCTTATTTCTGACTTTTCGATTTTTAAAAAAATTTGTTATTTTGTTATTATTGAAATTATCATATATGTATATATTTGTTATTATTGAAACTAAAAGCAAAGAGAAGTTGATAAGTAAAAAAGACGAATTTACGGGAATTTATTTAGCAAAAGGTCAAATAAGTTACTAACTTCGTTCAGATTCAGATTGTACATACAGATTTATATCCATACTCGTGCAGCGACCTTTACTGTTCCTTCGTTATAAAATTTATGCAACAAAATTTAACAGGATGAAGTTGCTCGCTAAGCAATTCACAAATATTGCATCGATCAACATGTCGTTGAAATTTCAATCATTAAAATTAAAACGTCACAGAAATGTCAATGTCATAGAAACGGGAATATCTTGCTATATTTAAAAGATTACTAGATATAATTATTTTTAAATGTTAACAATATTATTTGCCACCAGCAAAGTATTTTATGTAAATTTAGAAACTTAAATTCCATATTACATGGTAATCTATTCATTTTCTTTTGAAGACACATAGAGAACAATGGCTAGAATTTGCAAAGTGTATTAATTGTAGAAAAATATTTCTTCGGAAAGTTCGACATTACCTCGGTAAACTGATAAACAAATTTATATTTCTCGTTTTCGTCAAAATGACCCCTTCCAATGGCGCTGTTGTGAAATGAGTTCATATTGAACATAATGATGAAGGAGAAGTGAACGTTACATGACTTGATTTTTTAGACTCTCCAAATGTTGGCCAAAAAATAAAGAAAAAAGTTACTCGACATGTAGGTTAGGTTAGGTTAGGTTGAAGTGGCTGCTATCGCACACTTAGGCCAGCAATGGCCCGTTGTGATACCACAGGATCCCATCTCCCCATTACTCCCGTTGAAACCAACCAGAGCTATTTATATAGCGTAATAAATCTCGCACTCCACAGTCCGCGAGTTCCGAAAGGATGTCCATACCGTACACACCCAAATACTTATGCCTTCTGTATGATAGCGCCGGACATGAGCATAGGAAGTGTTCCAAAGTCTCCTCCTCCTCTTCGTCCATGCAACTTCTACAAAAGTCATTCGTCTGTATCCCCAGCCTTCTCGCATGCTCCCCAAAAAGGCAGTGACCTGTCATTATCCCTACGACCAATCCTATTTCTTGTCTTCCCAGGGATATTAGTACCTTGGAGCGCCGCATACTCGACATGTAACTACTAATCAAATTAGTAACACTGCTTACCGAAGAAGATCAGCAACTATTCCACTTAATAACAACAAAACGATAAATGTTAAGCGATCGCATCAACTTTTAGTTTGTACTTGTGCAATGTGCATGTGATTCATAAATCTCAGGGGAGCACATGACCTGAAATCGTTTATGAATATGACAAAAAACATTAATTGCCAATAGTGTATGTTGCTTTGACGCGAGTGACTAGTCTTCAAGGTTTATATATTACCACAATGAAAACTTTCTATCATGGTCGAAGTGTGTCCACAGCTGCAACTTGTCTTCAAGATGAATTTGGTAAACTTTCGCTTAATCGCGTACAGGCTATCAGCAGAGATATGTTAGATTTTATTCGCCACAGAAGAGAATTGATAGTATATAGTTTTAATTGTCAAAGTCTTCGTGCTCACTCTATTGATCCCACTGATTTCATTATCCAAAAATCGAATGTTTTTCTTTTAAATGAAACTTGGATACCCAATGAAGAGTCAATCAGTATCCTTAATTTCAATTGTATAATTCAGTATAAGCGATCAAACGTTCGAGCCGAAGAAGTTGTCATATATCAAAATGCAAACGACACTACCAACATCATTACTCCAAATATCGATAGTTAGTGAGTGTTGTGTTGCGGATTACAAAATGGAAAACGACAAAAAATTATTTTAATAGTAATTTACATAACTCCAGATCAAATAATGGACGATATTATTTATTTTTTGAAACTGTTAGTATGGCCATACACAACAGCCGCGGAGGAGAATTTCTTGGTAGAGGAGAAAATAAGTTACCAATGGTTCTTTCTAAGTGGAGACTTTAACGTCAATTTTTCTCGAGAAGATGCTGGTATTGACTTTCTCCAAAAATATGTGAATTTTACTATCAATAATGATCCTAAGATTTCAACAACACGACATGGCCCCAGCATTGATGCTGTATTTACGCGATACATTGACAACGTCAGAACAAAACCCTTCACATCTTATTTTAGTTACCATAAGCCGAGGTAATTTAGGAATTAAATGTATTTGTTTCTATTTTTTTAAATTAATAATTGATCAATATTAATCAATATTAAATGATAATTATTGTAGTTTTAGATAATAAAATAAAATTTATTTAATCATCTGTATGAGAAAATAAATATTAATTTTTGAAATTTAAATTATTTGATTGAATTTAGACTTTACCAACCGTATCTATAATCATAGGTACTCTAGACTTTTAATTATCGTCAAAGAATATAACTTCTAACGCGCGTACATAAGTACACACACATTTTATTTTTTATTTTTTATTATCTTGAGAAACCTATAAATCTATAGGTTTTATTGGCTGACAAGTAGAAATGGCAGCAGACAAATTCATTTGGGTTCAGACGCTGTAAAACAGATTCAAAAAGAAAGAGGTATCATGTCAACACCGAACATCAAATTGGGATCAACAATTCTTAATCAGGAAATAGCATTATTGGCGCAATAATTTTATGAAGAAGACGATATAAGTTGGGTGTGTGCTGGGAAACGAGATTTCAAGACCATATCATCAGATGGGGTTATTGAAACAAAGCAGCGTAAGCTGGTTCTTTGTAATTTCGAGGAGGTTTATCAAATATTTAAAAAAATCTATCCAAATACAAAACTTGGATTTTCTAGTTTTGCTGCACTTCGTCGTCCAGGGTACTGCGTATTAGCGAATTCTAGCGGACACATAGTATTTGCGTCCGCATACATTATCAAAATATTAAACTTATCTTTAATAAAATAAAATCTATAATCCTTCTATCACACGAGGAAGGAAGTTATCAAGAACTTATTTCGCAGATTATATGCGCTATTCCAAGCACATCGTACTATTTAAACGAATGTAAAACCTGCCCAGGAACCGATAATATTCGTGATAAATGATCTGCAAAATTTCTACAAAATTGTATAGATGAAATAACATTCGAGCGTGGCAGAAAGTAGATCGATGCACCATGGCAACTATAACCGTATCATCATTGGCTTTCACAGATAAACTGAGTGAGCAACTTCATAATATATGTAGTACCGCATTCAATTATTTCAAAACAACAACCAGATTACCTCAAATATAGAAAATCAAATGCAGCAACTGATCAATGTATTGTTATGTGACTTTTCTGAGAACTATTCATTTGTAGTTCAGGATTCGGTTCAAGGATTTTAAAAACGTGTGTGTATTATAAAAACGTAGAAAGCAGCCATACGATGAAAAACGATAGTAGCTTGGAATTCACAAGCTGTAATCACGTAGCTGTGAGATTGTTTATAACCGGCCAAGTTAATTTTATAAAGGAAACATTACGGCACGTTAAGAAAATTTGCTTCTTTTCCGATAGATCCGGGGCTCAGTACAAAAACAAAATGAATTTTTACAATCTATGCAATTTCAAGGAGGACTTCGATATGGAAGAAGAATGGCATTTTGTGCAACTTGCCATGAATAAGGACCTTGTGATGCATTACCAGGAGTTATCAAGAAGGATTCTGCTAGAGCGAGTTTACAAAAACTTTTAGAAAACAAATAACTACGCCACGTAAACTTTATACGTACAAGGCAAAAACTTTTTGATATTGAGTAATAAAGATTATATTAACAATTAATTTACGGTTTTATTGCATTGCAAAAAGTGGTTGAATTGAAGAATTAAAAAATAAAAATTAATTAAAATTATAATAAAATTATCGAAGGAACAGTTTGAATAGATTTTCTTGAATTTTGGTTTAAAATATTCAGATCTTGACATATTCAAAATATCATATTTTAAAAATGAAAGGTATCACTGTCGTTTTTATTTTTTTAATGGCTTACAAAATGAATGAGCTTTAAAAAAAAAAATAAAATGTGTGTGTACTTATGTACGCGCGTTAGAAGTTATATTCTTTGACGATAATTAAAAGTCTAGAGTACCTATAATTATAGATACGGTTGGTAAAGTCTAAATTCAATCAAATAATTTAAATTTCAAAAATTAATATTTATTTTCTCATACAGATGATTAAATAAATTTTATTTTATTATCTAAAACTACAATAATTATCATTTAATATTGATTAATATTGATCAATTATTAATTTAAAAAAATAGAAACAAATACATTTAATTCCTAAATTACCTCGGCTTATGGTAACTAAAATAAGATGTGAAGGGTTTTGTTCTGACGTTGTCAATGTATCGCGTAAATACAGCATCAATGCTGGGGCCATGTCGTGTTGTTGAAATCTTAGGATCATTATTGATAGTAAAATTCACATATTTTTGGAGAAAGTCAATACCAGCATCTTCTCGAGAAAAATTGACGTTAAAGTCTCCACTTAGAAAGAACCATTGGTAACTTATTTTCTCCTCTACCAAGAAATTCTCCTCCGCGGCTGTTGTGTATGGCCATACTAACAGTTTCAAAAAATAAATAATATCGTCCATTATTTGATCTGGAGTTATGTAAATTACTATTAAAATAATTTTTTGTCGTTTTCCATTTTGTAATCCGCAACACAACACTCACTAACTATCGATATTTGGAGTAATGATGTTGGTAGTGTCGTTTGCATTTTGATATATGACAACGTCTTCGGCTCGAACGTTTGATCGCTTATACTGAATTATACAATTGAAATTAAGGATACTGATTGACTCTTCATTGGGTATCCAAGTTTCATTTAAAAGTAAAACATTCGATTGTTGGATAATAAAATCAGTGGGATCAATAGAGTGAGCACGAAGACTTTGACAATTAAAACTATATACTATCAATTCTCTTCTGTGGCGAATAAAATCTAACATATCTCTGCTGATAGCCTGTACGCGATTAAGCGAAAGTTTACCAAATTCATCTTGAAGACAAGTTGTAGCTGTGGACACACTTCGACCATGATAGAAAGTTTTGTCATGGTTGTAATATATAAACCTTGAAGGCTAGTCACTCGCATCAAAGCAACATACACTATTGGCAATTAATGTTTTTTGTCATATTCATAAACGATTTCAGGTCATGTGCTCCCCTAAGATTTATGAATCACATGCACATTGCCCAAGCACAAACTAAAGGTTGATGCGATCGCTTAACATTTGTCGTTTTGTTGTTATTAAGTGGAATAGATGCTGATGTTCTTCCTATTGGCAAGCAGTGTTACTAATTTGATTAACAGCTACATGTCGAGCAACTTTTTTCTTTATTTTTTGGCCAATTTTTGGAGAGCCTATAAAATCAAGTCACACAACGTTCACTTCTCCTTCATCATTACGTTCAATATGAACTAATTTCCCAACAGCGCCATTTGCTAAGCCAACCTGACACTTCGATGTTTGTTGTAATCATATAAACAACATTAGGCACTCCATTATGTTAAACATAGACGTTGCTAAACATAGTACATACTTAGATTTTATACTAACCTTTTTTTTCTTCCATAGGAAAAATGTTGTAGTTGTTTCTGTAGCTTATATCTATGCGATCCGATACAGATTCAGTTGATAGTTTATGTTTTTGCACTTTTGTAGATTTTGGCAATTTTTGTTAATAAAATTTTTTGTATTTTTCGAAATTTGTATTTTATTTCACTTAATTCAGTATTGTTAAATTTTTTGTATATCTAAAAATGGAAAACTTTCAGATTGTTTGACTTGTATTCACTGATCACTTATTTTATGTCAATAATTGTTATGTTGGGATTCCTGTTGGAATTATACGTTTTTTTAATTTCTATAATATAGCGGTTGCCAAAAGTTTGATTTTGAAAACTTTTTATCGGAATTTATTTTCAATTATATTGTATATTATATAATTTTCCGGCTTGGCTACAAAATCTCGGTTTTTATAAATTCTGGAAAATGGGAATTTTAATTTTAAAATAAAAATAAATAAAAACCGAGAACAAACCTGAAATTTTTTAAAACCGAGATTTTGAAACGCTCCCTAATTTTCCAAATTATATATTTTATTTTATTTATCCACCCACCAATTTTTATTTATTTGTAGTTGGTTTTATTGCACTTTTATTTTATTTTTACTTTTTCCACTATAACGAAGTATTGGCTTAATCGATGCTCTAGATTATCAGAATTACGATAAAAATTATTTTGTAACGGATTTATTAACACATTTAATAAATTCATGTAGTTTCAGAGGTTATATAGGGTAAGTATTGTTAGTTAGTATTGAATTAGGTTACCAGGACCCCGAAACACCGATCAGAAAATGTCGTGCCCGTCCTTCCATCCTTCCGTTCTTCCAGTCACACATTTTTATTAGTTTTGTTTTGCCTCCGATTCTCACAAATATTGATAGTTTTGGTCGAAATTTTGTACAAAGATAGATTTTAGTAATAAGCAATTTGTGTTAACTTTTAGATCCATTCGAGTATAGAATAGAGGGGTTGCAGTGGAAGAGAAAACTGCCAAAATGATTTTCTCAAAAACGGGACCGACTATTTTTTTGTTATGTTGATGATAAATTTGATAATTCATCATCTACTTGTTCACAAAATTTGAAGTCGATTGAAGCATTGCGTGGGGGTCATTTTGACAAAAATGAGAAATATAAATTTGTTTATCTGTTTACCGAGGTAATGTCGAACTTTCCGAAGAAATATTTTTCTACAGTTAATATACACTTTGCAAATTCTAGCAATTGTTCCTTAGGTGTCTTTAAGATAAAATGAATAGATTACTGTGTAATATGAAATTTAAATTTCTAAATTTACCTAAAATACTTTGCTGGTGGCAAATAATATTGTCAACATTTAAAAATAATTATATCTAGTGAGCTTTTTAATTTAGTAAGATATCCTCGTTTCTATGACATTGACATTTCTGTGACGTTTTATTGACTTTTTATAACATTTTAATGATTGCAATTTCAACGACATGTTGATCGATACAATATTTGCGAATTGCTTAGCGAGCAACTTCATCCTGTTAAATTTTGTTGCATCGTAAAAATTCACTCTAATCAGGTTTCCATAACGCGCCTAAAGAAGTATAACTTCAAAAAGGGGGGTATCCACATGCTGGTAATAAAGATTATTAACATTTGCATACCCTCATTTTTATGATTTATTATCTTGATCAATAAATAATTATAGTAAAGTATAAAAATGTAGGCGTGAACAATAAGAATGAGTCATAAAATCTCTGTTAGCAAATGTTATTCAAAAAATAGCTAGGCCTGTACAATTTCTGTCGTAAGCTGTAGACAATGAACTATTCAAATTATTCACTACGAAATAATTAATAATTAGCTGTAAATTTATGATAGCCAATATGTTTTAAAAAATATCTGGGTCCGCCTTTATTTTCTAAAATTCAAAAATTTATAATTATTTAAGTTAGTTAACTTGTTTGATGAGACATTATAATTATTGCTCCTTTCGTTTTTTAGATAATGACTATTCCTCATTTTAGAAATGAGTTTTCTTTTTTTTTCAAAATGAACTGAAAAACAAAAAAAAAATGCAAAATAAATTAAAATTATAATAAAATTATCAGAGGAGAAGTTTGAATAATTTTTTTCTGAATTTTCCTTTAAAATATTCGGATCTTGACATATTCAAAAAATCATATTTTAAAAATGAAAGGTATCACTGTCGTTTTTAGTTTTTTAATCGCTTACAAAATGAATAAGCTTTAAAAAAAATTAAAAATCGATAAATTGTTTGAGTCCAATATAACGGTAAATTACATTTTTAAAAAACACGTTTTTTCTTTAAGATCGAATTTTTTTAAAATTAAAATTGTACCACTATTTATAATATCCATTCATTCCCTTTCATTTGAGATATAAATTGTTAAAATCGGTTAAGTGGTTCTTGCGACAAAGGCCTCCAAAAATTAGAATTTTTCAGAAAAATTAGAAAACGCCCTACGCCCCTGTTTCAATGTCGCAGAAGGAAATAAAAAAGTACGTGTCGAGCTATTTGATATATAGATCTTTTTTGGGAAGTTTCATAAAAATCTAAAGGGGTCAGGACAACTCATGATCGGTTTCGTATGGAATCGCTGTATGGTAATGGGCTAGATACTCGATACTCAGATAAGCAGATAAGCAGTTATTTTTTGCGAATTTGCTAGAAATGTTATACTCGATAATTTAGCAATCCAATTTGTTTCTGAATTTCAGAAAATGGGCTACTTTAACGCACTTTAACGTTTGTGCTGAATACAAAAATATATTTTACTTTACTAAAATAATCGAGTAGTTTATAAATCCGCCATATTTGCAGAGTTGCGAATTGCTAGAGTATCGAGTATCTGGCCCATTGTCATGAAAAGAAAAAAAACGTTCGTTAATATAATAATAATCATGATGAAAAATACGTCAAATCATAAATTTGGAATGTGACCGGAAATCGTGTGTAAATTTTTTATTTCTTATATTTTCAATTGGTAGTACTAGTTAAAAAAAACATTTTGTAGAAAATGATTTTTTGTTGTTGTTGTTTAAAATACAGAGTGGCAAATTTAGAGAAAAATGATAAACATGATGTTGTGTTTAAGGCTATAAAAGGAAAAATAAATATCCGATATTTATGATATAGGGCTCGTTTTAAAGGTAAGTTAATACGTATTAATAAAAAAATATAAAATGGTAACTTCTTTAATTTCTTCATTTTCAAATTTCCCACCAAAATTTTATTTTTGAATTTTCTCAATGATCGTCCAATTTTTTTTTTTTTTTTTTTTTAAATTTTAAGTCCTTTAATTTTATTGAACATACTAAAAACTTACGCTAGTAAAATTTTTCGTTTTCGTGCGAAATACGTTTAAGTATGACTCTACCTATTTTGAAAATTTCAAAAATCGAATGGTAGATTTTTGATCCCCTAACAAAAACTCGAGTTTATTTAATTTTTCCAGGTTAATTGTTTCACTCGTTTTTGTGATTCAAAATTAAATTTAAAACAAAAAATATTGACAGTAAACAAATTTATTACAAAATAAGGATAGAAATTTAAAGATATTTATACGGTTAAAATTTACATGTTATATAATCTTCACTATTTGAATATTTTTTACATTTTAACTAGCCTTCTGTTAAAGCTGAAGGTATAACTGCATGAAAATCGCGAGACCCTTTCATTGTGTTCAAGTTCTCTAATCTACTGCCTAGCTCGTTTTGTTGCAATTTATATTCAGTATCTAATCAAAATTCAAAAACCATATCAGTTTTCAACGTTTTAGTCCATTTGAAAAGTTCCTCCGCATTGGTTATGCCATTCTCTTAACAGTACCTCCTACTCCATCGCATGGTCCCTTTCCGTGAGCAGTTGTGTGAAAATGTCACTCACAATCAACTCCAAAATCCTCTTTGTGTTTAGTTATATTCATAAAATTTTTTTTATTTTTATAATGTGTTACTCCACCATCTGTGACATAATAAATTTTAGATAAATCCGGAATTTTTGTTTTCAAAAACTGCAATAATTTTTCTATGAACAAGTGAACTGCTACAGCGTCATGATGAAGACAATCTGATATTATAATGAAGCTGTAGTGCTGCAATATCCCTCCCTCAGTCGCTTGTTTGTTGTTCCAATGAAAACCCTGTGCTGCATTTTGCATTATAAACGCATAATTTTCTGCAAAATCACAAGAAACAAGTACCCCTGTTGGCTCCAGAGTTAACTTTTTATTTTTTTTTTAAATCGGATTGTGTTAGTGATATAAAGCAATGAGGAATCAAATTGTTCAGCTTAATTATGAAGTAATCCAGAAATTTGTCTAATGGTTTTGAATATTTTTCTAAGTTGCATCGGTCAGTTGAAACCCACTGACTAAACGATAATTCAGCATCCTGACAATCATTGTCCAAAAATGCGTTTTTCAAATATTCGCGGAAATTATCCAATCCTGGGCAGTTCTCGCATTGCAGAAGATAACATGTTGATGTTGGATCTTTACATAGTATTAATGAAATGCAGTCCTGGTATCGCGAAATTTTTCCATTGGTGACAGTTTCCATCCTAGTTCAAACTGTATGCGTTCCGTTGCTTCCTGGTTGAACACAGTTTTTAGGACGTAGCAGAGAAAATTTAGAAAAACCAATTTTTTTTTATTCACCATCCTTAAATTTCAACTTGTAGCCCTCCCTCATAGCACTCCATTAATGTGCACATCATTAGACGTTTCTGAAATTTAACTTTATCAATAGTTAAGCAATCGTTTTTCATTATACGACTAACATCATTATCGTTATAATATTCTAGCACTGAATGCCTGAGTTCATCACTGATCCGTTTTCCAACTTTGGGTGCTAGAAGGCTCAGTGGCCCATTCTTGTTTTGAATATTTTTAGCTGTCCGTACCATATATTGGGTTGTGTTGAATTCTTCCTGGATTTGTTGTATAGTTAGAGATTTCGGCAGGGTAGACAGCAGCTGTATTTTATCACAATTTTTCTCCAAATGTCGGAATTTGATTTTTAGTTGATCCAAGAATTCATCATAAAGACGTGCCTTGTAATGATTTTCCTCTGAGTGAGTCAAAAGAGGCTCTGTTTCAGATACCAAAGATGTTTATGATGTCGGTAATGTGGTAGTTAAATTTAATAATTTTTATTGCTCATGATATTGCCTGGATTCCAACTTACTTGAATGTATAGGGGACATGCCAATGTCTGGTAATATTTTATTAAGTTTTCACGAACGAGAGCACTTTTAATTTGGCATTCCTCACTTTCACTCATACTCGAAATATTCTCGTCATTGACTGTTGATGATGTCTCCGGAGTAACAGGTGAATTTAATGAATTATTAACCGGTGATACCTCGTTTTCAACTTTTGACGTTTATTAGTCAGCTGGTAATTACATGATGTACAAATCGATGTATTTTCAGTTACATGAATCGAGCGCGGCAAACGAATTCTAATATTATCATTTCTTAATTTTTAGAACATTTCAACTCAGGAGACGGCTTACAACACTTTTTGTACCCAATACACTTATTATTGAAATAATTTTTTGATGTCATTTAAATAAACAAATGATTTAAATAGAACTTCATGTTTCAATAGTTTAACTAAATGAAATATTAATTTAAACACTAATATATACCAAAAACTGTTAACAGAAACTACTGGTTATATTTTATGTTGTTTTACAGGCCTACCTACCCCTTCTTTTATAATTACATTTTTAAATATGCGTCATTTTGTCCCGAAAGATCACGTTACGGTTTATGTACCTGAACGTAATATTTTGGGACGCATTTTTAGGGTTGGAACTAACAAAATAAATGATTCATACCAAAATTTATTTTTTTACTAATAGCTTTATGGGCTATCCCTAAACTACGCTACGCCTTTGTTTGGGTAAGGAGTATTGATTGACGTCACGTTTAGGCTGGGGCATAGAGAATTTTATAAAAGATGACGTCATGTAATTATAAGAAGTTACTGTTAATAAGATTCTTTCGGCTTTTTATAGACACAATATATGAATAATAATGGCATTCACAACATTTTCGAACCCCCCCCTCCCCCCCCCCCCCCACCCGTACTTCTATTATTCGTGTGGGCATGAAACATACAGAAATGAAAGTTTTCCTTGTGTTTTTTGATTTAGTGAATTTATAATTCGCTAAGTCACTACATTCTTTGCCTCATACTTAATGTATTTGGTTGGAATTGTATTTTTGTAGTTTGGTCGTAGCTACCTGATGAGTAGATCGAACTTTTTGTTTTGAGATTATCAGTACGAAACCAAACTGCCACAGAAAGCTCCAGGAAAGTTTTCATTTTTTTAGAGTCAATACATTTTATATTGACTCTCGGGTTAAGGTACTGGGGGATTTTGATATTTCTACTTCTTTTTTCGTAGATATATTATAAGTAGATTTTTCTGATTAACAAGTCGAAAATGTTGTGAATGCCATTATTATTAATATATTGTGTCTATAAAAAGCCGAAAGAATCTTATTGATTTAATGCAGACGAAGTTACTGTTATTTGATATTACGTATTTCTTTAATATACCACTTACTTCATGTTCTTAAATGATTACATCATTGCTCACATATTCAGTTTTGTGACGACTTGTGATGAAGGAGTGAGAGAGACGGAGTTAAGAATGGCCTAAAATAATTTGACTTATAGTTTATGAACGGACTGTTACAAATTTTTTCCTCTTTGCTTTTTAATTTTCTATTAGAAGTAAGAATATACTAAAGATCGACGAAATAATTTAAACAATTACATTATCAGGTCGAGCGTAAATTAGTTAGAAATTGAAAATAACGTAAGTATAACAATTTGATTTTGTATTGCAAAAACGGGTAAATCGTCATACTTAAACGTATTTTACACGCAAACGAAAAATTTTACTAGCGCAAGTTTTTAGTATGTTCAATAGAATTAAAGGACGTAAAATTAAAAAAAAAAAAAAATTAGACGATCATTGAGAAAATTCAAAAATAAAATTTTGGCGGAAAATTTGAAAATGAAGAAATTAAAGAAGTTACCATTTTTATATTTTTTTCATTAATCCGTATTAACCTACCTTTAAAACGAGCCCTATATCATAAATATCGGATATTTGTTTTTCCTTTTATAGCCATAAACCCAACATCATGTTTATCATTTTTCGCAAAATTTGACACCCTGTATTTTAAACAACAACAACAAGAAAAAATCATTTTCTACAAAATGTTTTTTTTTTAACTAGTACTACCAATTGAAAACATAAGAATAAAAAATTTAAACACGACTTCCGGCCCCATTTTTCATCATAGTAGTTGTTTAGTTAACAGCGTGTTTTTTTTTTTATGTGTAACATACTAACCATGTTGAATATTGCGCTGCGTATTCTTTTTATTTTTATTTTCTATTATTTTGTGAGAGTGAGAATGAACCAAAGGAAAAATTTAACAACAAAACTCAAATTTAACAAAGACAGGTTCAATAACTCATCTCAAACGAGAAACATAACTTTTTGTAATATTTTGAAATTAAATAAAATAAATAAAACTTAAAACTTAATTGTAATATTTTTATACTGTGAACACATACAGTGGAAATATACAGTGCAAATTTATAAAACATCAGCGTGAACCTAACAAAAACGCACATATACTATATGCCATAATATACCATATGTCGTAATTAGGCTTGCCACCTGTCCTCCTTTGTGGAGGACAGTCCTCCTTTTGAAAGAAGTTTCCTCCATCCTCCCGAGAGGCAAAAATGTCCTCCACATTAAAAAATAAATTTAGATTCCTTTTTAAACCATTTTTGAAGGAGTTAAAAAATTCAATTGCTTTCGGAAGTTTTACTGATTATTTGCGCACATTACAGGAACTAAAATTACGTCTAGATTTTTATAATAGAACTATGAAATATGATATTTCCGAAACTTCATGTAAATATGCAGTTTGCACGAGTTTGCGTACTCACATTACCAAATTTATCCTGAAGTACCCTATCCTGAAAAGTAAACAAAACTCGAGAAGTTTCCTGTTTAAATTATATTTTTCAACTGACCCATTAAAGAATAATGATTATTACGTTCACTTGTTTCTTTCAATATACAGTTAACGATGATACAATATGTGGTTACGTTAGAATTTATCCTAAAGAAGTAATAATATCACGGTAAAAGAAGTAATAAAGTTACACGGTGAATATATTATAATTTTAAAACTACGAAATTCCAGCGTCACGAAATTCTAAAATTTGTTAGCACATTCTGTAATTCTAGAAAAGCTGTAGATGATAAAATTTTGTAAACCAGAATTTTGATAGTATGAATAGTTCTTTGATAATAATTTATTAAGAAAGTGAAATCTCGTTATAACGAAGACAAAGGAAACGGAAACCAGGGTCTCGGAGTCGGGAGTCGGAGTCGATGAGTCGGATTCTTTTAGCGGAGCCGGGGTGGGAATTGGAAAAATACTGACCGACTCTGACTCCAAATTTTATATTTTTCTTTCTCTTCGGTATACTTTAACTTTACCTTAGTTACAACAAGACTCCAACCAGTATATTTGACCTCGGCCAATTTGATAAATAATGGCGATGACTTATAGGAAAAACTCAAAATATCTTCGCAACAGAAAAAAAAATCATCGTTAACACATAGAAAAATCTTTCTGCTTGATAACGAGATGTTATTGGCTAGAAATTATTTCGACTCCAAGATTAGAGTATTATTAAGAGATAATCAACAAAATAGAGGTAAACCGGCGCTATGTAATTTGGCAATGGTTTAAAATCATTTTTAGATATTACTGAAAAGCCCACAGTCACCAAGAAAATCCAGCTGAAGAACTAGAAGAAAAACATGAATTCGAAAATTTTTTAGATGACCATAGAAATCGAAACGATTTTGAATTACAAAAATTATGGACTAAATTTTTTGATGGCTTAGAGAAAGTGATAAAAATCAACCGAAATTTTTGTTATGTTTAAATTATTTTCTAATGATGAAAAAACGAGTGGTTAAACACGAGCAGTAATTACATGTAGCAGTTGGAGTCGTAGTCGGAGTCGGATAGTCAATTCTTAATACATCGGAGTCGGAGTCAAACTATTTCACCGACTCCCGCTATATTGTATAATTTCGTTGCAATATATTTATGAAAATGTAAGATTTTCTTAGTTTACTTCCTTACATTTGGCTGGCTATAGTGCTGTTCCGTACCAAAGTTTGGATTTTGGCGAATGAAAATTTCGTTAAACTGATGTTCAAATTAAACAAAATATTTTTTGTTGAATGTCCTCCACTGAACTTTTTAAAAGGTGGCAAGCCTAGTCGTAATGTACCATATGTCGTTTAAATATTAATCGATTAAGAAATATTCGAGTTACATGTATCCTACTATATCTGGCTATATTTCAGACCATAGTCAAAAAATCATTTTAAAGTGCCATTTCCACCATACATGACGAATTTCTTCATAATCAATCGGCTAAGAAATAAACAAGTTCCATCCTTTCCAATCGGCCAAATTCCAGAAATTTGTCAAAAAAAAAATTTAAACAATTATCGTGAAGAAATATCGCGTTTTGTACCACATCGTGTTTTGAAAAATCGCGTTTTGTGCCTTATCGCGTTTTAAAATATCGCGTTTCAAATGTGATCCCAGAAAATCATAGTGACATGTTTACCGATAGAAGAAAGTTTTGAGATATCGATTTTCTGATATACATATTAGTAATATTAAATTTTTAAATTGTCAAACATTGTCGATTAATATACGCTTTGATCCGTTATTAACCTTCACTCTGTCCATACCTTATCGTCACGTTGTCTGTCTACAGGGGTCAATTTGACCCCAAATATTTTTCATCCATGTTATATGGATCAATTAAAAAATTATTTTTGTTTTTTATTTTTTATTGTGTTTTTATTAAAAAAATACAAAATTCATTAAAAATATAAGTATAATAATTCAAAATATTGAATATAGAATAAAAGTGTAGCCATAAACGGAAATTCATTAATAAATGAAATCAAAATTTTTAAAATGTGTTACGGTTAGCAATAAAAAGAAATTCTCGTTGCAACCGCAAACATAAAACACTTGCGTGTTTTTGAATGGTTCAGAAACAACAACATCAAAAAAAAACATGGTCTTAGCCTGAGCTCAGTCTAGAGAGGTATGTGTATTGTTCTGAACCACTTGATCCGGAATGAAATAAAAACTTAACAGAAACATTATATTTGCCTTCGACCCCACTTACATCCTCATGAATTATCCTCCATTGAGTTCACTCATTCACACATATGTACTTAATAAAAGGAAATCCAAAGAAAATATCCCGGCTATAATATACATAATTGGAAACGCTGAAGAAAATGGAAAGAGAGAGAGAGAGAGAGAAGAAGCTAAAATAAAATTTATCTAATACAAAAAAAATATAATGTATATGTATAATCATGCAAATATAATTAATAATATTATCTCGAACGCACCGAAAGAAAAACCGAGAAAAAACTCACGATCAGTGGGAGCGAGCCATTGATGATTTTTTCAGTACAATCAATTTTCAAAAAGTACATTAGTACACTTAAGCCAAATTCAGTACAATTCAAGCGAAATTCAGTTTTATTACAGAACACTAAAAAAATATCGGATGTTAAAAAAAATGCTATCATCCTATAATTAGGAACTCAATTTTTAATTCATATCTCTAAATATCTAAATGTAGAACACTTCATTTTTCACGTATCTTTTCCATAAAAAATTAAAAAAAAACGAAATGCCGATATCGACTTCACGTTGGTACGCGTTATCTTTAATACAACCGAAAGATTTGATTAAGAATGAGTTTTGTTATATGTAGCTTTAAAATTCCAAACCATTTCTTTCAAACCAGCCTCACAATAAAATGAGAATGAATTATTAGATTAATTGATTATAATTTAAGTAAAATAGAACGGCTCAGTGGTTAGCTAGGGCGTTTGGATCGGGAGGTACTGATGAAGACAACTAAGACCCCCTGTCGAGAGTGAGGAATCCATGGGCCGACCCACCTTTCATGTCAGTACTATAGGCTGGCATGAAGCAATGCAATACACAGGTGGTTTATACAAAACGGGTACCGTACGTCCTCGGTTTGACCTACTACTGCGTAAAGAGTAGGATGGTAAAATTTAACTGCTAAAGAAAGAGTTGGGGAGTGCCTTGAGCCCCAGAAAAGATTGCATAGAATAAAAACGAAAAAAAAGAAATGGTCCGTTTACAATGATTGCGATTTTTTATTTATATTGAAAACAGAATTATATTAAATTCTATTGAACGCAAAAAAACGAATCTAGATCAAAAAATACTAAACTGAGATCAATTTCTACTATGAAGAGTTCAACATTTTTTGATCTAGGTACCGTTTCTATGAGTCAATAGAATATGGCATTAGTTTTATTATAATTTTGCAGCAAATAGAAGCTAATTTAAATGAATAAATATAATTTTATTTTAAAACAAAATAATATTTTTCGGAAACAAAAAATTTAGTACAATTCAGTACTATTTACTTTAAGTATTTAGTACAATTTTAAATTTCCAAATATCAACACTGGAGCGAGCACAAAAAAAAATTTTGACCATGAAAAAAAACCGTTAAGCAAATAATAGGAAAATTTAACAGAATTTACAGAAAATCACAAATTGAGAAAAACTAAAAAGAAACACTATGGAGATGTAAAAGTTAAACATGAAAACTAATACACTCAAAAAAAAAAATATGTAATATAAAAAAAATAAATAAAACTATTACTAACTATTTTCTTCTCCCGGCTGCTAACTGCTGACCTCCAATCCACTGACGGCAACCAATTTTTTTTTTCCAACACAATCAACAATCACGCCACCTCTGCACAGTTATTTCGTATCTTCTCGATATACAGCTTCAAACCAGCATGGCAATAAATAAGCCGCAAATTTTTCTTAACACATTCACAGCTAAGTTCAAAATGAGCCGCAGATAAATATGTGTTTATAACAGGTAAAAACCGTTGATGATTCACTCGGCCAACAACAACAGGAACAGAGAAATAAATAAATACTCCACATATATTTAACAATGTCTACTTTTAATATTTTATTAGAACAATCATCTAACCAAAATTTAACAATTTCTTTTTTTTATAATAAGTTTATTTTTATCCGAGTTGGGTTCTTATTTTATTTTATTTCGATTTTTATATTTTGATTTAATTAACTGATTTTTTTTCACAATCATGAAATTTTATTTGACTACCATTCATAATTTAACATATACATATTGAACACCAACTCAAATACAAAATATTTTTGTATATATCTTCACTCACACGTTTTTTACTTTCTTTTACGTAAGTAAAATAAAGTATGCGGAAATCATGAACATTTTCGACCTTGAGATTATTGAAGATTTATCTGTTTTGAGGTCCCCTGAGTCCGAAAAAGTGGGTTTCGAAATGATGTCTGTTTGTCAGTCTGTCCGTCTGTCCATCTGTCTGTCTGTCCGTCTGTATGTCTGTCCGTCTGTCCATCTGTGTCCGCTCTGCAGCTCAGATGGCTTAACCAATCGAACTGAAACTTCAGACTTAAGCTTTTTTGATAAATTGGAAGGCCCCAGTGAATTTTAGTCTAAATCGGGCAACCGGAAGTGGCCACTCCCTTGGGCCAGAAAATTTGTTTTGCAAATATCTCAAAAAGTATAAGGTTTACAAAAAACTACTAAAGCAAAATGTTTCCAAAAAATAAAAGTAAAAAAATTCGGGGTAGGCTGTGTCTTCTACACGGCCGTAGGTGTTTTCCGTGATAACGTTTATAAGAGGTGCGAGAAATGGCACGATGTATGGGTTTGTTAAAATAAATTTCTTTATTATTAGCATCATGAAATGAGAGTACAGTGATTGTTTGCAAACGATTAAGTACTGGGCGATGGTATGAGAAGTACGATATGAAGTGCAGGGTCTCAGCGGAGATGTGCCTGATGAATGTGAGTTTCGCAAACAAGTGCCTCCCAAAGTCGCCGAGGCTAGTGTGGTGAATACGCAGTCTAGGTGAAACAAGTGAAGTTATATATGCAGAGCCTCATACTTCACGTGTTTCATAGAATTTTTTGTTGTAACGATTTATCCACCGCGGCTTTCAACTCCTGCTAGCTCAGCAGGAAAAGGCGTGGGGTTTGGTGGGATCGATACAACCTTGCTTTAGCCGCATGGTTGGAAAGGAAATGAAAATGGTGGCTGTAAACAACCAAGAAAAAAGATGAGGGAAGAGAAAAAAAAAAAGACCGATTTTAATACGGATCCACCACATAGTTGAAAAGTGTGGCTTACCGTTCTTCTGAAAATTATCCGGGAAAAGAGGGATTAAACTTATTTTACGGACTCATCCGTCAATCAACAAAAACAAAAAAAAACAAAAATTTTACAACCAAGAAAAAGTTGGCCATTGGCCCCTAACAATTGGTTAGTAAGTGAGGAAAGTTGTTGGGCGTTGTGAACAACAGGGAGCACAGTGCCGAGGCACTTATCGTCTCCCGTCCCGTGAGGGACCGTTCACAGACACCCAACAACTGGTATCCCGTTGATTAGTTTGATGACATATTTACCTTAGTATGTTTTACCTTTTTTTTTTTTTTTTTCACGAACAAACACCAAAAAGAAAAAAAAAAATTAAGATAACTAGTGACTTTATTTTTTTTATTAAAAAAAAAAAAAAAAAAATTTAAACCAAGTGAAAAACAATTTAAATTGACAAAATAAAAATTTAACCCGAACTCACAACCCGAAAGCAAAAAAACAACCGTCTCAAATAAAATTTTGGCGAGGTTTTTATATCATTTTTTCTGCTGATTGACCAAAAAGACGTATTATTTTCGATCAATCAACTACAAAAATTCCATAATTACCCCTGCATTATTTTATGTGGTTTATGGATTATTGTGCAAAGCTTGCTAATAACCGACACGTTTTTTTGGTTACAGGTGAAAAACAACACCAAAAAAAAAAATGCAGAAAAACGTCTTTGAATTCATTCACCCAGTGGAATTCAAATTGGCTGACAATAACCTTGGGTGAATGAATAAAAGAAAATTGCTAATAAGCAAAACAACAATTTTTTATACACATATTAGCCCAAGTATGTGCGATAAGAATAAAATATGTTTTTACGTTTATTTACGAAACATGAGATTTGTAAATAAACGTAAAAAGAAAATGTGTCATATGGTACGCGTCATTGAGAACATTTTAGTTTTACACTAATTTAGTTGTTGGTTATGAATCTTGTTTATGTGCATGCTTTAATATGCACAACACACGATTAAATCAACATAATTAATGTAATTTGAACATAATCTGTACCCGGATATTGTCATAGGGATTTGTTTAATATTTTAGAAGAAAATATCTTCAAATGTGGGGTACAGTTTGAGGTGTGGGTTTGGTGGATTGGTGTATTTGGTAACGGGGATGACAAAGGCCCGTTACATAGGTCAAATATATATCAGAGTCCATACTGACATGTGACCTATGAGATCAGGCATTCCCCCTTTATAGTGCTCTCTAGCATTGTAAATCGCCACTTTGTAAATGTAAATTTTATTTAAAATTTATGTGAAAATAAATTATTTTAATGTACAATAAATTATCTGCCACAGTTTCTTTACGCACAAATTGACACCAGAATTACTCCGGTCAGATAAGGGATTTTCAGTGTTGGTTGTAAATCGATGTTTTGTACTTTGTAATTTTAATTAAAATTAATGTGGAGATTAATTATTTTAATTTAAAATAAATTATCTGCCACAGTATTATTAAGCACAGATTCATAATTGAATTGCTCCGATTGATGAGGCATTCTCTTGCTATAGTGCCCTCAATCTCTATAAATCCCTATTTTGTAGTTTGAATTTTTAATTAAAATTTATGTGGAGATTAATTAATTTAATTTAAAATTATTTAACCAGTGGTAGGTTTTTTACGCAAACATTGACACCATCGGATCTCCGATCTGATGAGCCGTTCTCTCGCTACACTGGTTGAAGCATTTAAATCGACCGAAATCAGAGGTTCGCGGCGCGGGTTCCTGTGCCGCCCGATGAGGTAATTGCGATAATATTATGCATGACACATAAACCCGAAGGACCAATCTAATCAATCATATCTTTAAATTAAAGGTAGTGCTTATAGTTGATGAGTAATTGCCCCCGACCAAGGGCTAAACTACAATCGCTATTTTCTAGTTTGAATTTTTAATTAAAATTTATGTGATGATTCATTAATTTAATTTAAAATAAATTAACCACCACTGGTTTTTTACGCAAAAATTGACACCATCGGATCTCCGATCGGATGGGCCATTCTCTCGCTACCCTGGTTCAAGCATTTAAATCGGTCGAAATCAGAGGTTCGCGGCGCGGGTTCCTTGGCCGCCGGATCACGTCATTGCAATAATATTATGCGTGACACATAAAGCCGAAGGACCAATCTAGCAACCATATCTTTAAATTAAAGGTAGTGCTTATAGTTGATGAGTAATTGTCCCCGACCAAGGGCTAAATTTCGGGTAAGTTTTCTGAACATGCGGTGTAAAACGTTATCACGTCAAAAAAAAAAAAAATTAAAAAATTTTATAAAAAAAATAAAATTTATGTGTGGCCAACACATTTCTTCTAAGAACAGGGAATTTTGAGAAACCAATTACGCAAACTTCTTACAAATTTATTATTTTTTATTACTTTCTTTACATAAGTAAAGCTTAAATCTAAAGTTTTTGTTCGATTGGTTAAGCCATCTGGGCTATAGAGAAGACACAGACTGATAGACGGACGGACAAACGGACAGACTGACAGACAGACATCATTTCGAAACCTACTTTTTCGGACTCAGGGGACCTCAAAACAGATATATCTTCATTAATGCCTTACATAATATTTGGGGTTACAGCTCCCAGATTCCGCGAAACAGAAAATGTATTATGCAAATATTTCAAAAATAGACAATTTACAGAAAACATTAAATTATATTTGCAATTCTTCTTCTCTCTCACCTCCAGCCACTACCTTCCCCTCCCTTCCAATAGCAACAAAAAAAAAATATTTCCATTATTATCATGGGTAAATGAGTGCACCATCATTACAGATTCACATTTTTGGTGGACATGGTCATTCAGCCACAAAAGTAACAATCAAAGTAACAATTAATTTAATTGTTACAAATGTTGGTGACATGTTTTAATCAGAGGCATCGTCAGATATTACTTCTTCATCGTCCGAATCAATTTCGTGTCGATCGATGCATTCGGTACATAAATTCTGTATGTGCTTTGCACAACATGGTTTATCACATAAATGACATTTGATCGTAGTCTTGGCATCGGCGGATCGAGGGCAAAGATAACATCTTGGACGTTTCGAAATTGCTGATGTTGTTGCCTTTTCACCCAACACATTATAGCCTATTTGATTGATAGCAATTTTTACATTTTTTTTTAATGCTTGTGAGTTTGACAAGCGCTCTAATATTGGCCTGAGCCAATTGCGTTGCTAAATTCTTTAGAAACAATTTTCTCTCTGGTGCTTTTCTATTACCATCGAAAAGATGAGGATTGGCACACTTATACAAGTTCAACGCTGCTACACTCGCGAGGTCCACCATATTAAAAAATAGAACCATCGGCCACCGTTTGGTTTTTCGCTTGCAGGTGTACGTCCTCACCAGCTTGTCTAGCGTATCAACCCCTCCTTTTGTTGCGTTGTAGTCTAGGATGATATTGGGTTTATTAGATTCACTGTCAACGCTCATCATTGTGTAAAGTTGACACTAAAAGGACGTTCTTATTTGGTTTCGGTATATAGCTTACTACTGTCAAATTATTGTCAAAGCAAAATTTTGACGAATTTAGTTCCCTGTTTTTACATCTGGTTTACTCGTAAATTCTTTTGGTAAATCCTGTTTATTCTTGCGAATTGTGCCAATTATTGTCGTTTTTTTTGTAGTTATTGTTCTGCTAATAAGCAACTAGTAAAAAAGTTGTCCATAGTAATTGTGCGCCCTTTATTGACATATAGCGCAGATATTCGATGAACTAAGTTTAACACATAATCGGTCGAACGAGGCTCATTAGGTTGTTTACCCACATAAATTTCACCATTTAAAGGGTACGCATTTTTTGAATCGCACAGACAAAATATTTTAATACCGTATTTACCAGGCTTTGAAGGTATGTATTGCCTAAATGAATACCTGCCACGTGTTAGAACAAGCTGTTCGTCAATAGTTAAGTACCCTGATGGTTTATAGGGTAGTTTTAGATTGGCCAAAAACATATTCCAGACATCTCGGAATGGTGCTAATTTGTCCTGTTTCAACCGTTCGATCCTTGTTTGATAATTGTCAAATCGAAGAAATCGTAACAATTGCTGCACTCTATTTAGGGACATTGTGGCCCGATAAAATGGATGATTGTCCAAACAATATAACTCATCCAAACGTTCGTCCCAGTTCTTATGAACCCCAGCGTATATGAAAATTCCAATTAATTATACCTCTACAGAATTGGTATCGTACCAAATACGATGTGCTTTTGGTGACTGGCTATGCATATTGTAGAATTGTCGGGCCTTCCGATTTGTTTCCGCCACTATAGCATTTATAAGTACTTCCGGTATTTTTTTTTTTTTGAAATGCAAGGAGTTCACTGTTGTTATGTCTTGTGCTATTCGTCCAGTTAGGCCTTCACGTTCTCTCATGATTCGAAAATCCCGTATTTTTGTAGCTTCTGTGAGATTTGAACTCCATTTAGGTTGGAATTTTTTATTTTGAGAGTAATACCAAGTGCATTGCTCTGTAGATTGTTGATTAATATTAGGTAATTCATTATTCCCAACGGATTCTTCAATATATTCTTCATCTACTGAATTATTGAGAATCTCGCATTTTCCTCCTCTGATATATCTGGTGTTGAGACATCTTCGAACAAGTCTCGCAGTTCCTGACTACTTTGTCGTTTTCGTGCCATATGTATCAATATGTAAATTATTAGAATTATATTACTAAATCACAAAAATCACAATTTTACAACAAGATTCACTTTTTTCACAATCAGTTACATATATTGAAATAGTTTAGCGACTAAACATATTTCGACAATTACGTCGAAGTAAATAAAACTAATGGTAAAATATAAAGGGCTGAAACCTCACGAGGTGATTCAGAACTTCGGTCTTTGGTATCTTCAATAATATCATAAAGTTGGTGTGACTGTTTTGACATTATTGATTTCTATTTTAACCAATATATATTTTCTTATACAACAACAGCCAAACAGGTCAAAAGCTTCAACATGGATACAGGCATCCAATTTAAAACGAAAAATCGTATTCTAGAACTTTATACCGAAAGTAGTATAACAAATTATACTGATACTTCTAACCGTTTAACTGACCATATTCCAGAAATTTATCCGAAAACTCATTTTAGAATCCCATTTACAACGCACATGTCTAACACAGTGATACCCGCGGTTTAAGCATAGTCAAGTTCCACCCTACTTGGCCACATATCAAATATTGCCATTTCCAACGCACATATCAAATTTCATTATAATCGGTTAAGAAATAGCCAAGTTCCATCATACTTGGCCATATTTCTGAACTTCGCCCAAACCTCATTTCAGACTCCCATTTCCAATACAAATGTCGAATTTCATAATAATCGGTTGAGAAATGAGCAAGTTCCATCATACTTAGCCATATTCCAGAACCTCATCCAAAACTCATTTTAGAATCCCATTTCTAACACACACATCAAATTTCATAATAATCGGTTGAGAAATAGACAAGTTCCATCATACTTGGCTATATTCCAGAACTTCATCCAGAAATCGTTTTAAAATCCCAGAATTTCATCCAAAACTCATTTTAGAATCCCATTTCTAATACAAATGTCGAATTTCATCGTAATCGGTTGAGAAATGGGCAAGTTCCATCATACTTGGCCATATTCCAGAACTTCATCCAAAACTCATTTTAGAATCCCATCTCTAACACACAAATCAAATTTCATAATAATCGGTTGATAAATAGACAAGTTCCATCATACTTAATCATATTCCAGAACTTCATCCAGAAATCGTTTTAAAATCCCAGAACTTCATCCATAAATCATTTTAGAATCCCATTTCCAATAAAAATGTCGAATTTCATAATAATCGGTTGAGAAATGGGCAAGTTCCATCCTACTTGGCCATATTCCAGAACTTCATCCAAAACTCATTTTAGAATCCCATTTCTAACACACATATTAAATTTCATAATAATCGATTGATAAATAGACAAGTTCCATCATACTTGGCCATATTCCAGAACTTCATCCAGAAATCGTTTTAAAATCCCAGAACTTCATCCATAAATCATTTTAGAATCCCATTTCCAATACAAATGTCGAATTTCATCGCAATCGGTTGAGAAATGGGCAAGTTCCATCCTACTTGGCCATATTCCAGAACTTCATCCAAAACTCATTTTAGAATCCCATTTCTAACACATATATTAAATTTCATAATAATCGGTTGATAAATAGACAAGTTCCATCATACTTGGCCATATTCCAGAACTTCATCCAGAAATCGTTTTAAAATCCCAGAACTTTATCCATAAATCATTTTAGAATCCCATTTCCAACACAAATGTCGAATTTCATCGTAATCGGTTGAGAAATGGGCAAGTTCCATCATACTTGGCCATATTCCAGAACTTCATCCAGAAATCGTTTTAAAATCCCAGAACTTCATCCATTAATCATTTTAGAATCCCATTTCCAATACAAATGTCGAATTTCATCGTAATCGGTTGATAAATAGGCAAGTTCTATCATATAAAAAATTTGTTAACTATTCACCACATCCAAATCCAACCCCAACTCAACTCCAACTCAATTTCAACTCAACGCGCAAATTGACCCCTAATTTAATCTTCAAATCAATTCCCAATTCAATGCCCAATTCAATAATCAAATAAGCATATATAAAAAAATCGTAAATATTTATAAAAACAGTTATTTTGGGTCAATTCGTATGGCAGGTACCCCACCCCCTTGACGTACAGTCTCCAAAAGCTTTTCAAATCTCCGCCTTGACCATAGAAACAGATTGGCGAAAAAAAAATCCAAATCGGACAAGCCGTTCTCGAGATACCATGGGTCCAGACATCCAGACATCCAGACAGACGGACGGACATTTTTTTTTTTTTTGCTTTTTCAGACTCAGGGACTTTCAAAACGTCGAGAAAAGTGGTTTTGGACCAACCAAATTTTTCGTCATTTTTGACAGGATTTCAATACTTTGGTCTTTTTAGACCGAAGTAAATGTATCGAAAGTGTGTTACATTGAAAAGTATGTATGTATGTAAAAAATAATTAATTTACATTGGTTGTTATCGATGAGTAGGATAATCTTGTGTTTTGTTCAAAACCAACACTAATGTACAACAAGCCTGATTCCGTAATGAGGTACACAGATCCATTCTTACATTAAATCGCTTATACTTGGAAGTATTGGTGGGAAACTTCGTATGTTTTGTTTTGTCTACAATTTATATAGTGTATCCGATCACCAATACTTTCACGTATAAGCGAAAAATAAATTTATAATATTGGTGGTAGTCAGGCTTGTAATTATTGTTGGTTTTGGTTTTGTTTATAACAATACATACGCAAAAATGTATTATAATACAGTAAGTCCACAAAAACTTGTACAAGAATACATTAACACAATCATAGGACGAAAATAAAAATTGGTTTTGCATGCAAAATATCTCAATAAAATTTGGGGTCAATTTGACCCCAGTAGACCAAAATGCGTTTAGTTTCCTTTAAAAATGGAAAAAAAATCAACACACGTCACATTCACGCTGAATAAACGCACCTGCCCACCAGTGGTACTAAACGATATTAATATTCCTCAACAAACCAAGGTCAAATACTTAGGTTTGCACCTGGATAGACGGCTGACATGGAAACAACATATTGAAGCAAAGCGCAACCAAATAAAAATGACGTTTTCCAAAATGTATTGGCTAATGGGAAGAAAATCTCAGCTGTCATTAGACAACAAAGTTTTACTACATAAAGTGATAATCAAACCCATATGGACATATGGTATTCAGTTATGGGGATCCACCAGCGCGTCAAACAGAGAACTCCTTCAACAAACCCAAGCGAAAATACTTCGCAGTATTACCAATGCTCCATGGTACATTCGAAATAGTAATATACACGTCGACCTTGGAATTAAAACCATTAAAGAAACAATTAAAGAATTTAGTTCGAAATATTACTCAAAACTAGAAGCACATCCCAACGAATTGGCAAGGGATATACTAAAACAACCGCGATTTAGGCGACTAAGAAGAACAGATCCACTCGGACTGATGAACCTGTAAATTTATTAATGTTTAGGTTACACATATGAATAATCTAAATTAATTGAATTGTGAATACAAATAATAGGTAGTATTAACATTGGTTAATATTTAAAATTTTAATAATTTTAGGTTAAGATTTGAATACTTCTTGTTAGTTTCTTTTGTAGAAAGATTCAAGAATAAAGCCATTGGCAGCATTTATAAAAAAAAAAAAGTTTCCTTTAAGGGAGAACACCACTGTGACCTACCATTTTCAAGTGCTTAGTTTGGTATTTTTTTTTTGAAGAATGGGTTGGGTTTAGAGAAAAAAAAACTTTTAGGCTATTTTTGGCATATTTAAGTAAACAAAAAAAATGTTTTATGTAAAAAAATACAAAATGGCGGCGCAAGAGTAGTTTTAGTAGAAGTGATTTTGACTCGAGTCGCTCCACTGCACGCAGTAGAAGTGTCTTAAATTTGTTCCTGGAACAAAAAATAAAATATTTTCATGAAATATATTAGTTTTAGCATCGAACTACATGAGGAAATTAAAAAATTCGAAAAAATAAAAAATTGAGACAAGTTTGAAGAAAAAGTTTCATTTTTCGACTATAATTTTCGTAAAAAAAGTTGTATATCTTTTTTAATTTTTAATGAATCAAAAAAAACTCAGGTACTTCGATTTTAAATCTATTTAAAAAGCTACAGTTAAAATTTCAAGTCGATTGAACAAAAATTGATTGAGTTCTACTGCGTGCAGATTTCTAAAACACGGTTTCGAGACAAACGCGTTTAAAGTTTTTGGTGGCAATAACTTCTCAATAAGAGCTCTCCGGAAAATGCTTGAAGACCTTCTAAAAAAAAAATTTGTTTAGCTATAAATGGATTTGTATCATATTTTTGAGGGTCTAAAGGATTTTTTAAAGGCAAAAAAAAAAATCGATTTTTTGAAAATCTCACAGTGGTGTTCTCCCTTAATCTATCGTAACTACCACACAAACCAATAATTTCAATATGTTCTTTTTCTATTGCTTGTATAAGACAATACTTGAGGCTATCTCTGTCTGTCGAACGATTTTAATTGGATTGGCTCTGTGAAAGTCCAAATAGTTTAAATCGCAATAAATCTTGTCTATTTGGACTTTTTTTAATTTAGCATTTACTTCAAATTTTTGATTTGAATGAATTTTTTCTTGTACGGTATAATAAATTCGCCCGAATGTATGCTTTTTAAACATTTACATTTGCATTTTGTTGTTGTTGTTAAATCTAACATTAATTTAGGCTAAATTTCATTCGCATGATATTGCCACCTCTCGCGGAAAAATATGTGTTAATATTTTGTGTTTCGTCGTACAAAATTTGCATTTTCTTGCATAATGTAGTTATGAGACAGACTGCATGTAATGTAATTTTTTCTTCTCCAATTGACGATTGGAACATCACAGATTTCATGGAGCGGAATTTTTCTATACTAAAACTATCTATCCATTGATGTTTAAAATTTTATTTCTATGCTGAAACAACTGCAATGTCTTCTTTCAATTTTTCCTATATTGTTTATCTAAGTGGTTAAGTGTGTATCACATATTTTACGTAACACACAGACACGGTAAACTTAATTTCGAATGCAACACAAACTTCAAATGGATGGTTCTTTTAAATAAACAATTTTTCCATGAGAGGCGTTCAACTATTTTACAATCATCAATAACAATTTCCCAACGCACCACCAACTCTGTTAAGACAGTGATACATGTAAAAATTTGTCCTTTAAGGTAAAAAAATATAGCGCGAATTAGATTATTAATACAAATTTGTATTTAACTTTATTGAACTTTATTATATTTTCTATTTTATTTATTTCTTTATTTTCAATTTTCTTAGTTACACTTTTGATTTTTATAATTCTTATTACTTTTTTTATTTTAACTTAACTAAAAGATGTACTACACTTTATTGCCGATATGCCCTCGACAACATGTAAAAACAATCTGATTTAATAAAACATTATTTCTATAAGTATTTGGTTTTCTGATTACGTTAACAATTTTAACTGTGAGAAAATATTTGAAATATGAATAATATTCTTATGAAAAAGTAAAAAATGCATTTATATAAATTTATGAAATATGATTAAAATAAAATTAATTATTTAGCATGGTTGATGATCGGTGTTATTGTTGTTGTTGTGCGACATCCGGGATGTCGTAACTCCTCCCCCCTAAGAATGAAGCGAAGGCCAACTGAGCTGAATCGGTTGTGGTAAGGTGGCTGGTGGATCTGGGACTGGTTCCCTTAACCTTTTCTTATTGATCAGCTGTATCATCATGATAATTCCTATTATACTTGAAAATGTAACGCATAATGCTCCTATAATGGAAATATGATTATTATTATTTCTTAAATTTATTATATTAATGGCTTCTGTGTTTTTCGTTGTCCATAAATTTAACTTATCCAATGTTAAATTTCTCGTTGTTATTGGTGTATTAATTTCGTTGTATAATGTTGAGATTATCTGTACAGAATCCCAGAATGTTGCATATTTACTGGAATATTGAATGTTGTTTATCTTTATTGTACAGTTTTCGAAGTATATTAACGCTATTCCCTTTAGGACTTTATTTTGTGGGTAATTATTACATGTGGTTTCCATTACGATTTCTGTGTGAGTAAGTACGAACAAGTAGTTTTGTTCGATTGGTTCGACGGTGTCTTCAATTGTATCTTCAATCATACTGCAATGTGCTAGTTTATTGTTGATAAAATTTGCTATGCATCCTTCTCGTGTGTTTTTTAATAATTTTGTTTTGGAGCAATATCTTGTTTGCTCAATTCTCGTACATGCCCAAGTATTTTTACTTAAGACTTTTTTGTCAAAAAACCTAGAATAAGTCTTAACTTAGTTAAGACTTTTTCTAGGTTTGAGTTAGGACTTATTCTAAAAAGTCGTATGAAACTTGTCGCGAAAAGTTGTAACGGAATTCCCAGCACGCCATTGTGATGCAACGATTGAGACGCAACGGTACTGTTCCCATCGCCGTCTAGTCAAGTTGCCCATGTCACGTCGCTGAATATCCCGCAACCAGATTATCGCACAGTCACCACCTGCAGCTTTGTCGGCTATCGCTCAGGGTGGGGGTGGTTCATAGTGGTGGTGTCCTGTGAAACTTTAAGATGCTGCAAATCTGGCAAAAATAATCCGCGGATCCACCTACGCCTCATTTGGTCACGTCGCTCATCTCCGGAAAGATATTAAATTAACAACACATAATAATTACGTTCGATTGTATAGCCATTACAAAAATATATATTATTACCAAAAAAATAAAGAAAAATTGAAAGATAAATTAATTTCAGAACAATTAAAAAAAATGTGTTTGCTTCTACGTTATATAATATCAACAAAATATCAAAAAAAACTGAAATAATAATCTGTTAGGTATATGCGTAGCAATTATTCAATTCGGTGCAACTCTCGAATAATATTTAGAATGATGAACCATATCCGCGGCGAAGACATAAAGGAGCTCACAATACGTATCCACCTCGGACCTGTAAATAAAGAAACTCAAGAAAAAGAGAGAAAACAGAGCATTAGGCAACGTAATGGAATAATCACTTAACTACACTCCACCAAGATAACTGAACCAAACAAACAACAAAAACAAAACAAAAATATAAGAAATATAATCAGAAAATTAAATATAAATTAATAAATTATTTGGCTATACGAATACCGACCGATAAATTTTGGGAATTACCCTGTGACTGCGAATAAATACACGGTGATTCCAATATCACGTCCCGTTGACTTTTGTATGAAAACCGTTCGTCTCTCTAAACTGCCATAAGCTGACGTCCGTAATTGTAGATCTTTCAAGTAAAAATTGCGGTTATTCAAGGCTGCTCACAAATATCCGTATTTATCCACTATATTAGCGGATGACGCTCGTCCGACATTCCGGAGAAAATTTATACTTCAGTAATATGATTGTATGCACCGTCCGCCGATGATGTACACTGGAATATGTGCAGTATCGTGTCTTCGTGTTGAAACGCCCGTCAAATAAATCCACCGATCCGTAACATATACGGTACTACGGTAAATGACACACGATAGGTGATCCTACCGTTAAATCTGGACTATTATTCCTAGCCCGTGTATTTTAAAATTTAACACCGCGGGTTTCAACAATACGAAATACCAATAATTGATATATTTTTAGATTTTTTTAGCACTACACGCCAAATCTTAATATTACTTTTCACCAAACTTACAAACACGTTCACTATATTGTTTAACTCGATATTTCTTCGGTACAAATTTTTTTATAATTTGATTTAATATTTTTTTAATCGGTATCCACCATTTTCATGGCATAATTTTAATTTTTAATAGAACACCCAAAAAAACAGCGTCTTCCCTTCTGTCTTCTTTTAATACTTCTCCCCCCCGAACGCTGTCATTTAGCTTTTTATACCAATTGTATCATCGGCGCAACGCCACCCGATAATACCGAATAACGTGCAATCCTAACACTAATCGCAAAACAAATTTCGCAAGCCATCTATGAATAAACATATGCGGCCACTAGAATAATTTCCCATGACACAGCGGGGAGAACAAATGACTACCGAATGCAACGAGAAAACTACCTTATTATTTCTTACGTAGCGATACAATCGTTACATCGTGGGGACGTCCCACACCCTGAGAGTCTCAAAAGCCGGCTCAAGTACCTTGAGTAATACCAAATCCGATCAGGTTCGGATGTCCTTAGCATGATATGTGCCCAATGATTTACCTGACGGATCTTGTAACGTATAAGCGACATTTCCTACTCGGGCGGTTATGATCGCTGGCGTGAATTTCGGAGCAAATTTCGAGGCGAATTGTCTAGGTGCAGCGCTTTGCGTGTATGTACGAACGAATACGTGCTGTCCGATGGTTAATTCTCTTGGTTTACTTCTCATGTTGTACTGCCGTTGAGATTTTAAATAGGCCTGTCTTAGATGCTTGAGTACTGTGTGATGAATTAAGTCCAATCGTGCTGCCCTCGAATTTAGGCTTACCTCATGTTCATTCTCACAACCAAGAAGACGTCTTAGTTTGTATTCGGATCCATGTGTTACCATGTGTTGACCGTAAACTAAATAATGTGGGGAATAATTAGTAGAAGAATGCACGACGTTTCTGAGCGTGGAAGCAATTTGATCTAGATACAGGTCCCAATTAATATGGTTGTCTCCTAAGTACGACCGGATTGTCTGTAAAATGGTACGATTAGTTCTTTCAGAGGCGTTACTCTGAGGAGAGTGGAACGGAGTTTTCATATGCTGAATTCCGTAACGATTCATCAGATTAGTGAATAAATTAGACTGAAACTGTCTGCCGTTATCAGAAATAATCATTTCTGGAACAGAAAACAAGAGAAAGATTTCCTTTTCCAGATACTCGCACAGAGACGGAGTTGAAGCATCTCGAAATGCTTTGAGACGTACAAACTTAGAGTAATGATCGAGAACGATCAAAACACACGTATTTCCATTTCTTGAGCGGGGGTACGGACCTAAATAATCAATATAAATCTTTTGAAATGGACGCACGCTTACCTGTGAGTTACCCATTGGCGGACGCGTCGTGTAATTGGTTGCTTTTGACATTTTACACTGTGCACAATTATTAATATATCGTCGAACATCTTCGGCCATGCCAAACCAATAATAATAACGTTGTATTCTCTCCCGAGTCTTATAAATACCCATGTGTCCAGAGGAGGGTGGTATATGTGCAGCATCTAAAATAGAAGCAATTAAACTTTTTGGGATGCAAAGTTTCCAGTTTGGTATATCGGTGTCTTCATAACGGATACCATGTGATAGTGAGATTAGCAATTTACCATCCTCGACTCTGAAATTAGATTCGGTATTAGGAAGATTCTGATATTTATGAATTAAATCTAAATATTCGTCGTCTCTGAAGGCTGGTGACTCCAAATCGACCCAAAACGTTCCATTAAAATTTGGATCATCGTGGTTCAGTAATGTTTCGCAAAATGCGCGAGACAGAGCATCAGGTACAACGTTAAGATGGCCTTTACGATATTCGATGTTAAATTTGTAACTCTGTAATTTAAGGCTCCATCTGGCTAAGCGGCCAGAGAGATCAGGCATATTCATAAGCCAACGGAGACTAGCGTGATCCGTTATGATGGTAAACTCGAATCCTTCCACATAGTGCCGAAAATACTTTACTCCGAGAACAGCAGCATAGCACTCAAGCTCGGTAACGCTATATTTTCTCTGAGTCCCATTGAGCTTTTTGGAGAAAAAGGCGATCGGGTGTTCAGAATCATCAATCCTTTGGAACAGGACTCCTCCCACTCCTCTTGAGGATGCGTCGACCTGAATATAAAAGGGTAGATCATAATTCGGGTGCACCAACACAGGAGCAGACGTAAGGCGTTGTTTCAACAGGTTAAATGATCGGTGGGCTTCATCGTTCCAGGTTAGCTTGGTTTTGGTTTTCAGAAGATCGGTAAGTGGAGCTGAGATAGAGGAGAAGTTAGAAATAAACCTACGATACCAACCACATAACCCGAGAAAACTGCGTAGCTGTTTCATTGTCGTAGGAACGGGAAAATCCTGAATAGCTGCCACTTTATCCGAATCCACTCGTAAACAACCCTCTCCAATCACATATCCTAAATATTTTAGACGTTTTAACAAAAATTTGCTTTTCTCCACATTAATTGTAAGATTGGCCTCCCGCAACCACTCAGCTAAGAGCTTCAATAACACAAGGTGCTCCTCAAAAGTAGTACCCGTGACAAGAAGGTCGTCAAGATAGACGAAAATCTTGTCATGATACTTATGAGGGATCACCCTGTGCATCAATCGGCACATAGTTTGTGGTGCGTTGCATAGCCCGAAGGGCATTACCGTAAATTGGTAAAGCGGCCTACCCGGTACCGTAAAAGCGGTTTTACATTTGGCATCATCGTCGAGTGGTATTTGCCAGAATGCATCCTTCAAGTCCACACTGGAAATGAAGTTTGTATTCTCCAAACGACTCAGTATTCCGTCTATTATTGGTAAGGGGTAGGCATCTTTCACAGTACGTTCATTGACTCTTCGGGCGTCCAGGCACAATCTTACTTTGCCATTAGATTTTTTTACCAGACTTACAGGCGAACACCACGGACTTTCGCTTTCCTCCAGCACACCTAAACTGATCATTCGGTCCAATTCTTGATTAAGCTGCTCTTGAACCGCCGGTGATACAGAGTAGTACCTTTGCTTGACAGGGGGTGCTTGTCCGGTATCGATTTTATGGCACAAGAGATGTGTACGGCCCAGACCCATGCTAGCGGATGAAGGGAACATCTCGACTATTCTTTGTAACTCATCGCGCTGTTTTGGTGAGAGATCATGTCTAGCGGAATAAAAGGAATCCACAGAGGAATCGTTTACCGGAAAATCATCAGGTGATGAGTGTAATTCATTGATTTGAATTTCCATGTCAAAAAGGTTAAAAAAATCAATTCCCAAATAAAGCTGCTGAGATAAATTAGGAGCCAAAAATAAGCGACAAGATTTCTCTTTGTTATTAAACCGAATTTTAACCACGATATACCCTAAAATACGTTCTTTAGCCCCGTTTGCTGTGGAAATAGTAGATGGACAATGATGAAAGCGAAGTCCCGCTAACGACAATAATTTCTCGCAGTCTTTGCCCAATAGACTAATATTCGCACCTGTATCAAGAAGACCACGTACTGATTGATTGAAGATTTCAACGGTAACGTAGGGACGACCATCGGTTTCAGTGGAAATTAACGAGGCACAAATTAGACGTTGAATCTTACGTTTCTCGCCAAAATACAACCAGGAACGATGAAATTTATGGTTTGCGGTGTTCGGATTTTGTGAAATAACTGGGGAATTTACATTCGAGCTCGATTTCGGAGTTCGGAATCCGTATTGGATGCCGCATCTTCGAACAATACCTTTTGACGCGGGATACTGGAATTCTGAAGGTTGGACTCCCGTGGGATCCAATCCTTCCTTTGCACGTTTCCCGCCCTGGAGAGATTACAATTGGGACAATCTGCATAAACCGTATTGTCTTGGCCACATACTAAACAAAACTTCCTAATGGGAGCTTTGCAACGACGGAAATAATGACCCGCATGTTTACAGTTCCAACATACCGGAAGGTTGAATGAAACTTTGCGCTGGCTCTGATTTTGGTAGACGTTCTGCGCATTACGGCTACGGTTATCGCTGATAGCACATATCTCCTCATCATAATTATAGCCTGCGTTTAGTTGGTCAGCGTTTCCGTGTTGTAAAACAAATTGACTACCAGATGGAGGTGTAGGAATAGATATACCACCTGTGTTCAAAGGGGTAAACTCGTAAGAATGTTGCGTGTTAGTAGTAACGAAATTAGCTGCAGATTTAATGGGGTTAACCAAAGTGCTTGATTTCGTAGCCTGTGTGGGAGCTGCTATATTTGAGATGATATCTGAATTGTTGGCCTCATGGTAGTCCAACTGGTGAACAAATCGATCTTTGCTAGAAAAATTGGCTTCTGGATTAATACCCAGTTCTTTCCATAACTGTTCAACTCGCCGACATTCAATTGCAAGCTGATTCACTGTTCGAAATTCCCGATCGATAAACTTTTCCCTAAGCCGGGGACGCATGTTGTTAAGTAGAATGGATAAAATTTCCGCTTCCGGAATTGGAGTTTTTGATTGAAGTGCAATTTTCTGAATCCCATCCATGAATTCAATAAAGGATTCCTTTGGATATCGTTGTTTCCTTTCTTCTAGCATTCGTTTTACATGCCTTTCGTTACAAGGTATCTGGAAACGCTCCACTAAATAGAATTTCAGATGTTCCCATCCGAGATACAAATTCACATTTCGTTCACGAAAGGTCCAGTACCATTCTAATGCACTTTCCGTCAGGAAACAAGGTGCTATTTCCACTAAACGATCAGGTGATATATTCGATGCTTTAGCCATATGCTCCACTCGGAATAAAAAGTTTTCGATTGGCACATCAGAAGCTATTCCTTTAAATTTCAAATTCCACGACGATACAATGCGGGTTAGGGCACGATCATCGATTCTTCCTTGATTGCCAATTGGAGTTGACTGATTACTACCAAGGTGATTATTTGCATTTGGTGGAGTAATCAAATTTAGCTTTTGGTTAAAGTTATTCAACAAAGTGTCAAAATTGAGCATCATCTGCTGCATCACCTGAGTTGGGTTGACTATATTGCTATTAATATTCCCAATCGGTTCTGGGGGAGTATCTTTGGACTGGTCTTGGCTGGATTGGCGTGCGATTACTGGGTCAAACTGGGGAATGGAAAAGGTACAATCCTGAACAAAACTGGTGGATTGGTTTTGGAAACTGCGCGACACTTGGGGTCCATCACACAGATTAGTGGACGAAAATGACTGTATTTGACTATCATGAGGGAACAACCCGCCTCCAAATAGCGCGTCTCTTAAGCTTCCATTTATGTGATTGATCCGTCCTAATAATTCGATAACTTCCGGCACGTCCATATTAGCGTTTCTCAATCGTTTAAGACGATTTTGAATATGTATTATGCGAGATTGATAAATTTCTAGATTGTTGTGAGTGACATTAGCCAACTCCAACGCGGTTTGGATACGATTCAATTTTAATGTGCACAGTTTAACTTCATGGGCACAGTTGCGCATAGCATTTCGGTGCGGCTTATCTGGAGAAATTATTGGAAATCTAGCTTCAGCCTCTATTTTAGAAATCAAAATGTCTAATGAATGTGGGGTAACTGGAATACCTCGAACTTCCAATTCCACCTGAATTTCGTCATTTTCCAATAAATTAATATTCATTATTAATATGATTATGAACACGGTAACACTAAATCACTAATATTAATTAAAAAAATAAAAATAAACTAGATAATAAGAATGACAATCGATACGACTAAATCGTGACGTATAGATACAGGTAACGTTATCAAAATTCAAAATTTAAACTTTACCGTTTGATCCAAGACAAAAAAAAAACAAACAAAAGGAGAAAAAAAAACAGTAAGGTGAAACAAAGGACCCTGAAATGGGCAAAATGATTAGTATAAATATTTAAGAAATAAATTCACAAAACCAAAAACATTCAGGAGATGAACGACCAAGAACACAAAAAAACGCAGGTAGACCGTAGGCTTGTATACTTTAACGTTAAGCTATTGTTTCAAAATGATATGAATTCTATACCTGATAGTTATTGATTAATCCACAAGCAAGTCAACTATTAAATTAGGATGTACCCGTAGACTCAACACTATCTCAAAACAAAAAATATGTATAACAGAAGTTGATCGATTTTCAGATCCCCATATACGATGCCTCAAATTCAAACTATTCATTAAGGGAATAGCGATGTTGAGAACCATATGGTTCAACAGAAAAACCTCAACGATAGTGAACAAAAAAAAACAATGAATAAGATTTAAACCGTAATATAAATTGAATAATTAGACTAACAAATAGGTATACAAATTATGCGGTGTCATCAGAGTCAAGATACTAAAACCGATGCTGATGACAATACATAAATGTTAGACCAAATATAAGAATGAAAAATAGAAAAAAAAATAATAAGTAATAATAAACTGACCTTGAATAAACTGATTGCTATTTTACCGTATGACCTTAAGCTCGGTCGCTTTTATGTTTGCCTATACCTTTTGAGCCAATTTGGGCGCCACTGTAACGGAATTCCCAGCACGCCATTGTGATGCAACGATTGAGACGCAACGGTACTGTTCCCATCGCCGTCTAGTCAAGTTGCCCATGTCACGTCGCTGAATATCCCGCAACCAGATTATCGCACAGTCACCACCTGCAGCTTTGTCGGCTATCGCTCAGGGTGGGGGTGGTTCATAGTGGTGGTGTCCTGTGAAACTTTAAGATGCTGCAAATCTGGCAAAAATAATCCGCGGATCCACCTACGCCTCATTTGGTCACGTCGCTCATCTCCGGAAAGATATTAAATTAACAACACATAATAATTACGTTCGATTGTATAGCCATTACAAAAATATATATTATTACCAAAAAAATAAAGAAAAATTGAAAGATAAATTAATTTCAGAACAATTAAAAAAAATGTGTTTGCTTCTACGTTATATAATATCAACAAAATATCAAAAAAAACTGAAATAATAATCTGTTAGGTATATGCGTAGCAATTATTCAATTCGGTGCAACTCTCGAATAATATTTAGAATGATGAACCATATCCGCGGCGAAGACATAAAGGAGCTCACAATACGTATCCACCTCGGACCTGTAAATAAAGAAACTCAAGAAAAAGAGAGAAAACAGAGCATTAGGCAACGTAATGGAATAATCACTTAACTACACTCCACCAAGATAACTGAACCAAACAAACAACAAAAACAAAACAAAAATATAAGAAATATAATCAGAAAATTAAATATAAATTAATAAATTATTTGGCTATACGAATACCGACCGATAAATTTTGGGAATTACCCTGTGACTGCGAATAAATACACGGTGATTCCAATATCACGTCCCGTTGACTTTTGTATGAAAACCGTTCGTCTCTCTAAACTGCCATAAGCTGACGTCCGTAATTGTAGATCTTTCAAGTAAAAATTGCGGTTATTCAAGGCTGCTCACAAATATCCGTATTTATCCACTATATTAGCGGATGACGCTCGTCCGACATTCCGGAGAAAATTTATACTTCAGTAATATGATTGTATGCACCGTCCGCCGATGATGTACACTGGAATATGTGCAGTATCGTGTCTTCGTGTTGAAACGCCCGTCAAATAAATCCACCGATCCGTAACATATACGGTACTACGGTAAATGACACACGATAGGTGATCCTACCGTTAAATCTGGACTATTATTCCTAGCCCGTGTATTTTAAAATTTAACACCGCGGGTTTCAACAATACGAAATACCAATAATTGATATATTTTTAGATTTTTTTAGCACTACACGCCAAATCTTAATATTACTTTTCACCAAACTTACAAACACGTTCACTATATTGTTTAACTCGATATTTCTTCGGTACAAATTTTTTTATAATTTGATTTAATATTTTTTTAATCGGTATCCACCATTTTCATGGCATAATTTTAATTTTTAATAGAACACCCAAAAAAACAGCGTCTTCCCTTCTGTCTTCTTTTAATACTTCTCCCCCCCGAACGCTGTCATTTAGCTTTTTATACCAATTGTATCATCGGCGCAACGCCACCCGATAATACCGAATAACGTGCAATCCTAACACTAATCGCAAAACAAATTTCGCAAGCCATCTATGAATAAACATATGCGGCCACTAGAATAATTTCCCATGACACAGCGGGGAGAACAAATGACTACCGAATGCAACGAGAAAACTACCTTATTATTTCTTACGTAGCGATACAATCGTTACAAAGTCTTAACTGGACTAAACTCAATATTATGAAAATGTATGAATGTGTGCGTGTGTAAATGTCAAAAATAAAATGGGCGCGAAAATGTTTGTATATGTATGTGTGTGTTAACGTCAGCAAAATCTTGTGGGTTTAAAATGAAACAAAATTAAAAATTATTATTCGAATTATTTTATTATTATTATTATTATTATTCGAAATAACTTAAAAATTAAAATATTCACAAATCACAGTAAATTTTATATTTGTTCCGGGATCAAGTTAAAATTTAACTTTTGGCTTCAAGCAAAAACCAAAACTTATAATTGTGTGATAAAATAATGGATTTTGATTGCACTGGTTCCTGTTCAATGATGCATTGAGTTTTGTTAAGTTCGTCAAATACTGAAATAAAAAATTATAATAATTTATTACAATTTATATCCGAAATAGCATTATTTTTTAATTAATTAACTTTTACCTTCAAGTTCAGAAAAATATATAAAAATACAAAAATACACTCTAAATAAATAATAAATAAATAAATTAATATTAAACACAATATGGCGCCCAGCGTCCAATTCACAAATAAAACATCAAAATCGTTTATAAAAATTACTATCACTCTCACATAGCATATGCACACAAAAATTTAAAGTAGATTTTCTATACATATATGTATATATATACACCAGTATCCATATATATCAAGAACATGAAGTTAGCTTCGAATTTGTTCATCAAAAAACTTAGGAAAAACTTATTGCTCAATTTGAGTTAGGTTTTGTTATACTTGGGTGGTTCGTCGACATATTGATAATAATATTTATTGAGCAAAAGGAATTGGGATTTCAATTCTAGGGTGTAAGTATTATTAATAGGTAATTGTTTTAATCTATAGAATAAGAATGATTCGGGATGAAAGGTAGGTATGTGGACAATGAAGATTATATTGGATTGGTTAAAATATGCGCTTAATTCTAAAAACTCATATATATTCTCGTCGATTTTAACATCAATGTTTTGTTGTTTGAGCTTTTTGTGAATATATTCTATTTCTTGTGGGTGTAGGATGTGTTTTGAAATTATTTTTAATTTGGCTAAAGTTACGGATTCTAAAATGTCTTCCAAATGAGTATTCAACATCTGAATGTCAAAGAATAATAGATCAAAGTATTGGTTGACTTTTAACATATGTTCTACATGATTTAGTTTATCTACTATGTCATTTTGAAATCTATTTATGTGTTCTTCTAAGGTATTTTGTTGTTTGTTAATATGTTCGGAAATGTTATTAAATCTTTGTATCATACGTTCATTAATTATTATTTGGTTATTAACCTGATGTTCTAAATTATATTGGTTTGATTTAAGAATATCTATGTTTTTGTTGATTTCAACGTAGTCGTCATGGTCCATGTTTCCAGTTATCGTTTTAACTACAGATCCTAGTCCGTTAATAAGTCCACGTTTGAGTCTATATTTTGGTTTAATTAAATTCAAATTATTTAGTAGTAGCTATGTTGTATTTTTGTTTTAGCATGAATATCTTTTGTTTGTATTGTATTCTGTTTTCCGTCCGATTGTATATATTTTCAATATTTCGTTGTATTAGTTGTATGTTCACTTCGTAGTCAGTTATATTTATTATATGTACTAATTTTGAATAAGTTTCGATGACTCTAGCATCGCCTAATTTTAATGGTAACAGTCCTCTGTTATTTGTTAAGTCATGTATCTCCATTTTCTGTCCTTGCGTTATTTTGAAGAGGGTGAACCTGAAATTATATTTATGTATTATTATTATTCGCATTGCGGTTGAAACACGACTTATCACACATCCTCAATATTAGTATTGGGAAATTTTCACCTACTCACTGGAGTTAGGCTCGGTTGAGTTATTGTTTTTACTTAATAAATTATTTTGAAATTTCCTCCTTCCCTTAATTTTCTGTTTGTGAACCTTACGTCTATTTGTAATTAATGTAATTTTGTTATTCTGTAATACCTTATGTGTCATGAACCTAGGGGCTAACTTATTTCTTCTATTTTCTAATTCGTAAATCTGTTCGTTGGATATAAAGTCTGGGAGATCTACTCGGTTTTCATTTAATTTGTTTATTATTTTCTGTTTGGTTTCCAAATTCCTATCATGAACCAGTTTGGTTAAGTTTTCGTAATTTTTTATGTGATTTTGAAGATAATCTTGTCCACTTAATATGTTGGTTGGTGTAGTTATTGGGTTAAGTTCGTTAACATGATCTGATATTAGTTCAAAGGGAGTCAGTTTTGTCGTAGAGTGTATGGAATTATTGTATGTTATGATGGCTTCATTCATTATTTCCCCTATCGATTTAGTTTTATTTTGGTTATAGATTATCCTAATGATTTCTGTTAGCGTAGAGTGAAATCTCTCTACGGGAGAATTTCCGGTTGAATTCTTGGCTGAGGTGTAATGTAATTGAATCTTATACAATTTAACGAAATCTTGAAAAATTACTGAAACGAATTCGGCCCCATTGTCTGCAACTATTTTTTTGGGGATCCCATGGTGTGAAAAGAAATGTTTTAGTGAATTTATAATGTTTATACTATTTCTACCGTTTAGTAAGTAAGCACTGGAAAATTTGCTAAATTTATCAATTATGGTTAGGAAGTTTTCGTTATGTACCGAATAAATATCTATGTGTAGAATTTCCAGAGGTTTAGCTGGAGTTTCTGTTAGTTCGAATTTTAGAGGTTTTGTGTTCCTTTCGTATTTAAATTTAGCACAAATATCGCAATTATTAATGATCTTTGTTATCAAAATTTTCATTTTGGGAAAATAATATTGTCGTTTCAAATGTAACCATGTTTCATTTATTCCTCGATGGTTTGATCTATTATGGTAATCTCGAATAATAGTTTCTTGTTTGTCCCTATTGCTTTCATCTTCTAATAATAACTTACATCTAACTAACTTAAAAATACCGTTATTAAAAAATTTATTATATACTAATTCAACTACTTTAAATGTTTCATCATCAGTAAAGATACCTGTTACCTTTTTTGGCAAAGTATAATTTTTTACAATATCCGTTATAACGTCTTCGTTATCTAAGTTATTCTGTTTTATTGTATATCTCCTTTTATTTGTAAATAATATTTTTAATTTTATATCCGGGTTTAAATTATCACTTCTTTTTAAAACTAGTTGGTGCGTAAATTCATTTAGCGGTCTACTTGATATCGGCAGTTCTCTGGTTGAATTTTCTTCGGTTGAACTCATTGATGATATGGTTTCATCATTACTGTTATCTTGTGTGGAATTATCAGTTTCATTTAAATGTATTTCTATTCGTGACAATGCATCTGCATTCGTATTTTGAACACCTTTTTTATAAACAATTTCATAATCAAATTCTTCAAGTTTTAATCGCCAACGTATTAACTTTGAATTTGGTTCTTTTAGTGACATTAACCATGTTAGTGGTTTGTGATCCGTTATGATTTTGAATTTCCTTCCATATAAATACGGTCGGAAGTATTTGGTAGCCCATACAATGGCTAGAAGCTCCTTTTCTATGGTGCTGTTGTTTGTTTCAGTCTGGGTTAAGGTTCTACTTGCGTAGCAAATGGGTTTATCGGATCCTATTGGTCCTTGAGATAATACGGCTCCTAGAGCAAAGTTACTAGCGTCCGTTGTCAAATTAAAAGGTTTAGAAAAGTCTGGGTATTGTAGTATGGGATCGTTGCACAATAAATTCTTACATGTTTCAAAACATTCGATGTATTTGGAATCTAAATTTATTTTGTTTGTTTTCTTCAAACATTCAGTCATTGGTTTTGTAATTTTGGCGAAATCTTTAATAAATTTCCTATAGTATCCCAACAATCCTAAAAAGGATTTAATTTGTTTTTCCGTACGGGGTAGAGGGAAATTTGTTACCGCTCTTATTTTATCTAGGTTAGGTTTAACTCCTTCTCTTGTTACTAGATGTCCTAAGAAGGAAATCTCTTTATGGAGGAATTCTGATTTATCAATTTGGATTTTCAGATTAGCTTCTCTAAGCTTTGTAAATACTTTTGCAAGACTTTCTCGGTGTTCTTGGAGTGAGGTTGAAAAGATGATTATGTCGTCCATATAACAAAGGCAAATTTTGCCTTGTAGGTCTTGCAAAACATTGTCCATGACCCGTTGAAAGGTGGACGGTGCATTTTTTTAACCCAAATGGCATTCGAACGAATTCGTAATGACCGTTTTCTACATTGAATGCTGTTTTTGGAATATCCTCGGATTTGATTTCTATTTGATGAAATCCTGAGGCTAAATCTAGTGTAGTAAAATACATACACTTTCCTAATTTATCCAAAATTTCGTTTATATTTGGAAGAGGATATCGGTCATCTACTGTTTTACCATTAAGTTTCCTGTAGTCAATTACGAGTCTCCATTTTTGTGTTCCACTAGCGTCTAATTTTTTTGGTACAATCCAAATTGGGGAAGACCATGGTGAGAAACTTGGCCTTATAACTCCTTGTTCTAACATCTTTGAAATTTGTTTTTGAACTTCTTCTTTATGTACGTAAGGATATCTGTATGATTTGCTATAGATAGGAATATTATCGATTGTCTGAATGGAGTGTTTGATTTTATTGGTAACAGATAAATTTTGTCCGTCTTTATAGAATATGTCTTCGAAATCTTTACATAATTTAGCTATTGGTTTCTTTTCTTCGTTATTTAAATGATTTATTCGAATTAAGTCTAAAATATCCTTATTCGGTGTTTCAAAGTCATTGACATTATTGAAATTATTTACTGTGAAATTATGAATTTCAGCTTGGCTATTATTTTTAAGAGGTTCCACCTTTATAGGTTGGTCGATAATGAAGGTTTGGGAAACGTTGGAAAAATTAATTACTTCAACGTATGCATACCAATTCTTACAATGGTATATACCTTCGGGAATTATTAACTGGTCTTTAATTTTTACTGGTTTGATGTAAATGTCGCCACTCTGTACGTCGACAGGTAAGTGTGCTATTAATTTACTTTCAGATTCTATTTTATATGGTTTTGACATAAAATTTGGCTTGAAAATTAATGGAATTCTTATCCCATCTTTGGTTTCTAAAGTTGAATTTTGAAAATCAAGTTTTATTTGTAATTGTTGCATGAGCTCTAAACCGATTAGCCCATCGAAGTAATTATGAAAATTGAATAGTAGGAATTGAAGGTTTTCTTTTGTTCTAAATTCGTCTAGCCCTTCTACAATTATCTGCTTATTTAGAGAATGAGTATTAAATACAGTTTTAATTTTGACGGGATCGATAATTTTAACGAGTTCCGGATTTACAAGATTAGGCTTAATGAAGGACTTATTACTTCCTGTATCTATTAAAAATTTGAAAAGTTGATTATTTGGCCCTTTTATATGTATGTACGGCAAAAGCGATGATTGATGCTTGTTAATGTCTAAATATCCGAGTTGAGTTCCGAGGCAGGTGTAGGAAAATCCTGATCATCTATTTCGTTTTCTACTGGGCAATATTGTTCACTCTGCAAATCGGGTTGTGGATTATTTTCAATTGGATAATTATTATAGTATGCATATTCAGAGTTATGTTCCTGAATATGATTACCCTCATCTCGTGAGTTATTTGGAGAATTATTTTCTAACGTAAATAACTCTTCTACATGAAATCTTGGTTGACCCGTTGGTCGAAGGAAATTATTGTTATTGCCATTATTGTTATAATTATTATTATTATTTCTAATCGGATTTTTAAATTTAGAATAGCCACTCGATGTGTCCATAGGTTGAGGATAGTTATTTTGTGCTGTTTTTTGAATATATAGAAATTAGGTCTAAAGGTATTAAAGTTCGATTGGAAATTTTGTCTATGAGGATTAAATTGGTTGTGGTTAAATCTAGGCTGCAAAGCACTTGGTAAATTTATGGGTGGATTAGTTCTATAATATGTGTTTGGTTGTGATATAATTAGAGGTTTAAAATGCAAGGGTTTCCTTATTGGAGTGTTATTCTTATTGTAATTTGGGATTTTCAAATAGCTAATGTTCTGTTCCTTTAAACAGAAAGAAAAAGCTTCACTTAATGATGTGGGTCGCATTGCCCTTACTGTAGACCCTAAAGGTTCCCTAATACCAGAAACGAATATATTCCTGCACATCTCTTCGTATAGTGCCTGTTTAGAACTTAGTACGTTCTGATCTTTCTCGTTTACTTTGATATTATTCATGATTGTTGAATAAATGTCGATAATTTTTGAATAATAAAATTCAATTGAGTCTAATCCCTGACTAAGTCTATGGAGATCTTTTACTAAACTAGTCTCGTTCCTTTTATCACTGTAATGATTCACTAAATTAGTTTTTATGTTTTCCCATTGTAATGGAGTGCCATACATATTTAACACTTCATTGGCCTCTCCTATTACTTTGTTTCTAATTGCCCTAAGAATAATTTTTCCGTTTGGCGTACCATCTAGATTTTTGACTAACGCTAAAATTTCCTCAACGTTTTCTATAAAGTCGAATAATGTCCGACTATTACCGTCGAAATGCGGTAAGTCTTTGATCGCATCCGGTATTCTAAGTTGATCTAATTGTTCTTTCACATTCATTTTTGGATAATTATTTGGGTAATTTAATTTAATATCTACTAAATCTCTAAAGCTATATGTTTCTTCTGTAGACTGAGAATTGCACTTATTTAAAATTCGGAATTTAAAGGACATGAAAAGGAATACTCAATAAATATAATTTTGGAAAAATATTGTCGCTTACCAGAATAAGTACAGTAGCTGCATGATCTTTGGCTTGTCTGTCCGATATTCCCTCGGATGTCGTCACCACTTTTGTATATTGATGTCGATGCACAAATGATACGATGCACAATATTTTTGTTTCCACTTTTATGTTTATTTTTATATTTATTCACGTTTTCAAATACTTTTCAGTCAATTTTCCTTTATGTTTTATACACTCACAATTATTTTTATTGTTGTATAAAATTCACATTTAATTATTAATCACTTAATTATTTTATTCTTGATACAAAAAAAAAATTTTTTGAGTGAAAGAAACTTACAACTTATTTAAAAAAAAAATTTCTTTACTTTTTTATTATTTTCTTTTCTTACTTAATTTTATACTTTTCTTAACTTATTTTTTCAGTGTTGCAAAATTTTATTTAGTTAATTTTAACTTTTGTGGATCCTATTGAAATAGGAAATCCTATCAACTGCGCCAATTAGATTATTAATACAAATTTGTATTTAACTTTATTGAACTTTATTATATTTTCTATTTTATTTATTTCTTTATTTTCAATTTTCTTAGTTACACTTTTGATTTTTATAATTCTTATTACTTTTTTTATTTTAACTTAACTAAAAGATGTACTACACTTTATTGCCGATATGCCCTCGACAACATGTAAAAACAATCTGATTTAATAAAACATTATTTCTATAAGTATTTGGTTTTCTGATTACGTTAACAATTTTAACTGTGAGAAAATATTTGAAATATGAATAATATTCTTATGAAAAAGTAAAAAATGCATTTATATAAATTTATGAAATATGATTAAAATAAAATTAATTATTTAGCATGGTTGATGATCGGTGTTGTTGTTGTTGTTGTTGTGCGACATCCGGGATGTCGTAACTCGCGCTTATTGGTTGAAAGAGCTATCACTTTTTTTAAGGTTATGTACAAAATTGAACCATGTTTGATTTTCTATCTTTGCCTTAAAGGCATTTAATATCGTCTTCTTGATACGATTATTTTTATTGCCTTAAAGGCAAAAATCGTACATGTATTACTGGTTTAATTCTGTTTAAACAAACAAACCAAACAAAATATTTGAGGTGGTGCAACCATTTTTATATTCTACCCCAGTATGTACTGTCAAACGCTGAAACAATATTCAGGACAGAAAATACAATTAAAACGATCAGCATTTGACGGGCTCAATCAACAAAATCTCTAATTTCTAATTCACAAATAAAAATAAAACCCATAAAATGTATTTTTAAAAAAAAACACACTTCAAACGTATCAGAGTTATGAATTTTTCACGCCGATGTTATTTTGTTGAAACGTTAATAAATCAAATAGCTTTTCGTACATTAAGTATGTAGATGTTTTAATTCACGTTTCAAAAATTTCAAATCAACAAATTAGGTTTGTCATCTCGTATACAATGTGGTAACCCCAGGAACGAACCAAATACATACGAAACAGCATAACAACTCATCAAATGAATATAAAATATAAATTAGTGTTTTATTTTTGTTTGTGCCGGCAAAAGAGGAAATTGAAGCAAAAGCTTTTTGTGTGCTTTTTGAATTGGTTTCATACAACACGACGAGATAGAAGCAAAAAAAAAAATCTTAGATTTTCATTTGAATGAAACGTAATTTTAATTTAGCTCATCATATTTCCTTTTGATTTTTCATATGTTGTACGTCTTTATATAGTAGAGATATGTATCTAGACATGTGTAAACTTTAGCAGGGTCCTCGCACCAAAGTATAAGAAGAACATACATATATGTAACTCTGATGAAATGGGGAAATCATGATTAAGTTTTTTTTTGTTCCTTTTAGATATTTGTGTACACTGTACATGATATAATCGTATTTATACAGCAGAACAGACATACATACATATTTTCTAATTTAATTTTTTATTTTTTTATTATTGTTTATTATTACACATAAATATTATGAATGTTTATTTATGTTTGATATGAAAATAGATTTAATGGAGCTTTTTTATTTTAATTAAAATTTAGAAATATAAGACGATATTTATGATGGTAAATACGTTCGGTTTTATTTTATGGGTAAATGTCTCTTATTTTATGGCTTTTACTGTTCACATCCTATACAACGAATATAAGCCAGTTGAAATAAATCGAAAATCAATGTAGGTGGAATAAAAATCATTTTTAATGTATAGTTAATACGTTCAAAATTAAATTATTATATTTAAGTGTAATATTTTGTGTAAGGAAGAATTTTTATCCTGATTCTGATCTTGTTTATTTATTAAAAAAATATTTGTGGAAAGTTTACTCATTGAGAACAGTAATTCGGATAATATTTTAGATGGTGCTATAAAACAAAATGAGATTGTGCTAAAATATAAAAACTTTTTGTTGAATTTTGATTTTATTGTCACGAAGAAGAATGTTATTCAAAGGGTTTGTGGTAATATATTTGCCAATGAATTCAATAATTATTTTGATAGCCGTGGCAGTCCTGATAACGTAAACAGTGATGGGCTTGATAATGTACGGAATAGTTTAGGTATAGTTTCCTTATTTGCAGATATTTGTCGAATATTTTTAATGAAATTTTGAGAGAACTGGTATTTATCCCAACTATAATGAGTGCATACAATAAAACGTGCAACGTACAATAAAATTACTACTTCATTTTATTGAGAATAAAGTTACCTGTGCCTTGAGGTCACAATTTGCAGTCAACAAAAATAATCTTCGCTATCACTTGAAGCGTAAGCCAACGAATACTCAGTTTTGTGGTAAGATAATTTGGTGATGCTCCAATGAAACCTACTTTTGCTGCTGAATTTTTTGTTTCTGAAACTAAAGCTATTTAAGATAATCACGTTGGTTCAGTTTCGGATTCACGAAAAAATGAAAAAAAAAAATTTAAACCGGAGCGGGTTCAGATTCTGGCCTTAGTTTTTGTTCAATACCTGTAGATACTTCGACAACTTATTTTTTTGAAGTAAACGGAAATTCACAAACGTTGCAGTCCTCATATATATAGTCCTCTCACATAAAAAAATTTCAATTTTTAATTGCCAATTAATAGCACTCACTTTTCACCAACCCAATTTAACGTTTTCTTACTTGAATACGTTTATTCCCTCGGATAGTTGGAATATTTCTATAAGCTATTTTATTATGTATGTATATGAAATCCTTAGATAGATATCTCTTAGATTACCTGTTATACGCTTATGATGCTTCAATGTTAATACGTGCAGTTTTCCGAATTGCGTTAATGTTATCCGGAACATCATCTAATTTGTTTTCTCTTTCGAGAAATTCACGAAGCTTATCATTTACGGGACCCCTCAGATTTCTTCCAATTAATATCAATGATGGTGTCAATTTCGTCGTACTATACTCACTATTGTTGTACGCAAACTCTAATTGTTCCAGGACTTGGTCCCACTCGATTTTTCGTTCGGCATCGACCAACTTTGCTATCATAGGCGTTAACGTGCGATTAAATCGTTCAATTTGTCCATTTGCATGTGGCGCGGCACTAGCCGCACATCACAATGATGTGAAGAAAACCTTCTACCTTCCCCGTTGGTAAATTGAACTTAATACATTTCAAGCAATTCTGGATGTATTGTTTTACGATGCTGGACATATTGGGAAACCAATAATGTCTTCCTATTACCTCCATCGTCTTCTTCAATCCAATATGCGCCATGAGATCGTGAGAGTTTTTAATCACTTGATTTTGCATCGACTCCGGCACAAAAAAACGTATTTTATTTTTATTGATCTTTTTGTAGATCAATCCATCTCGTAGCTTATAAAGCGAACTATCAGCTAACTCAAGTTGCTTTCGTAATTCACTCTGAATTCGACAGATTGAATCATGATGATTTCGATCAGATGAATCAGCGTGTTTCATCTGATCTCCTTTTCGATGATGAATCGTATAATTATACTCTTGCATTTCCAAGGCCCACCGTGCAATTTTTGGATGAATAGCCTTTTTATTTAATGTTAGAGTAATTGCATCGCAATCTGTGTACACCTTAAATTATCGACCATGCAAAAAAATCCGAAATCTGCGGAATACGCACATGATTGCTAAGCACTCCAATTCATAATAGTGTAACCTCGATTCATTCTCTGTTCTACGTCTTGAGAAATAGCTAATTGAATGCCACTTTCCATCTTTTTTCTTTTGTAGTAGAATTGCACCGAATCCTATACTGCTGGCATCGCAATGCAGCTCTGTGTCGTCATTAGGTGAATATATCGCAAGTATCGGGCTTTCAATTAATTTCCATTGCAATGATTCAAATGTGTTCATTTCATCCTGTTCAAATATATATTCCGCATTCCTGCGCAACAAATCTTGTAATGGTTTGGCAATCAATGCAAACCCTTCTATACATTTCCGGAAGTACGAGCATGAACCCAAAAAAACTCTGGATCTCCTTGTTGTTTCTTGGCACTGAATACTCTTCAATAGCACTGATGTTACGTTCATTGGGACGAATACCCTTTTCATTAATAGAATATCCCAGGTAATTAATTTGTGTATACAGGAACTCACATTTATTTAATCTCAATTCCAACAAATTTGCGGAAAGCAATTTAAATACTTGGTACAAGATTTCTAAGTGTTCACCAATCTCCTTCGTTGCGATGAAAATGTCATCGATATATATGACCACTTCACGTTCTGCAATCAATTTAGCAAAAATTTTATTGACATATTTCTTGAACTCTGCTGGCCTATTTTTTAATCCAAATGGTAATCGTAAATATTCATACTGACCCAAAGGGTGACAAATGATGTGTATGGTATCGAATCTGGAGCATTTGTTACGGGATGGAATCCGGATTTCAGGTGATGTAAAAAATCTTTTGTTATGTAAAAATATCAAGATATCCTCGATAATTGGTAAAGGATAATTACTCTTCACCGTTATTTTATTGAGAGCTCGATAGTCATAAGATAGAGATAAGCGATATTCTTCTTTATTTTGCTTTTTTATAAGCACTATCGGCGAACAATATTTAGATTCGCTGACTCATAAGAATCCCTTTTCCAATAATTCATCCACTATTTTAGCAACAATATCTCGTTCCGCATATGACAATCACCTTGGTGCTGCTGTAATTAGCTTATCGTGCACTAATTCGATGTTCATTTCAAATTTGACTTTAGGAACATTTGGTTTCTTGGTACTGAAATAGTTATCATTTATCATTTGGTATATTTCAGATTTCGTATCAATATCTAGGGAATCATTTATTTTTATTTGATTTTCTAATGGATTTTCAATTAAATCTAATCCTCAATTTTTAATTCAGCTTTTGCGATTCGAAAAAAATCTCTTCCCAACAACAATTCGATCAGCATAGTATTATTCTCAACCACAATACAATCAATATTATATAAATTACCAAATATTAGAACATTGACATTTATAATACCAATACACTTGACTTTACTATTATTAATACCCATTAAATTTTTTTTATCTCCGATTGGTTTAATTAATTCAGGTTTCACTATTTTACACACCTTAACTAAAGTTACCGGGCTTCCAGAATCGATCAATGTCGTCATTTGCCCCAATTTCACCCCAATTTCTTCACCCTCATTCATGTTATTCACTTGTTTTTTCCTTCGTTTTGACATTCCCCTAATTTGTGTCCTACTTCTCCGCATCGAAAACATGAATTGGTCGCGCGTTTCGATTTTTCACACTTTTTCGAAAGATGTCCTCGCTCACCGCAATTATAACATCGTATTTCCCAACTAGTTGACTGCTTAACACTACCACCTTCACGTTGTTCTGATTTGAAACCACTACTGGCTTGTTTCTCACTCTTTGATTTATCATCGAACTGTTCAAATCTACCTCTCACCGTTGTATTCGACGGTTTTACAATTTTTATGAATGCCAACAATAACTGTTATGGCTTTTGGTACTACTGTAATCGCGCTTGATTTTGTAATCCAATATTTTGGATACCATCTACCAATTCGTCGTCTTCGAACTTCAATTGTACCGTCAAAATCATGTTGTCGGTGTAATAGGCGTAAAAATCTTCTGAATGTTTCTAAACTCTTTCCTCGAATAACTTGCGTTGTTTGGATTTACTTTTTCTGGTGTTGAATAAATCATTCAACTCCGATAGTATTTCGTCGACACTCAATTTTAAATTGTTTGGGTCACATAAAACCCAATTTTGAGCACGGTCCTCTAAGCAATCTGCAAGTTGCAATCGTATCTCATCTTAATCAACCTCGTACTTGTTCTGTATTGTTCGAATTGATTCGGCAAATAGATCGAACGATTTACCTTCAATTCCCTTAAATGGTGTTACCATTTTACGTAGCTTAATTCTACCATACCGCCGTCTCGTTATCTCTGATTCGTATAAACTATCCTCATCATCCTCCCGCACACGATTTTTTTCACGTATCATATTATACGAGGATTGTTTACGAGATAATTGTTCATCCTCTTTTCGCTTGGTATTTTGCCGCTCCGACTCAGCTAACAATTATTTCTGTTCAACATTCTGTTCAATCATGGTTTCCAGCATTCGCTGTTGTAATTCCTTTTTAGAACCTTCACTATTCAAATTACTTTGTTGCAACTTATCTTGCTACTCCGCCACTGTATATGAAAAAATTTCCATTAAAGTAGCCATTTTTGTATTTTATTTTAAACAGCAGTCAGCAATTACGTTCCTCGCTTTGGTATTCTTTTGTCCTTCTGTTACACACATACATAAATTTTTTTTTTTTTGCTGTGTCTTTCGCACTCTCACACACTTTTTTTTATTTTCTTTTTTTTTTTTTTTTTTATTTTCCAAAACAAAAAAGTCACACGGAAAATACAATTTACACATAATTCAATAAAAATAAAGCAATAAAATAGCAAAAAAACAAAAAAACAATATTACGTTAAAAATGAAAATAATCATAATTGATATTCCTAATTAAATTTAATTACAAATATGACAATAACACAACACAGCGCAGCAACAATGCAATAAATTTTTTATATTAAAAATACGTAAATTCCGATTAAATTCCTTAAGGATTAGCAACAACAAGTTAACATAAATAATGAAAAAACAATTATTTTTTTTTATTTGCCGCACGATCCACTACGATTAGACAGCATCTCAGTGTGTTCGGTCATATTCTACAGAAAATTCATTATATAACAGTTGCTTTAGTGATTTCTTGAAGGAGCCAATATTACTATTTTTGATGTTACTTGGTAATTTATTATAAAGCATGATTCCTTTATAAAATGCACTATTCATTGCAGTCCCAAATTTAAACTTAGGCAGACGATAGTGTTCAGAGGATCTGGTTATGCGACTAGAGATAGAATGGTTAGTAGTTAGAAAATTGGCTGCTTTAATAAAAGATTTCTCCACTTTGTAAATTAACAGAATATATTCATAATTAATCAATTTAGGGAAGGGCAATATAGATGAATTATACAATAACTTGGTTGAGGTTAAAGTTGGTAAGTTATAAACAGCCTTCAGTGCTTTATTCTGCAGCGTTAGAATTTCCCTCATTTTGGTATCACTGATAGTCCCCCAAATGGGTAATAGATAAAGTATGTGGGATAAAACATGTGCGTGGTAAATATTAATTTTAGTTTGTTGGTTAACTAAGCAAGAAATGCGCTTTAAAACACCTATTATCGGTGCAATTTTTTTCTTAATCATATCCGCATGTAAAGACCAATCAAACTTAGAATGCACATGAAGACCCAGGTAGACAGTGCTATCACTACGCATAATCAGTTTACCAGAGAATTCGATCCTATCAAAATTTTGTTGTAGACTTGGATGTTTAATATAAAATATAAGAAATGTTGATTTTTTTTCATTTAGGCTCAAAAAATTTAATTCCAACCAATTATCAATTAACGTTAGATCATGTTGCATTTGAGATTGTATATTGGCCAATGATCCAGATTTGTACAAAATAAGAGTATCATCTGCAAATAGCTGGATCATCCCCTTTAATTTTAGTGAAAAAATGTCATTGACATAAAGCAAGAACATAATCGGTCCGATAATTGAGCCCTGAGGCACACCACATTTCATAGTTAGTTGCTCTGATGCAGTATCACCCAAAAATACGAAATGTTTTCGATTTTTCAAATAGTCTTCCAACAGTTTTAGAGCATTCTGTCTAATGCCGGACTTCTCCAGTTTGTTCAGCAAAAGCTTTTCGATATATGTACTTATGTTTAATTTATTTTCTTGCTCTATATTAACAACAAATTTTGCATACACTCATTATTTTACAGCAAATTCAATTTAATTCGATCGCCAATTATTATTATTATTACTTGAGGGCCATGTGGGCGTTAAGCCACCTCGCACTGCGACCTAAAAGATCTTTTGTGCATCAAGCCCTACTTAATTATCCGTCCAGTCAATATTCAGGCTCTTAATGAACCTGATAATACTGCCGACCGGTACGTGATACATACTATCTGGGCTCATTGCTCTCCCTCGTAGATGTCTACTGTAGGAAATACTTCTACACGCGATACATACTATCTGGGCTCATTGCTCTCCCTCCTAGATGTAATAACATTTACTTCTGCTAGAAAAGCGGTAGCATTGGGACTCAAGGACTTCGAGAGGGCAGACCCACACCCGTGTATTCCTTCCCGTGCCTCATCTGCCGTTTTGATTTAACTCTTGTGAGTTGCTGGGAATAAAAAGTCGCCTGTAGGTCACCCAGGTTTACTACAGGAAGGCTACATAAAGCTGGAGGGTGCCTGGTATCCAGAGTCCGCATACTTATATAGACTGATTAACCTATCAGCCATTCATCCATCGGCATATGCTGTTCCACCTTAGATTAGGGATTTTTTGTGAAGGTTTTCTCCTTTAGCGCCGTACTTTAGCCTGTCACAATAGGCCACATTGCCGCGAGGAGGCAGTACGTACACTTGCGCCTACTGGAATAATTCAATCGCCAATAAATTGTATTAATTTATAAATGTAATTTTATTTTATGTAATAATTTTCCGTTTTTCAATTAAATAATTAATATATAAATTCAATCACTAATAAAGCTTTAGCTTATCCCACTTCTGAACTATAATACTCGACACTTTTCCAATAGAAACAATAAAACGACTGTCTTACACTCGATATTCTCAACGACTATGCCGTACTTTATTATTTTTTTTTATAACATCATACAAACATTCTGAGCTTGGTACGCCTTAATATAAATCAGGGTTGTTTATCCTAACAGGTTAAACACCCTAATTCGAATGATATAATGGTACTCCGTATTCTGAAAGAACTGGATATTTTACGTACAGATACGATTTGAACTTTTAGTCAAAGTTACCTCTGGGGGTCATTTGGAGGTCATCTGTTGGTGAAATCCTTCTTTTGAATCTCTCAGCCGATATTTCGGCTAGGAATGGATCTCGGGCCAGTTGACCTTTTTCTTTTTGGGGTCTCTGTACAGGGATTTTGGTCGCAAAATGAGGATTGAGGATTGAGAATTTTGTATATGTACACGGTGTATAATAACGTATGAGGAATGAAATATGGACAAATGTAAAATGTATTTGTATTTGTATTGTACAACCAAAAATAAAAATTTCCTTGTTTTTATATAAGGTGGTTCCCGCATATTTTATAAAAAATACATTACAACTGCGTCATTTTACGATCAGTTACAAAAATGTCGTTGTTACAAGTAGATCGTCGTAAATTAATTTATAAATTTTGTCAGGAAAATTCAGACAAAAAAAAGAACGAGATTTTTTACTACTTCAAGGATCTTGGATTCAAAAAATCGTTTATCTACAAAACAATTAAACTGTTTGAGAATAATGAACCTGTGGAAAGAAAACCCGACTCTGGTAAAAAATGTCAACTACAAGGTAGCAAAGTTCGAATAAAATTGAAAGGTGAAACAGTGGGTCGAACTGCAAAATCGTACAGAAAACTGGGTAAAAAATATCAAGTTGCCCCAAAAACTATCAAGAAATATTTACAAAGTATGAATATTCAACGCAAACCCAAAAAATCGGCACCAGCAACTACAGACAAACAATTAGCTACAATCAAATCTAGATTAAGAGTGCTTTCCCAAACATATTTTGCTGCTTCTTCAGCTTATAAATGTGTGATGGTTGATGAAAGTTATTTCACTGTTGAAGGTAATGAATGGCAGCCAAAATACTATTACGAGTCTCCCGATCACAAAGCACCAGAAAAGGAGAAGTTTATTCATAAGACCAAGTTTCCAGGTAAAGTTATGTTGTGGTTGGCTATTAGCGAACGAGGTGTCAGTGACCCAGTATTTTTCAAAAGTGGTTTGGCGGTTAATGCGCAAACATACACAAACAAATGTTTACCTGTGCTTCAGAAATTTATAAATAAATATCATAAAAATGATAAAACGATTTTTTGGCCTGATTTGGCATCCTCACATTATGCCAACGCAACGTTATCTGATTTACGTCAACGCAGAATCGAATTTATCCCTAAAGACTATAACCCACCAAATGTTCCGCAATTAAGGCTCATTGAAACTTTTTGGGCAAATCTGAAGAGAATGGTATACAGCAATGGATATCGTGCCAAAAATGTTGAATGTCTGATTAGAAAGATAAAAAGAGATTTAAAGAAGATTGATACATCAGGAACGCAGGCGGCAATGAAAAGAGTGCCAGAAAGGATCAGGAAAGCGAATCGATATGGAGCGCAAATTTTTCTGTAAATTTTATCTAAGAATTAAAGTTTTAAATAAATTATGGATTAAAATCGTTTGATTAGTAAATAATTTTTTTTTTACTTTTTTTTGTTTGTCCATATTTTATTCCTCATACGTTATACATTTTGCTATTGTGTGCCGTCAAATATTTGTATTGTATTAGTGTATTTTCTCATGCGTTTTCTCATGGGGTAAGTATCAAAAACAAGCCAAGCGGGTGAATCGGTTCAAATTTTTGGTGCTTACGCTCGCCTTGAGTTATTTTTCCCTTTCTTCTTACTAGTGGAATTCATTCGTTAATAAAAAACCAAAACAAAATATATAAACGTAACCAAAACAATTTCTCGCAAATAAATAAAAATAAAAATAAACATAAATGAATGATTTTTAATTTATGTATTCTTCGTCGGCTCCATTCGTAATATTTTTAATTTTTAAATTTTGAACAAAGGAACCAAAACAGAAAGCATGATACAAATATTATAAGGTATGTTTGACAGCTGAAAGCACGTGGAGTGTGACGTCACTCAGAGTCAATTTGGATATTTTTTGTGCGGATTGGTTAAGGTTTATAAGAATATTTTTAGGTTTTTGAAATGGAAATAAGTTTCAACGATTGTAGACGATAGAAAAAACACAAATCCCAACCAAACGGAGTCAACATTACGAAATATATTACTCAAGGTGATGTGGTATAGCAATACACTAAATTTAATAATTTTGTGTTTGAATGCCGAATTTTAGTGATGAAGACACTGAAGATTAGCATATAAAAACAAAATCCTGGATATCAGTCATTCAGTCTAAATCTATATTACCAGTCGAGTTAAATAAAATATCTAATATGTTTAAAATTATCAAATTTGTAATCAAGTAAAATATTAATAAATAAATAAAATACATACATAAGTATATTGTTATTTGTATTAACATTATTATTAGATAAAATATAAAGTGAATAAATAACCATATATAACGTTTACTTTTGTAACATGTATTGTAAAATAAATAAAATTAAAACATAATTTATAACATAATTATAACAATAAAAACGTATATATATAACAATGGTGGCAGCGAAACCAACAAAATTCATAGTGATAAGTTTCAAAATTTAAACAAATTTGTATCATAAATATGGTTATAGTTAACATTGAAATAATAAAATAATTATATAAAAATTATATCTAAATTTCCAAATTGTGATTTGTGTGACAAAAATGTGCTTAAATAACGTACATGTACATATCTTAAAATTGCGTTATCATTAAACAGCTATGCCAAAGTCATATAATAGAAATTAAGTGCACACATTTTTTTTTTTGCGTCGACTTGGTATTTTACAACCAACAAAATTTTGAATCAACTTTATTGTACAATAGAAATTTTATGAATTAAAAATTTTTTTTAAAATTGTGATTCATAAAACAAACAAAAAATTTTACTAAATTTTGTTTGTACCAAATCAGCATCACGGTATTTAAACCGTTCAACACATCAGCAAATTAATTCATACGGAAATACTCGTATGTTAAGAGTCAACATTAAATTATAACAACAAAATATAACAAATTGGTTAAATTACAACAAAAGTAATCATCTCAAAAGCATCTTTAAAGAAGTCATCTGTAATAGTCATAAATACAACATACAAGAACGTGATAAGAAGATTATTCATCATTTATTTAATTCAACTGTACTACATTCAACATTTATTGTAAAAAACCGTGCCGTTCCAGCAACATCCGATTACAACAAATTTGCAGAACAACATTATACTATATAAATTTCCATTTAAATTTATTGGTATCAACAGCTATACCATCAGCTGATATTTTCTACATACATATAATTAATTTTGAAAGATTTTAAATTAAACTGTAAGTTATAATTTTTTTATTTCATTTCTATTAAATTTTATTTTATTAAATTCAAAATTTAAACTTTGGTTTTGCCTTACGAAATTCTACATACATGTTAATTTTATCTCTAATGATTCTCATTTAATTCATCTGTCGTGATAATATTATTTTTTTTTCCTAATACCTCAATCAAAACGAAATAAACAGAATTTAAATTTTTGTTTCTTATGGGTGATAACAAAAATAATGAACCCTTATTAGAAATTATTGATCAGAATATTGAAATCAAAGTTTCTTCTTCTGAAGACGAAATTATAAGTGATAGTGAAAGTTCTAACCCTAAATCAAGTTCAACAAATTATAAAATTAGTGAAATTCCAAGATATTCTCAAATTATACGAAGAAAAGAAACTGAAAACATAAAAGATAACATTGAAGAAATTGAAAACATAAAACATAATATTGCTGTTGAAACTGAAAACATACAACATAACAACATAACTGAAAACATACAACATAACAACATAACTGAAAACATACAACATAACAACATAACTGAAAACATAAAACATAACATAACTGAAAATATAAATAAAATGGATTTAAATATCAGCCATGCTCTAAAAATTATTCCGTTGTTTAGCGGAAAAATAAATGAATTAGACAGGTTTTGCTCGTGCGTCGAAGTATTTTGGTCCCAAATTACCAAAGCCAATGAGAAAATTTATTTTATGAAAATTTTGAAAACTAAACTGTGTGACCAAGCTTATGAGGTAGTTCATTATAAAGATTTTACAACATGGGAAGATTTGAAACTTGCTTTGGAAAATAAATTTCTCAAACGTAGGTCTCAAGGTGCTGTTTCAGCTGAGTTAGTGTGTATGTTCAAGAAAAAAATGAAAGTGTTAAAAGTTTTGCTTCTAAAGTAGAGTCATTATTGTATGAATTAAATGATATTTGTATTTCGAAACAAGGATTAGCGAATGCTGAAATAATCAAAAATATCAATGAGTCTACTGCATTAAATTCGTTTCAAGACGGATTAAAGGATAATCTAAAAATAATCATCAAATCACATCATTTTCAAAACTTAAACGATGCAATTGCGCAAGCAGTCGAAGAAGAAATTAGTCATAAACCAACTTCAAGTTCTTATTCTAAATATCCGAACTATAATTTGAATAAAACAATTTGCGCGTACTGTAAAAAATCTGGTCATAACATAAATAGCTATGTGTTACAAAAGAAATCATAATTTACATCATTCAAATTTTAATCTAAGTTCTAATAATAATAATACCGTTTTGCAAAGAAATCAAAATCCGAATGTATCCGAACAAAATACATACAAAAATTTCCAAACAAAAATATATCAGAATAATTCAAACTTGAATCAAAATAAAATATCATGCAGCTATTGTAAACGTGAAGGTCATTCCATATCTGAATGTTACAAGAGAAAATATAATGAATCTCTTAAACAACAGTCGCATCCTAACGTAAAAATTGTTAATCACCAACCAGTGTCGGAAAACGAAATAGGATCCGAGGAATTGAGCACAGCCATCCGGGTCCAACAACTTCATTAAATTTGTGTTCAGATAATCTTAATTTAAATTCCATTATAAATCCAAAAAATAACACAACAATTTTTAAATTTTCAAGTTTTAATTCTAAATCAAATTCTAAATATATCAAATTAAACCTAGATATCTGTTCTAATAATGATTGCTATTTTTTAATTGATACGGGAGCAGACTTAAGCCTAATAAAAAAGGGATTTTTGAATCCAGAAACAATTTGTTATCCTGATTTGAAAGTTTCAATCCAAGGAATTAGTTTAAATAGTGTCGAAACTTTAGCCGTAGTTAAAGGCAACATTTTATTACCAGAATCAACCTTTTCCAGAAACTTCATATTGTCCCAGATTCTTTTCCTGTACCTTGCACTGGCATTTTAGGAAAAGACTTCCTAGAAAATTATAAATGTAAAATTGATTATGATTTTAAAACTATCGAATTAGTTTACAATAATTTAAAATTTATTATTCCTCTTGTAAGTAATCCGAACCCAAAATATATAATACCGGCAAGATCAGAAATATACATCTCATTACCAGTTAATTCTTGTGATAATGAAGATTATCTCTGTCCATCTCAAGAATTGATGTCAGGAGTTTTTCTTGCTAACTGCATCGTACAACCAAGAAATAATTATGCAGTGTTTAGTATATTAAATAATAACGAATACGAAGTTGCACTAGAAGAATTAAATATACAGAAAGAAAAATTATCAGAATACGATGTGTACTATGCAACTCATTGGTCAGATTCGTTGGAACAACGTCTAAAAAGATTAGACGAAGAAATAGATACAAGCCATTTAAATAATGAAGAGAAAAAATCGATCCAAAATATTTATCGTGAGTTCAATGACATTTTTTATCTGGAAGGAGATAAAATTTCCGCTACTAATGTAATTACTCATACAATTCCACTTTTACCAAATTCTCAACCTATAAATAAAAAACAATACAGATTGCCACAATCCATGAAACCCGAAATAAATTCACAAATTCAACAATTATTAGACAATTCAATAATAAAACCAAGCGTCAGTCCTTGGAATTCTCCACTTTTATTAGTTCCTAAAAAGTCAAATACAAATGAGAAGAAATGGCGTCTAGTTGTTGATTTTCGTAAGTTGAACGAAATAACAATTAATAATGTTTTTCCATTACCCAATATACATGAAATTTTAGAACAACTAGGAAATTCCAATTATTACACAACCTTAGACCTAGCAAACGGATACCACCAGGTCATGTTAGATCCAATTGACAAGGAAAAGACAGCTTTCAGCACTGACATGGGTCATTTTAATTTTACCAGAATGCCTTTTGGCTTGAAAGGAGCACCTAGTACTTTTCAGAGGTTAATGAACCATGTATTATCCGGTTTAAATAGTTACAAATGTTTTGTTTATCTGGACGATGTCGTCATTTACGGATATGATCTTGCAAATCACAATGAAAAATTAGTTGAAATACTCAAATGTTTCCGTAAATTTAATTTAAAGCTTCAACCCAAAAAATGCAATTTTCTTCGTCGCGAAATTAAATATTTGGGCCATTTAATAACAAATGAAGGTATTAAGCCAGATCCGAAACTAGTAGAGGCAATTTCTAAGTATCCGATTCCAACAAATAAATCAAGTCTAGAATCTTTCGTCGGATTGACTGGATACTATAGATCATTCATAAAAAATTACGCAAATATCGAAGAACCCCTAATAGCTTTGAAAAGAGGAAAGCCGAAAAATTTTCAATGGAACGCATTCGCAGATGAAGCTTTCAGTATTTTAAAAACTTACTTAACCAAATCACCTATTTTACAATTTCCTGATTTTTCCAAACCATTTTATGTTACGACCGATGCTTCCAATGTAGCTATCGGAGCTGTGTTATCACAGGTTATTAATTCGGAGGATCATCCAGTCGCATATGCGAGTCGAGTGTTAAACCAATCTGAACGAAATTATCCTACGATTAAACGAGAGCTCCTTGCTATCAAATGGGCAGTTGTAAACCGTTTTCGCCCTTACGTTTATGGAAGAAAGTTTTTCATTGTAACCGACCATAAACCGCTTACTTACTTATTTTCAACTCCCAATCCAAATTCAATATTAGTCAGATGGCGAATTGAGTTGGAGGAATTTGATTTTAAGATACAATATAAACCGGGAAAACAAATTTCTCACGCTGATGCACTTTCGAGAATAGAAATTCCAAGCGATGAAAATTTCATAAATGTTGTTACTCGTGCTCAACAAAAACTTACAAATTCTAAAAATTCACAAACTCTAGACAATTCTCAAACAAATCAAACAACAAACAGCATTACTAACTTTAATTCAACATCAATTCCTAACTTATCTGAAAACAATTTTGCCAATAGTTCAACTGATAATAATAATTCAAATTTAACAAATAATTCTATTACGAGTACAAATTTAGATTCAAATTTTATTTCAAATTCTTCAAATTCAAATTCCAACAAACGAATACAGTTGCATAATGAAGAAGACATATCTCAAATTATAAAAGATTTCCATATTACCCCTTTGGGTGGTCATCAAGGAATCATTAGAACATTTAACCGAATTAGAAGTTATTACAAATTTCCGAAAATGTTAAGTCACATAAAAAATTTTATTAAATCATGTAGTAATTGTCAACATAATAAACATGGTCGAATTCAAAAGATGCCTATGAAAATTACATCAACATCAACAACACCTTTCGAAAAAATATCAATGGATATCGTTGGTCCACTAACCACATCTTATATAGGAAATAAATTCATTCTAACTATTCAAGATGATTTAACAAAATTTTCTTGTGCCATTCCGATCAAAAATCAAGAAACCACCACAATTGCCAGAGCATTTGCCGAAAATTTTATTTGCACCTTCGGATGCCCGTTTTCCATTTTAACAGATCAGGGTCAGAATTTCATGAGCAATTTGTTCAAACAATTATGCAAGATTCTTAAAATAAACAAAATTAATTGTACTTCGTATCACCCACAAAGCAATGGAGCTTTGGAAAGATCACACAAGACATTAGGAGAGTATCTCCGAAATTATTCCCAAGACGATCCATTGAATTGGGACCAATGGATTCCTTTCGCTATTTTCGCCTATAATTCAACCCCTCACACATCTACACATTTTATGCCATACCAACTTTTATTTGGTAATAAACCATCAATTCCAAATTCGTTGACGAAGGATCCCGAACCAATTTATAATTACGACGATTACACACAGGAACTTAAATTTCGCTTACAAAATTCTTGGAAAATTGCTAAACATAATTTAATTAAAAACAAAGAAAAAACTAAACAACTATATGATAGAAATCTAAATTATAAAAGTTTTAAGATAGGAGATGAAGTTCTACTTAAAAATGAAGCAACAAGTAGTAAGCTTGATGAACTGTGGGAAGGTCCTTATCATGTCACAAATATTTTATCAGATGAAAATACAACTATACAAGTAGGAAACAAAAATAAAACGTTTCACAATAATAGATTAAAACTATTTTATCGTTAATAAACCCAATGAAATAAATCAGAGTCATTAAAAATAATTTTTTTGTAATTTTTATTAATTTTTTTTATTCAGTTTAATTATAATTAAAATCTTATTATTAAAAGTTGGTACAGATGAAATCAAATATTATACAAATTATTATTATAATTTTTTTTATTAAAAATATTTAAAATTAGAAAAAATCGAATATTTAATTATAATGTAAGACAAAATGAAATCAGCCTTAGAATGTAATACAAAATTTATATTACCTACAATATTTAAATAAAAAAAAAAAAAAAATAAAAAAAAATAATAAAAAAAAAAAAAAAAATTAATGTAAATAATTAAAAAAAAAAAAAAAAAAAAAAAATCAATAAATATTAAAATTCAATTATAAATTATATCCTTAATTATCATGGAAAAATTTAGATTAATTATTTTTCGTTTATAAAATATGTAAAAGCTTTATTTTTTTTACATTTTCTTTATATTCATAACTAAATTTACATATATTTTTTCTATTATTATATAATTAACATATTTATTTATAAAGAAAACTACGTTTTCTTTTTCTTGGGGGGTGAGGTGTGGTGTAGCAATACACTAAATTTAATAATTTTGTGTTTGAATGCCGAATTTTAGTGATGAAGACACTGAAGATTAGCATATAAAAACAAAATCCTGGATATCAGTCATTCAGTCTAAATCTATATTACCAGTCGAGTTAAATAAAATATCTAATATGTTTAAAATTATCAAATTTGTAATCAAGTAAAATATTAATAAATAAATAAAATACATACATAAGTATATTGTTATTTGTATTAACATTATTATTAGATAAAATATAAAGTGAATAAATAACCATATATAACGTTTACTTTTGTAACATGTATTGTAAAATAAATAAAATTAAAACATAATTTATAACATAATTATAACAATAAAAACGTATATATATAACAGTGACGTCACTAAAAGGAAAAGTGGCGATATGTCGATTGGTTGGAAAGTAAGAAAATAAAATGAGTTTGTTTATTTTTTTAGTATTGTGTTGCCTTGCAGCTCGTGAGGGTTATTCCTTTAAATGTTATGTCGAAGTGTGCGGACATTTTATTCTAAACAAAAAAATATTGTATATAAAAAAAGGTTACGCAAGTTAAAAAGGAAAGTAATAAAATAAACCATCTTGCTTTTTTATTTGCTGTGTATATGCTAGAATAAAATTTCTCCAACCTCGGACATAACATCGCATAGGAGCAACCGACCATCATGAGTTGCAACACAATACACAATACTAAACAAAATACACAAAATCGTTTTGTTTTCTAGCTTTTTTGTTTTTTTTTGGTTAATATCAAGAATGATATATTACAAGATTGTCCAACTCTTATGGAGAGTAAACATGCTGGTCCCACCGCTTTATTTTCTCTTTGAAATTTTTATTTTCTCATTTGCTTTTATATACTACACAGGAGTGATATTAAATATTGCACAGAAATGCATCGATTTGCTTTCATCACACTATGAGCAGAACGTTTATTTTGATTTTGACTGTAGAACAAACACAACTAAAATAAATTTCATAATCGTTCTGTGTGAGTGCTACAAATGTTTAATACAATGGAAAGGTAAAGAAAGATATATATAATAGCACGTGCATTTGTATTGATCGTACGTTATTGATTTTGTATCTCATTCATTCATTCAATCAAGCCGATTAAAATAAACGAAATGATAGATGAACCAGCTACGAGTGAAATAAAATTATATTACGATACGAAAAAAAAAGAAAGATATAGACTGGTCCCTACGCTTTATAAAATTCGAAAAAAAGAGCGTAACGTTTTTAGAGTTGAATAATCTTGTAATATGTATCATTCTTGGGTTAATATTTTTTATATTGAGTCTCTTGCTTCGTAATATTTTTAATTTTTCGGAATTTGTTGTTCTGTCTCAGTCTCTCTTAATACATCCTCTCAATCGTTCTCTTCTGAGATTATTCCTCTTATTTGTGTCATGTTATCCCTATTACTCGCGTCGAAACGAAAAACTGAAAGAAAAATGCACATTCAACACCAATACAATTTACCAATACTATTGCCTTCCGGTAATCCTCAAATCAATCCTCATTTTGCGACCAAAATCGCTGTTCAGATCACGATTCCGCTGTCCATATGCCCCTATCACGGCTATATTAAGGTCAAATGAAGGTCAAACACGTTAATTCGAATGATATAATTTTTTTAATTCCGGAGTCTAAGAGAGCAGGAAATTTTACGTCCAGATACTCTTCGGTCTTTTACTCAATGTTACCTCTGGAGGTCATTTGGGGGTCATCTGTAGATCAAATCTCTCAGCTGATATCTAAAAAGCGAGATATCGTATATATTACCTACAAAAAAGTTCATGAGAATGTCAATCTCTTACGCAAAAATACGTACTTCACAGTTGAGTATGATTTCGTGAAATGATAGATTCATGGGCCAAAATGAGAAATTATATGAGTTAATGTTTAATTTCAAGCTGGAAGGTTTACATTCAACCGACTTCAAATTTTAGACCAAGAGCATATCATTTTACGAAATCACATTCAACTGTTGAGCATTTTCACCGTATGGATGACCTTGGATAGAGATAGATCAGAGTCATTTTCCAGCTCAATCAGAGGCCACGATTCATTACTTACATAATATGCTATAAGACGGGACATCGTGAACCGCCAGACGATCTGGCGAGAGCCAGAAGATCATGACACTGATTGCTATTTCTGCTTCACCAATACATACATCTGGGTACAACAAAAAGATTAATCCTTCAATATCTTATATGCATCTCTTCAATCTGTAACTCATGCTGTTTTAATCAGCATTGGACAGGCAAAAAGTGAACATGAGATGTCTACTGACGAAGTCTCTTTTGAAACAGATACTAATTATAATACAGATACAAGAATGTTATTTGAAGAATTCGAAGATCCGCACAACGACGAGTTGAATGAATCACAAGAATCAGAAGATCGTCAACACAGAAATTCCCATGGTTTTAATCAAGGTGTGACTTGGTTCGAACGAGACTTCCGAACTCATAGTTACTAGATTAAAAGAAAATGATAGTTTAGCTCCAGGTACTCGAGTGAGTTTCAGGAAATTTTTCTCTAAAGCAAAGGGTTTGGTTTATTGCAATGATGTTGAAGGACTGATAAATGAATATAAAAGTGTTTAATATGTAGCTAGTGACTGGCGACTATTTATTGATCCATCCGTGAAGAGTTTGAAAGGTATCTTACATCACAATAGAAACATATATGCCCCTATACCGGTTGGCCATTCAGTAATCTTAAAAGAGGAATACAATAATCTCCATATTCTACTCGAAAAATTGAAGTACAATACTCATAAGTGGCCATTAGTTGGAGATTTGAAAATAGCCAGTATTTTATTAGGTTAACAAAGCAGAAACATAATGTATCCATGTTTCATTTGTAAGTGGGACAGTCGTGGCCGAGAACAACATTATGTAAAAAAGGACTGGTCAATCAGACATGAATTAATTCCAGGATCTACGAACATTATTCAAGAGAATCTCATTGCTTATAGTCATAAAGTCATCATTCCACCATTTCCGTCACATATCAAACTCGGCTTATTTAAGCAGCTTATCAAAACAATGAGGGAATCGAAGAGCGATGCTTTCATTTATATAATCGAGAAATTTTCCAATATTTCTGAAGCAAAAAATCAATAAAGGTGTTTTCGATGGCCCTCAAAAAAACGAACTGATGAAAAATTGCGAATGAGAAATGAGAATGGCATCTAATGAGAGAGTAGCTTGGAGAATTTTAAAGAAACTCAAAAAAAAAAAAAATTCTTGGGGAAATAACAAAGACCTTGCTTATAATAATATTGCCGACATACTGTTAGAAAATTACCGAGAAATGGAATGTTTAATGAATTTAAAGATTCATTTCCTATGTACATTCCCACATTGATTACTTCCCTGAAAATCTGGGAGACTTTAGTGAGGACAGATGACGTCCAAATGACCTCCAGAGTTTACTTTGACTAAATGGTCAAAGCGTATCTGGACGTAAAATTTCCTGTTCTCTCAGAATCCGGAGACATAAAATAATATTTTCAATTTAAGATGTTTGATAGATAAAAACTTTTAGATTAACTGAGCTCAGAGATGCTCCACCTCGATTTAATTTTGTGGCACTGTGTTATTTTTGACATATTCTTGTTTTAAGTTTTTTAAAGTTTGGAAGAAAAATGTCGCTTTCTTAATTTAATTTAGTGACAAATAACATTTGACGAAGCTTCGTTGATATTTTTAAATTGAGTTTTCCATAGACGAATACATATAATTGCCATTTATCAGATCCTTAATTTAACTTTATAAGTTTTAATAAGTTATGTATGGTTACCACTTTACATCAATATTTCTTACTTAGATTTAAGTATACACCGTAATATTAATTATGAAGTCCTTAAAAGCTCTTATACTTTTTTTCTTGCGACAGGATAAAGATTCCTAAAACATTGGCCGTAGTTTAAGAAAATCGATAGGAAAAGAAGTTTGTCTGTATTAAAATCAATAAGATTCTTTTGGCTTATAGACAAAATATATTAACAATAATGGCATTCACAACATTTTTGAACTTGTTAGTCAGAAAAAATGAAGAGGCCAATCATTTATAATATGTCTACCAAAAAAGTAGAAATATCAAAATCGTCCCCGTAATTTAACCCGAGAGTCATAGAAAGTGTATATCGACTCCAAAAAATGGAAACCCTCCTTGAGTTTTCTATGTAGTAGTTTGGTTTCGTACTGAAAAGTTCACACGAATAAAAAATTCGGTCTACTCTTCAGGTAGCTACGACCAAACTACAAAAATAAAATTTTAACTTCATACATTAAGTATGAGGCAAGAACATACTGACTTAGCGAATTATATTCACTAAATAATAGAACATAATAGAAAGAGATGTTTGTCTGTATTAAAATCAATAAATAAAATTCTTTCGGTTTTTTATAGACAAAATGTATTAACAATAATTGCATTCATATTTTCAATAAGATTTTTTTAACGAATAAGCGTGATTATAGTACACAAATAGGCCTAACAGGAAATCATAGTGAGATGTTTGCCGATAGAAGAAAGTTTGAAAATATCGACTTTCAGACTGGTGTAAAGTTTTTGGACACTTTATTTGGATAAAAATTTATGCGAGTATACATTGTGAAGTTTTTGGACAAATTGACAAAATTAACTTCTTTTTGTTTTTTTAAATAATTTTGCTTTATTATTTGTTTTTTAATTACAATTTAGTCTAAAACTAAAAGCAATTTTATTCTAATTTAAATTACTACATTTTACTGAAATTTAAGGGTTCATCCATCGATATACTCCTTAGTTTAATTTTTACTATTTGATCGCGCTTTTGTTCTGCGCTAGATAAAGATTTATTTGAACTGATTTTACACTATCTCGAAAGGCTTTACTCGCCTTATAACTAAATCCGTATTATCCAGTAGCTGGATGGCCCCTATGTTAATATAGTGAAGTAACCGTTGTTCATGACTTCTAGCAAATTTCATAATTTCGGTTTTGATGGGATCTATGCCATTTCTGACAAACCATGGTGCTTTGACGATGTTTCTTAACACTTTATTTTGGAATAGTTGGATAATATCCATGTGGATATGCTTGTTACATCCCCACAGATGTATACCATAAAACCAAACAGGTTTCAATATTTGCTTATAAACAGAAGCTTATTAGGGATTGATAGATGAGAATTTCTTCCCAGTAACGAATACATTTTATTGTATTTTAATCCCAAATCGACTCGTTTCTTTTTAACCTGAGCTTTCCAGCGAAGCTTAGCGTCTAATGTCATACCAAGATATTTGGCAGTGTTTGCATATGGTATTTCTTGATTATTTAGATATGTATACTGGTTTGTGTACTAATCTCTTGTTCGTTAAGTCGACATGTACAGATTTAGCCTCATTTAATCTGGTATCTGAGTTATTGTCACCTACTGCCGTGATAGCTGTGTCATCGGCGAAAGTGGCTATCGTGTTGTTTTGTGGAATTGGAACATTTCGGGTGTATAGTAAATACAGAAGTGCCCCAAGTACACTTCCTTGTGGAACTCCTGCTCTTATTTCCTTAAGCTCAGAATATTCATCTTGTTGCTTAAGCCTGAAATATCTTTCCATTATATATGATTCCACTGTTATGCTGTACTGTTTACATCGGTTGATTAATTTCAGTAGATTAAACCTTCGTGCCAAACTTTGTCAAATGCCAGCACTACATCAAGGAATACTGCGGAACAAACTTTTTTCTGGAATTAGGTTATTTTATTAGTTTGAGTCTTTTTAATAGTAACTTTTAAAATAGTTTAGACATTATCGGCAGCAACGATAATAGGCCTATATGATATTATTAGATGTGGCAGTTTTCCTGGTTTGGGAATCATGCCTCAGCCACTTTCCAAAGTTTTGACACATATTTTAACCTGAATGCAGCATTTATAATATTAGTTAACTTCGCCGTATCTTTTCTCGGTAGCTGCTTTATTATTTCTCCGGTGATCAGGTCAAACCCTTTTGCTTTCTTTAAGTTTAAATTGTTTTTAATTTCGTTTGCTACTTCATTAGGCGATGTAGGTGTGACATCTTCGAGAACTTGTATTATATTTTCATCAATGTTTCTCGTAATTGACATTCATGAGGTTGAAAAATATTTTCAAGATGATTAGCAAATCCTTCTATCCATTGTCCTTATATGATGAATCGGCATTATTGACTTTTGCAGAGTTTTAGTTGCTTTCCAGAGCGAATACTACTACTTAAGTATAGAAATTAACTGACTAATTTTTTTGATTTCTGAATTTCTCTTGTTAATTGTTGAGTAAGATTGTTTAGTCTTTTTTGTCTTGTGGAGCTCTAGTTAGGTACCACTTTTTGTCCCTAAGGAGATTTCTAATTTCTATTGGATATATATTTCCTTTTAGCCTTGATTTGATTTCTGGAGTACTTTCCCATGCTGATTGTTGAATATCCGTAATGAACTTTTCTAATTCTATGTCCAGTTGATCCATAGTTTTTAAAGGAGCTTTCAAAAGTATTCTTTGTTTAAGGTGTACCTTGAAACTTGCCTAGTCTGTATATTTGTTGGTTAATAAATTTTGCTTTCCTCGACTTTCATAAAATTATTAGAAATATTTTTGGTTATATACAAAAATCGATCAGGTCAGGTATTTTTCCTGGGTCAGTTGGCCAAAATGTTTGTTTTCCTGTTGAATAGGATTCACATCGACTTTCTTTAATGGCAATCAGTAATTATTTTCCTTTAGTTGTAGTTAATCTAGACCCCCAGTGAGTATTCTTCGCATTGAAGCCACCACCTATTATGAATCTTTTTCCCTGACGCTTGAAGAACTCTAAGAATGTTTGTTTTTAAAAGAATGGCTTGGTGGACAACACAATCCTGCCACAACAATCGGAAGGTTGTTGGTTTTTATATAAACCACTGTGGCCTGAATTTCTTGTTTTTCATACTTTGCATCAAAATGTTGAATATTTTTTTTAAGATAACTGCACTTCCTCCTCTGACTGAATTATCTGGATGAATAGTGTATATACGTAATAGCCTTTAAATGTTATACAGGATTGCTTAGTAAAATGTGTTTCCGAGGACTGCTTGTAGTTCTTGCTGATGCCTGAGCAAACCATTAGCGTTTTATGACATGATTTTTATTGTGCTGTTAATTTCTTGTGGATTTGAGTTTAGCTCCCAATGCTCTATCTTCCAATTTTTGTAGCCTTTCATCAAATTTTGTTAATTTCATGAGAATATCTTGTAATGTTTGACTTATATCTACATCTATCGATGTATCGCGTGTGTCTATATGCTTGACATCTTTTGCATTGCGGAATTAGTTTAGGCTTTAGACTTTCTTAGTGGTTGAATTTCCACTTTGCAACCCAATAAACTATTGATCTTATATATTTTAGTTATATTTTCATCACAGCTGAATGTTAGTACAAACATGTCTAGCTTCTTTTTATTTAACCAGCTAATTTTGTACATTACGCTGATTATTTCAAATTGTATTGATGAGATGTAGTACTCTTACAGTTTTCGTAAATTTGTATAGGTACATTTATGTGTAAAACTATGTGGTACATGGAATAAACAATTTTCTGGTCTAAATACGAGGCGAACACTACAGATTCCCGGATAATATTTTACGCCAATGTCAACAGAATGCAGGTGGGAAATTACAAAAAAAAAAATATTTTTTGTAATTTTTCTATGTAATAAATTAAATAAACCAAACATCCAGAGCCTAGACGAATACTTGAGGCTTTGGATATAAATTATGTTCGTATCAGCCATAAAATAGATAATCGCTTTTCAGCGGTAGTAAAAAATTGATGTTCTTGTTCTTGTAAAGGTATAGAAATAACGAGAACTTGAAATAATCTTTTTGCCGTGCAGATTTTTTTTTTTTAATTTTCTTATATTTTCCACATTCATGTTTATGCACATCGGTTTGATTGATGGTATAAATATGTAACGTTAAGATTCAATTTGTTCTTGTTCTTAGTATTCATATGCTGAAAGCAGGAAAATTAATAACAAAAGTGTATATTTATGATTAATAAACCATTGTGTGTTATAAACACTCTATAAAGATAAAGGTTGTTATTTATGGTAAAATAAGCTTTTATCGTTCTTTTACTTTTCATTTATTTAAAATCTTTGCTTGTGGGGAAATATGATTCTTTGTAAAATTTTGATCCTCATATAGGAATTGGTGAACGTCTTTAGGTGGCCCGCCGAACAAAAGGTCCATATTTCAATCCATTTTAATTAACCAGCTGAACGGAGCTCAGCTACATTTTTCGAATCATATTGTAATATGAAAGTCAAACAAAACAATTTATCATACTTAGTCTCTTTAATTATTTTTCCATAAGAAATCACAATAAAACAAACTCCCTATACTTTATACAAAATAAAATTTTGTAATAATCATTTTTAATCTAAAATTGTAAAATAAAATTTAAAAGAAGAAAAGACAGAAGAAAAATGTAAAGATAAAATATTATTATCCCTCGGATTATCTATAAAAGCTCTGTATTACCAATAATTTTTATTTTTTGCTATCTTCATCTTTTTATAAAAACAAACTTTTAACATTTTAATGGTTTTCTCTGTTAATCGCTTACAATAAATTTATTAAAAATTTTATTTAAATTTCGTTTTTTATAAAAACATAAAAATGTTCTGTTTTTTTATAAATTCAAACAGTTTTTCATGCGTCTTAAGTATGTGGTTTAAATACTCGTAACTTTTGTTTTACTTTTTTTCTGTATTGATAAATTAATGCCACCCACAAACCAATGATTGTTGTAGACGTCAGTGAAGTACTTACTTATTATCTTACTAAAATATTTTGCAAAAATTTCTCATTGCGGTTGGGCTGATGAATTTACAAAACATATTTTCTTGTAAATACATATATGTATGTCTAACCTGTGTAAGACGAAAACAATTATGACAGCAGATTATTGAACAGATTTCTAATATCGCAATACAAATAATGGCAGAAACAGAAGCTATCCCAGCATAAAAAATATCTTTTTATGTTTACGAATCGCCACGAGCTCACAAATTTGTTTGATGATCCGTCGTTCTAAACAAAAACTGGTTAAATATAAAATTCTGCCGACCTGATCCTAAAGATTTTACCAATCGCTCACATACATAATGAAGTAACTAAACGTTGTCCCAGTATCAGAAATATTTCCCTTATTTTTACGGATCGTCAGCTTACTAAAACATCGTTTGATACCATATCGTCCCGAACCAAAATTGGTTACTGCAAAACTATCTCCCTTATTTTTTGCGGTTCGTCAGTAGCTTACAAATTTGTTTGACGGCATTTCCTTCATAACAAAAATTTGTTAAATAAAATAACCATTGGATCTGATCCTATACAAATTTGTCAAGTAGCCATATACATACGTATTAAAGTATCTAAGAGATATTCTAGCATCAAGAAATACCTCCCTTATTTTCGCGGATTATCAGGAGTTTACAACTTCGATGTATGCGCCATATTATTCCTAACAAAAATTGGTTAAATATAAACTTCTGTGAATTTGATTTTAGAGATTTTGCCTATTAGCCATATGCAAAATGAAGTAACATAAAGCTGTTCCAGCATCAAAAAGTACATCATTAATTTTTACAGATCATTAGGGATTTACAAATTCGTTTTAAGCCATAACGGTCCTAATAAAAATTGTTTAGATAAAAAATTCTGTGGATTTGACGCTAGAGATTTTGCCAATTACCCACGTACATAATGCAGTAATTAATTAAGAGCTATCTGAGAGGCTAACAACTTTGGTTTATGCCGGATTGTTCCCTGCCAAAATGGGATAAATAAAAATTCTGAGTATCTGAGTCTATACAAAAATATTAACACGAATCTTACAAATGTATCACAATTCCTTCGTTTACGTATTTGTTCCATTTCATTATAATCAGTGTCAAGTTGATTTATTACGTATGTGGCTAATTGGCAAAATCTCTAAGATCAGATAGACCGAATTTTTTATTTAGCCAATTTTTGTTTAGAACCTACTGTACCTAATGGTTAACAGCCTTAAAATAAAGTTTTTTTTTATTTTTTCGACGATGCAAGTACGTCATTAGTTTTATCTTCAGACACACAACAAAGTGTCATCGACATATGTACTTCTTAACAAAAAGAATATTAACATTAATGGAAACGAGTATTGTGCCGAGCAAACTTTCATTAAAATATTGGCTACAATCAGTGAAAACCGTGATCCCATTGCAACCCCATTGATTTGCTTGTAATAAACATTAAGCTGCCTAAAATATCTTGATTTTAAAGATTAATTTCGTTTTTCTTTCGTTGTTGATTTCGTTGAATTTTTCTAGAATGAGATAGATTTCGGAGCATGGGAGGATGTAGTGACAGAAGTGGGTAGATGCAATCAAGGTAGGTAATATTGGTTGGGTCAATATATAATGAATATTCTTTTTGTAATATTTTTTTTTTCCTTTGGCACACATACACCCATCCGCTGAGCAATTGCTAGCAAAATAGTAACCGCCATCGAAGCCTTTTACTCATTGAATACTGACAATTATCTGATAAAAACTCAGTATTATACGAAAAGGTATACAGTTTACTGTAGCTAAACCAATTCACGCTGCCTAGTCTCGTTACAAGTTATCTGATAAAAACGGTAATCCAAAAAAAGTAAATATTCAAGAATATAAAAAAGCTATCGATAAGTACATCAGTAATTTAGAAACTAACACTAGCAGATTTTTTTTCGATAGCGGATTTTTCGATACTATCGAAAAATTCGATATGGTCGAAAATACCTATTATGAAATTTTTAATTGGTGTATTTTTCGATAAAAGCGGAAATTTCGATAATAATGTATAATGTAATGTAATATTTGAATTTTGCCAAAAATAAACGAACGAACGTCAATTTATTGCAAATTTTCGGCAATTTTTTCGCAACAATCAATATTGGGGTTTCGGAATAAAGAGTTATAAATTTTTTTTCAATTTCCTTTATTATAAAAAATATACTAAGATTGTGACATAAGACAGTGGATCACCACTCTCCTTCTTGATCATCAACATTGTCCTCATCAAGTTCTCCCTGTGAGTCTATTTCTCCCTCTTCCACTTCCACCTCTTCGGGTAACATTACAACTTGGCTATCTTTATAGTTCGAACACTGACGGGACTCACACGGACCACAAACAAATGAGCATGGTATCCCTGCTTTCTTGCATGAACATGTTCCCTTACATTCTTTCTTACATTGACAAAATATCATCTTTAAGAGTTCCGGAGGCGCCGAGTCATTAGTGGTCTGTACCGGCATGAGTACATCCCCTACACGTTTCCATCCCCATTTTTCTGGAGACAGTTCGTTTCCAAGCCACTGCTGGACTTGCAGATATACCCGATAAAGGTGTTGCCTTGCAGCTTCAGCTGTGGGTGGTAAGCTTGCTAGTGTGCTCGCGGTTTGGGTCCTCTTTGCGGTCAATCGCGTGAAGGTCTGATATCTAAGGGTTTTCAGTGTGTTACTTGTATTTTCACTATAAATCGCCAGAATGACAGTTTGCCCGTTCCCAAATACGATCTCTTGGGGAAGATTATGTTTTTTAAAACTTTCAATGGCCGCTCCCAGCTCCTTGTCCCCGCCCTTCATTACATTTTTCTCTAATTTTTCAACTATTGATTTTTTCCCTTTCCTGAAGAAAGCGGAAGTGGTATTGCTTCCCGAAATCGCATACAGAAATAAAATATTGTCTCTGATGCTTGTTTCCCTTTGCAGGCTTCAAGAAATAAATTGTCTGACCTTTTGTCAGGGCTGTTATTAATCAAAGAATGTCAATATCCTCTGCGATTACTATTACTGGCGGGCCTTCGACAGCATATTTCTGCAACGCCGTTTGTACAATCAATGAGTCCGCATCGTCTACAGCTTGTCTAACGGAAATACGATTCTCTTCAAGAACTCTTTTTAGATGCTGAATGAAGGAAATTTTATTTTTGTTATTCGACAAAAAATTCTCCTTTGAAACTGGTAAAGCCATGTTAGAATGGGGCCTTATGTCAGGGCATGACTGGTTGCTTGCACGCCGCAAACGTTCTGACCCTTTTATACTGTCACGATTGCATTCATAACCATCGAAAACCACTGTGACTTCCGAGGAATAATGGTCTTTTAAATATTTAGCATATCTGCTGAAAATCTCAACAAATAATTCCTTGCCAGTCCAGGATATCCGATGTAGTAACATTCCCCCGTCGACAACTTGAATACATTTATTCTTGTCAATATTCTCTGTTTCTTGTGAGAACAGGTCTATTAACGCCGATTTAGCGGTTTTCCCCAACATGTTATTGTCAAATATGCTCATTGGAAATGGAGCTAGTTCATACTCGAAATGGTTTTCTAGCTTCGCGGAGCCTGACTCACTGGTCAGGTAAATTCTTTGAAAAATTAACAAGGGATCTATGGTTATAACTTCATCCTGAACTTTTACCGAGAACGCTTTATTTATAAGAGGGATTACGCGATGCTTGCGCTTGAATGAAATATCATGAAACCTCTTTCCTTGCACCTGATTCAGGATACTATTTGCTCCAACCGCAAAAGCTTCGTGACAATTAACATACTCCCCACCAATGAGCCCCGTGGACAAGGAAATAAGTTCTTCTGTATGTGGAAACGGGTCGTTGATATCAATATCCAAAAACTCCTTCATTTGATTACAAATATCCACCATGTAAGGAAGAGATACTATGTACTTGGTGGTAGCACTCGTATTGAATCCACGGTTTACTAATCCACCGCTAACTTTAACCATTCTCATGAAGTCTTGTTCAATCGTCATGTCCGTGAAGTTACCCGACCAAAATTTATCTGTACGCCTGATTGCATTAAACCCGTTTCGAACAAAATTCTGATATTCAACTAGTCGTTTATTATTTTCACGATGACCTTCAGTTTGATAAAGTTTCTCCATGTTTCCAAGGTAATTTCTCATATCCTGTACATACAAATGCGCCGACCGGGCGTAGTTGAAATGACCCATAGCATGGAAATAAGAGAGCATTTTCTCGATACATTTCAACTGAGAAACCAAGTCACCCATTTTTTCGGATTTAAGGAAACATTTTGCTATTTGAGACATGCTCATATATTGTATCCACAACTTGGCTGTTTTGCCTCGGCTCTCAATTTCATTCATTTTATTGATAAATTTTTCATTCGCGGTTGTAATGAACGCAGAGTTGTTACGGTTCACAATGAAAAACAAAAATTTCTTGCAATCCGCAAACATAAAACACTTGCGTGTTTTTAAATGGTTCAGAACAACAACAACAATACTTGGTCTTAACCTGACCCCAGTCTAGTGAGGTAATATTAGTCGCGGGTGTATTGTTCTGAACCACTTGATACCGGAATGAAATAAAATAAAACAAAACTTAAACAAAAAAAATCATCACGTTTCCCTTCGACCCCACTGATCTCCACGAATCATCCTCCATATAATTCGCTCATTCACCCATACTTAATAATAAAAAAAAAGCAAAAGAAAAGATCCCGGTTATGTCATACATAATTGGGAATAACGGAAGACAATGAGAAGAGAGAGGAAGAAGCTGAAAATAAATTTTATCTGATAAAAATAATATATGTAATGATAAAAAAAACCAAAAACCGCGCTATACAGTCAAGATTGATTTACAATCATATTTCTTTTAACAACAAAAAAAAATTTAAATTACAAGAAATCCACTACAAAAAAAATTATAACAGGGATTGGTTTTTTTCCGCACAAATCTTCACAATACCTTTAATTTGGACCTGTCCGATCCAATCTGCTGATGCCGGAACACGTCGCAGCTTCCCCCTTCAGCACCGACCACACCCCGCTTGATGGGTAGGGTTGCTGCTACATAAAATCAAAATTCAAATATTCTATTGATGATAACCTTGATACCGCCGCTTTTGATTGATGAGCATGGAAATTATCATATATTTGGTATCAGGTATATTTTTTTCTGTTAAGGCATACAGAATGTTATATTTCGTTCCACATATGCAAACAAATTTTGCCTTCGAATTAGCCGTCCAACAGAAGACACGGTATTTTAGTTATTTTTATTTGGCGAGTCGTATACACGTACAACACTGGTTTTTTGTTTCTTCAATAAAACAACACCGTTCACTTATAGTTCAAATAATTTTTTTCTCAAATCGGATAAAATACGTCAGTTTTCTGGTTTGTTATCTGTCAGCAAAATGAAGTATTCCCCGACACTACATCGTTGCTAGGCAACTTACTAAAAACAGTACTGGAAAGTATTCCTTGCCTAGGCAGAGAATACTTTCTAGTACTGATTATCATCTGTTTTTAAGAAATACATGATATAATTTTAATTTATTTAGTTTTTATTATTATAATTGTAAAATTACATATTTAACAACTATTTATTATTGGTTATATTTACATGAATTGTACAATTTGTACAGGTGTTGAAAATTGGCGCAGATGCATTACAATTAAGGTTAGTTGTAGCCACTGATGCACTATTATCGTTTATTTCGGTCATGTTAGGGTCCACATCTGGATTTTGTTCGGTAGTATTGAAAATTTTTATCTCGGTCATGTTACGGTCCACACCTGGATTTTGTTCGGTGGTATTGAAAATTCTGTTTGCAACTTCAATTTTATTATTTAGAGAATCATCAATGTACCCTTCAGCAACCGTTGCCGATTTCCAACCACCATGTCTCTTAAGGCAAGTCAAATCTGCACCTGTATCTACCAATATTGTAGCAGATGATCTGCGAAAACAGTGCCCTGTATATTCTATCGCATTTGGCAACTTCAAATAAGTAGCTACAGTTTGAGGCAATTTGCCAAACTGATGTATGCCCACTACTTGTCTGTTACCTCTACCGTTTGTTAATTTGAAAAAGAATCGAGGGTTATCGAAATCAGTGGGACGTAATGCTATGTATCTACGATATATTTCGATATACGCTTCATTTACAATAAATGATCTTGGCTTGTTCGTCTTGTTAACAGGAATGGTAATCAATATCCTATTTCCCAAATCGTGAATGTCATTCAAATTTATTCGGCATAGTTCATCTTGACGACATGCGCCAGAAATTCCAAAAATTAAGGCAACCTAGAAAACAAATTTTTTGTAAATAAATTATGAGCGCGTACATCTTAACATACTTTTGCCATTAAATATGTATCATCTGGAGCAAGTTCCATAAATGTTTCTATTTGTTGTTTCGTTAAGATTTTGGATTTTTTAGGCTTATATCCATCTGACTGACGTTTCAGTAATGCGCGTAGTTTTCCATATTTGGATATATCAACATTATTGTTAATGCTAAGCGTCGACCTCACCATGGAATAGTTGGACCATAAGGTTGACGGTTTCATCTTTTGACATAAATCCGAAAAATATGCAATTAAAACGTTTTCGGAGAATGAATTGGCCTTGTTATTTATGCGATAATCCATAAAACGCTTGTATGCATTTTCGTACTTCTCCCTCGACTTCTGCGGCAACAAATTTAGTGTAGTCAATCTTGCTGTCTCCAAGATGCCAGGCGGAGTACCTGGGATTGAATTATCAAAATTGCTGTCCATTATATTTAAACTAAACCACAAATTAACGACGGGTATCGTTTGCTCTGACAGACCTTTAAATAAATTGACAGCGCACGCGATTGTTATAATTCTAAGGTAACTTTGATAGTGAAATCTATTGAAAATATAAATTGGAAAATTTTGCGTATTTTAAAGAATATAATGAATAAAATGGATAATCTGAAATACTGCCGATTAGAGAAAAAATCGTATGTGCAACTCGTGGAAAAACTATAATTCCCGGACTCTTATGGTTGCTGGAACTCGGCTGACGCCTCGTCCCAGCAACTTCCATACTCGTCCGGGAATATATCGTTTTTCCTACACGTTACACAATATACTATTTTTTTATTTATGCGTATATTTTTTTACAGTTTTTTTTTCAATACTAAATTTCACTCGCTTAAGCTAAACAGCATAACAACAACAAAAAATTAGCGAGGAACTCAAACAAAAAATATTTTTAATGGCCACCGGCACTTAACTTAATACAATTTACACAAAATATTTTTTTTTTATTTACTTGGTCTATAATCAAGAACCATTTTACTAGAAAAAACGTGTTGATCTTTTTGTTTTAACTAAGATCAAAACTTGACTGTTTAACACAAAATTAGCCAAGAAAACTTGCCAGTCTCATACGAGATCAAAACATAACTGACTCTAAAAAAAAACATCACCGATCGCGCCACGTAAAATAAATTTTATTTTCCAAGTCCTCTCCTCTCTCTCACCTCCAGCCACTACCTTCCCCTCCCTTCCAATAGCAACCAAAAATTATTCCCTCATTATTATGAGTGAATGAGTGCATCATAATTACAATTACCAAAAATACAATTAAATAAAAAAACCTGAGGATAACCCATTGGTGGGTAAGGTCATTTGGCCACAAAAAGTAACAATAATTATTTGAATTGTTACAGAGTCTTTGACATCGTTGTAATCGATAATATCAATATTTGTAAGGAAATCTTTCATGCCTATCCTCTCAGTAGGGGAAAATGTTATTTCATCAAATATCCGTTCGCATAAAGCAGCAAAGACAAGTGAATGAGCTCGCATCGCACGGTGATACGCATGTCCGTATAGCATTTTCTTGGACGTTCCGGCAGCATAACAAATACTCATCATTTCTTCTAACCCACTGCCGGCCATAATGAACCCAGTGCTGCCGAGATACAACAGAGGCAGATGAAATCCACCGAGTCTGGTAATAATCTTGGAAATTGGATCACCATCAGCCGAGCATTTAACAATTTGAGTTGCTTTCTGGTAGAGGGGCTGGTCGAACGTCACGAAGCAGGTATGAAGACCCAACTCTTTGGATCTTTCTGCTGCATATGTCAGGGCGGTGAAAATTGTGTCGTCTTTACTTGGCTCGTTGTCAACAAACGGCAAGCATATAACTTTACTTTGTTCATATTGCATATTTTGTGTGAGTTTTCCCATAAGCCCGTTCCACCCTGGAGTTTTCCAGACGTTAGCTCTACCGTACATCCATAAAAAATCCGCATTATCGATATTGGCAATACTAAAATCCGGGATATCAAGGGGTACGGCGATTATATTTGTATACCCAAATGGCTGTCTTACTGAGATTCCCAATCTCGCGTAATATGGGCTGCTTGGCCTCGTAACAATCTACGGGCGTTACAGCTAGAATACCTCCCATTCCGTGAAAAGTATTTTTCCCGTCAATCGTATTTGTGTTAAAGTCGCAATTGTCAAAAATGAATTGAGCAAAGGAACCTTTCTTGATTTTCGGCTCCGGAGCGTACATTATACTAGTTTGATACTTCATCACCTCCGAATACGATACGCAAATCCCCAATTGAAAAAGTATATCGATAAGGTTTCGGGAACCAAATTTTCGGAAAAGCATTACACCCAAACCAAGCTGCAAATGCGACAAAAAAACCGGGGTCGAGCTGTCACCATTATTGCATGGCTGATGGTCGTGCATTTTCGTTTTGTGGAAGCGATATCTTTGTGTTTATCGGTCAAAACGGGATACTATCATCCACTTCGGCCAGGAGGCAGTCACTTGGAGGATACATGGCCCTATTACGTGGAAATGACAGCATGTGTCGCCGAATAATTTCTGCCGCTTGGTTGAGAATTCTCGTCTCTTCATCATCGTTATTCATTCCACCTCTCTGCCATTCTTGTCTCATAACTTCATATTCTTTATCCTTGAAGTAAATGATTGACCCACTGCCTGGCTCAGAACAAAAACCTATCTGGTTCTCAAATTCTTCTTCCAAGCGTTTAACCAGGGTTGAACGATGAATAGTATAGGATCACCTGGGAAGAAAATAATTGTGGCTATTAGATACAATACTCCTGATCAGCAGCTCCAAACTAATCACAGCACAATATACACAAACACTTGGAACTGACAAAATAGAGATAACTTATGTAATAATATGTTCCAGATAGGAACCGTATATTATGAGAAATCTGAATGTTGTTTCACTGTTTAAAGTTTCTGTGGCCCTGAAAAGGCCCGGTTTTTTTTTTATGTTTCATTTTTTCAAACCCTCACCTGCAATCTTCATTAAATCTGCTAAACTGTACAGCACTTCGTGGATTTCTTTAATATAATTTATAACTCTCTCCATTTGGACCAGAATATGTTCATCCGTGGGGCGCCCAGGTCCTGAATGGACCGCTGGAGACACAAAAATCTTGAGTTGACACTTTTTGTGATATCTTGCTTCGGCGGAGACAAGATTAATTATTGAAATCCGATCAAATAAAGTTTTGCAGCTTTCATCATGGATTGCAGCTTTGATTTTTTCCGTAACTCGCATCTGGAATTCCGGTTTTCTAATGACTACAAAGGGGTCCCCGCGAGACTTAATTTTTCTGACGTGTTCTACGGATGCTGGCAAAGCACAAAAAACACAATTGGCCTTGAAAGCAAAGGAACTCTGGCGAGCCTTTTTCCTCTTAGGGCTGCTTAGGCTCAAATCTTTTCGTCTCGTCGGGGACAAAATCATTGTATGGAAAACTGTCATTGCGTTTAAGAGTGTAGCGTTTCCTGCATATTTTGTGCATATGCACAGACGACTGTTTTTCCAGACATTTATTGTGATTGCTAATTCTTTTAACAATTACTTTTGTAATATAGTTTCAAAAGCGCGTCTGGAATTTAACAATAATTCACAATTAGTTGATAACTCCGTTATACTTGATTTGAGCCCCAACTTAAATTTTTTCTTTCGTCCAATTTCTTCCATGGAATTATTTTTCATTATCAATTCCCTTGAGGATAAACATTCTACAGATTTGTTTGGTTTTAGTAGTGCAATTGTTAAAAGGATTAGCTTCATCATTGTTGACATTTTAAGTGCATTGTTTAACCGTAGTATAACCGAAGGTACATTTCCGGAATCACTGAAAATTGCCACGGTTATTCCTCTCTTTAAGAAGGGCGATCGTCTGTTGTTGAGTAACTATAGGCCAATATCTATCCTTTCTGTTATTTCCAAGATTTTTGAAAAAGCAGTTAAATTACGAATGACAGAATTTCTGAATAGCTTTAACTATTTCAGTAAATGTCAATTTGGTTTTCGTTCTGGTTTGGGTACAGAGGATGCTTTGATCGAACTTATGAATCCACTTCATGAGGGTATTAATAATTCGAGTACAGTAGCCGGCCTATTTGTGGATGTTACTAAGGCTTTTGATATGGTAGATCATGGTATCCTTTTGGATAAGCTGATGAATATTGGTTTTCGAGGTTGCATATTCAACTGGTTCAAGTCATTCATCACTAATCGGTCGCAAAGGGTTACTTGTAAAAATAATTTCAGTGACTTATCGGTGCTACAAGCGGGTGTCCCCCAAGGATCTGTACTTGGACCAATTTTATTTTTAATTTACATTAATTCTATTTTTAAACAAAATTTTAAAGGTAAAGTTATTGCCTTTGCTGATGATCTAGCGTTTGCATATAATAGTTGTGATTATACTTCTGCAGTATCATACATTAATCACGATTTAAAAATTCTGTCCAATTGGTTCGCGGCGCACAAGATATTATTGAGTTCTAAAACTAAAACAATGCTCTTTAATTTAAATGATAATGGTTCGTTTAATAATGACGTAGTTTATCACGACCGGCATTGCCCTAGGAATGGCCCGTGCATTAATAAATGCTTACCTGTTGAATCTGTTGCTAACATTAAATATTTGGGCCTAAACGTCGATTGTAGATTAGACTGGAAGCATCATATGTTAGAATTGTCAAACTCTCTGCATTCTGGTATTAGGCAAATGTATCTACTGCGGTCACACTGTCCACCTGGTATTCTTAAAATATTTTATCACGCCTTAATTGAGTCCAGACTGCGTTATGGTATTTGTTGCTGGGGTGGTACATATTTTGAGACGATCAGACCATTAGTAGTAGCTCAAAAGCATGTAGTTAGATTGATGCATTTCAAGAATAAACGTAGCCCTTCTTGGCCATTATTCTTGAGCAGTAAACTTCTTCCTTTGAAACATCTTTATGTTTTTAAGGTTATGAATAAATATTTTGAAATTAGTGGCAATCGTTATTTGAGTTGTCACAATTATTTACTGCGTAAAAATTTCATGCATTTCAGAAGCGTTCCAAAATTTTACAAAACGCATTTTTATAATTATTTTTTAGTAACTGCTCCAACCATTTTTAATAAACTTCCGATTGATATCCGTAGCTTGAATTCTAAATCTAAATTCCTGGCAAGTTTGAAAGTTTGGCTAGTCTAATTTAGTAATATTGATTTTTTGTTTAGAATCATTATTTAATTTTTCACTTATAATTTTGTATGCTAGTTATTTGAGGAGTGGTAAGTTTTTGCATTAATAGGGAATGATGTTGTCTTTGAAATGAGGGGTTCAATAATTTAAAACTGATTTTTCTTTTTTATATAACAAATCTTTTTAAATTGCTTAAATTATTTTTTGTTATATGATTATTTACATCGTATTGGTTGTATTGTGTAGTATATTTTTTTTAACTATTTTTATTCCAATTATTGTATTTTATTATTTTATTAGTATTAGCTATGGAGATGCCTGCTACTGACCTTGTGGGTCAAAAGGCACTTCCTTATTTATTTCATTTAAAAAAAAAAAAAAAAAAAAAATTATCCTTCCTCTCCTTGCTAACAGTAATCAGGGTTTCCAAGCCACGAATTACATGGACGCCATCATCGCCAGGAACCTCTTCCTTACAAAGGAAACACACCGGTGTAGCGGAGTTAGCCTCCATTTTTCTATATTATTATTATTATTATTACTTGAGGGCCATGTGGGGGCTCAAGCCACCCCGCACTGCGACCTAAAAGATCTTTTGTGCATGAAGCCCTACTTAATTATCCGTCCAGTCAATATTCAGGCTCTTAATGAACGTGATAATACTGCCTAACGGTACGTGATACATACTATCTGGGCTCATTGCTCTCCCTCCTAGATGTTTTAATTATCCGTCCAGCCAATATTCAGGCTCTTAATGAACCTGATAATACTGCCGACCGGTACGTGATACAAACTATCTGGGCTCATTGCTCTCCCTCCTAGATGTAATAACATTTACTTCTGCTAGAAGAGCGGTAGCATTGGGACTCAAGGACTTCGAGAGGGCAGACCCACTCCCGTATATTCCTATCCGTGCCTCGTCTACCGTTTTGATTTTACTCTTGCGAGTTGCTGGGACATACTATCTGGGCTCATTGCTCTCCCTCCTAGATGTTTACTGTTGTAAGTACTTCTACACACGATACATACTATCTGGGCTCATTGCTCTCCCTCCTAGATGTTTACTGTAGGAAGTACCTACTTCTACACGCATTACATACTATCTGGGCTCATTGCTCTCCCTCCTAGATGTAATAACATTTACTTCTGCTAGAAAAGCGGTAGCATTGGGACTCAAGGACTTTGAGAGGGCAGACCCACTCCCGCGTATTCCTTCCCGTGCCTCGTCTACCGTTTGGATATGACTCTTGCGAGTTGCTGGGAATAAAAAAGTCGCCTGTAGGTCACCCAGGTTTACTACAGGAAGGCTAAATAAAACTGGAGGGTGCCTGGTGTCCAGAGTCCGCATATATAGACTGATTAACCTATCAGCCATTCATCCATCGGCATATGCTGTTCCACCTTAGATTAGGGATTTTTTGTCAAGGTTTTCTCCTTTAGCGCCGTACTTTAGCCTGTCACAAAAAGCCACATTCAGCCTAATGGTTACAGTTACCGGTGGTTGCCACGAGGAGGCAGTACGTACACTTGCGCCTACTGGAAGGTTACGGAGCCCCTTCCAATAGACGCCAAACCACCTCCATTTTTCTATAACAACTTTCTATAACAGCTTCTATAACAAGCTTTCTACTCCTTTTTAAGGGGTTTTTTTTTGTCGCAAACAACCGTTTGCTGGAAATCCTTTTTTCCGAATCCTCTTTTTTTCTTTTCACTTCAAATTTTGTTATTCCCAGGATGAGTTAATCGAAAAATTTTTGAGCGGCAATATAATTTTGAAGATTCACAAAACAGAAATAGTTGAAACCATAAAAATAATTAAAGTACATATGTTCAATCACAGATTTGAACATAGATTACGTTTATCATGCAACCCAAACACATTGCACTAATCATGGCACATTACAAATACAACAACTAGCGATGCAATAATTGTCAACTAAGTGACTTTAAGTAAAATTGTTATGTACGGATATAGAATCCAATTTCTGAATTATACTAATTGTTTCCCACATAATTTTTGCGTTGTTGGCAAATTATTTTTGTATATAAACACTTACATTTTGAGTAATAAACACAGTTAAAATAAAGCATTAAAACATTTTGATTCATTCTCAGCTAAAGTTCCCCTACATTGGCAAGTTCTTTAGCTGCATAAATATTGTGATTTATCGCTTGTCCAAATTTACGACTTGGATAATAAAGTGAAAATTAACAACATAATCACTTCACAGAATTATTTCACTTACAACCGCAAATATTATAAACAAACCGATGGTCTATCCATGGGTAATCCATTATCGGGTACATTGGCTGAAATCTTTGTTAGTAATCTGGAAGAAAAATTAATGCTAAACCAGAAACATAGTTCAAGAAAACATAACATATTGGCACAAATATGTTGATGATATTTTAATCCTCTTCACCAGAACTACAAGGCAACTGAAAATACTGCACAATTATATAAACAGTCTCTATTCAAACATCAAATTCACTTTAGAGACAGAAGAAAACAATCAGATCAATTTCCTAGGCATCACTATAACCAAAAATTACAACAATCACTACTTCAAAGAGTAGCGAAAGCCGACTAAAACAAACCACACTATTCACTACACATCTAACCTCCCTCAGCAACATAAAACAACAGCATATCATCATATGATCAACAGGCTAAATAACATTCCAATCAACAACACACACAGATTACAAAAATGAAATACTAATTATAAAACAAATAGCGACCAGCAACGGAGAGAATAAACAACTACAAATACATCACATTAGAGTATGACACAACCAAACAGCATACAAAACATCGAACAAACTAGAATACATCATCAACACTAACAAAACATATAATGAGCATCAGTCTCAGGGGTATATAAACTAAAATGTGGCGATTTCGATATGTTTTACATAGGACAAACTGGGCGAAATTTCATCACAAGATTTGTAAAACATTATGAAACAAATAGGAAAACCTAACATATAATTCCAATTTTGCTATAAAATTCATTAAGAAAAATGAAGTGAAAAGTGTATATAAAGATAAAATAGAGACATCTGTATTGTAAGACGAAAACCCTTATTTCGGTAGCCAAACTGCGTACCGCAAAGTGAAATTTAGCGGTGAAATTTTCAGTTTCGTTTTCGCTTGTGCCATTTTTATATGAGAAATTTCATTTCACTTCAGCAGCGTACCGGGCTTTAAATAGAAATTTGCGAACTCAAGTGGTGTGACCTTTACGAAAATTAAATTTCACGTTAAGTGCGTACTAGGCTTAAGACGTAAAAATCAAAATTTGTGTAACGTTTCTATAAGTGATTTAACATTAATTTATAACGAAAAACTTCTGTTGGTAATTAACGATAAAATCACTTATCATATTCTTCTTCGGAAATAATGTTTTTAATATGTAACAAAGTTCGTTATTTCTTTTATTCCTGGAATATTTTTCCAACTGTTCGAATATTTTTATTTTGTTCATTCGGTACGTACAGTTGTATTTTTGTTTCATAGAGAATTTGATCTTTGATCATTTTTAATGAAATACTTGGAATTTATGTTTATAAGACATGCACAGTTTTATTCCAAATGCATTATGTTTATAATACAAAGAAAAATCGTAGAATAAAAAGTTATCCGTTTATTCCTAGCAGCGAAAATAACTAATTTAACCTTTATACTGCTCTCCTGAAAATATTGGATTTTTCACTTATCATATTCTTACTTGGCGATGTATGCCAAAATTTCGGAAATCTTTTTTTTTTGTTATTTCACCAGGAACTCGATTCAAAGAAAAAAAAAAACAAAAAAAAATCAAATTTTATTTGCCTACGAATTTTCTACGTCGAAAACGGTGTATACGCACAACACTGCCTATTTGTCTTTGTTGGACCCCTTAGAATTAAATAGAAATTCGCACTCGGTAAGTAAAAACGTATACTTTATTCCTGCAAGAGTGTGAATATCATCTTCCTATAGGGTTTTTATTTAAATTTAAAATAGATTGAGAATACCCACAAAATTGTTTTAATTTATTTATTTATTCATTTGGCTAATTAAAAAAACTAACTTTTACTAAAATTTTACCATCGTTTATATACATACTCTAAAAACATCTTCTTGATGTGAAAAGTAAACAGCAAAAGAAGGGAAGGTAAATGACTTACAAATTAAAACCAAAAATATAAATATTATTATAAATAAACAAGTTTTCGGAAAGCATTGGGAAAACTTTTACAAGAAAAACAGATTTCGTTTATCGAAAATCTTCTTAAATTCAAATGATTAGATTTTTGTTAAGAAAACACAAAAAGTTTTATCAAAGAAATATCGTGATAATTTAATTTTGATAAGCTCACCGTCTATATGGTATTAACGAGTAAACATGAAAAATTGTTGATGGTTTGTATTTTTATGTATGAAATGATCATAAACAGACTTTGAAAACAATTTGTAATGTTTTTTTGAAAGTGAAAAGTTACTTTATTTTCCTAATAACAGTAAGCTGCTATTTTGATTTGAAATAGAAATTTTTTTTCGTACATTATATGTATGTAGGTATGGCTGATAGGGGTCTAGATCTTTTTAATGTTGATTGTAAACAAATGTTATCTCATTTTATTGAGAAAAAGGTATTCTATACATAGCATACATTTTTGTTGTTAGAATTTAACTTTTTTATTTCTTGGCTGGGCGTGACCTGAGAATTCGAATTATTTACTAAATATTTTGTAAAAGCTACTCAAAGTTTTTTTTTCGAGTATTCCTTTGTACTAAATTCAATTATGTGAAACGTAAACTATATACCAAATATTCGTTAAGTATTTTTCTGCTCCTTGAATTAATATTCAGTATGCCGTAAAACACAAAATGTACACCCGTTTTGATTGTTCTGTATTTTTTATATAAAGAAACTACGTTGTATTACACTAGAAACACTTAACGAATATCGAAGTACTGTTAAAATTAAAAAAAAAATTTAAGAAACTCAAATACGAACAAATTTGGTTTTCCACCCCAATTTTTGGTTGTAATTTTTTTTTTTTTTGTTCCACATACCTACCCTTTTGAAATGCTTTGCAAATATTTCGTTTACAAAATGATAGGTAAAGGTGGATTGGTGGGGAGAATCAAATACTCACGAATAATTTAATAAGAAAAAAAAAATTAAAGGCTTGATATGTTAATCTGGTTACAGTTATAAAATTTTCCAGTTATCTGTTATACAAGTTGGAATTTAAATTATTCATACGTAAATAATGTAAGGCAGAATTGTAAATACATGAGAGCTTATGTATTATGTATAAATATTATTTTTAAGACTTCAGCATTAAAATTTAAAATTATGAGTATAACAGCGACAATCGTAATTCCCATTAACACTTCATGATTTTTCATATAGACTGCGGAGTAGCTACATTTTTTTATAAAATGCAAATTAACTTTAGATTCTCGTTATAAAAATGAATTGAGTACATACGTACTAAATTACAATAGTCAGTCTGTCTGTCCGTCGTCATATTTTTGTTAAAGCATAAAAACAAAACACGTCAACATATTCGGTCGCGGAACTGGAATTATTCTTTATTTCAGGGAAAAAACAACTTTATGACTGAAACGAAAATTTTTGAAGGGTTCTTGGAGGAGAATAGAGAGAAAAATGAATTTTTTTATGGGTTCGATTACATAATGTGTATTTCTTGTTTTATGAAATTTTACAGGAAAACTGGGAAAATAACTACAATCGAATCATTATTATTTACATATAACACTTGTAGTACAGTATTATTTGGGACAGATGCGCAGTATGTGCATTCCAAACGCTGATTATTTTTGCTGCTCCTTTTAACGTGCTGCTATTTATAAACCAGTACAAAGAGAAGTTTGTCTGTATTAAAATCAATAAGATTCTTTCGGCTTTTTAAAGACAAAATATATTAACAATAATGGCATTCACAACATTTTTCGACTTGTTATACAGAAAAAATTAAGAGGCCAATCATTTATAACATATCTACCAAAAAGTAGAAATATCAAAATCCCCCCCCCGTTACCTCTTCATTTTTTCTGATCAACAAGTCGAAAATTGTGAATGCCATGAATGAAGTGAGGAGGTGAAGGTAGTCGAAGAAACATTATAATGAATATTGTCGACCTTCAAATTATCGTCATCGTTCGAGTTCCACGCATAGTCCCAGCAGGGATCAAAATGTTACAAATTCAATTGACGTATATTCATCATCATCATCATCATCATCTGTATATGCAGTAAACAACGTCTGTAATAAAATTTAGATTGGGCTCAAGGTTAACAGCCGCTCAATTTCATTCCAAATGGATACCGGTGCAACTTATTCCATGATCGGTCTGAATGTCTACCGAAAATTAGAAAGTTCGATTTGCATCAAAAGTTTTCCGAGCAAATGGAGGAAATCCGATCACAGTTAAAGGTATTTGTTACTTGATAGTGATATATAAAAATTATAAATGCACTTTACTGTTGATTGTGGTACACCATAGGAGGATATTTCAAATACTATGGACATTGATTCGTTTGAATCCTTTAATTTTAAAATTGTACACAATAATAACGATATATTTTCAGTTACCCAGGGCAATTCCGCAGGTGAATTAAAATGCAAAATTTCCAAGTTATGCCACAAACACCACATTGGTACTCTTTGAAAACACAACGGGACGATGTACCTGAGTTGAAAACACTGGTCGAAATAGAAGTTCGCAAAATCGCGCAATGTTAATGGGTCGATTGAAAGAAAATGGTTTTAGATGTTGTGTCAATAAGTGAGAGTTCGCAAAAACCGAAATAGTATATTTGGGACATATAATCGACAAACATGGAATCCGACCGTCAAATACGGGCTTGGAAGCAGTCAAAAAATTACCTTGTCCAAGGTACTTAAAGGAAGTAGAATTTTTTATCGGAAAGGAAAAATTATTACAATAAATGTATTCACAATTTTTCCAATCTAGCAGCAGTATTAAATCGACTGCATTCGAAAAATTCTCGTTTTCAATGGACAACAGTGGAAAATGATGCGCTTTAGAAATTTAAAGCAGCTATCGAGAACGCTGCCTGTTTGGCACATTTCCGGGATGATCTTCCGCTTATATTAGCGATAGATGCTTCTGTGTATACGGTGTAGGAGCGATCCACTCCCATCGATTTCCAAATCGAACTCCCATGGATCAAATTTTAAATCTTCGATTTGGCGAAACAGTCGAGGCGGAGCAGATAAACAGCGAAGGGAATTGGAAAAAGGACGTAGGGTTTTCAGATAAGGGAATTCCGGATATTTAAATTGAATAATTCGGACGTTCGAATTACAAACCCCTATTGTATTAAAGATTTTAAAGAAATAACATGTTGCGAAAATTCAGAAAATCCGATCTACCAAAAAATATTAAATACAAAAATTAACATGAAAGAATGAATAGCAGATAGCACCAGAGTTAAAGTTCCAGTATGAGTGGCCCTGTCTGGTATTTTCAACTCCTCATTTACTATGATCACACTCCTGCGCCACGATAAGGTGATCTGTGTATGTAGTATATAGGAACCATATATGATGCGAAAGGGAGATTTCAGGCTTTTTAAATCAATAAGTGGTATTCTATTATAAAGGCGTGATTATAGTAGTAAAATTAACAAAATTATTTAGACCATACGACGAATAAATGGTTATGAAAATACTATAACGATTTAGTATGTTGCGTTAAATTATTAGCTGTATCTCGAGCAACAGTTGCGAGTCAATCTCTGAGATTCATGTTATTAAGCAAAGTGTAGAATCATGTTTTTCCACTTTCGATTATATTGGTAATATTTGAAAGACCGCGGCATAGACAACATGTACTCGTAGAATGTAAAGCGGACATGGCATTCCATAGTTTAGGACCGGTCTGTCATTAGAGCCTAAATTATGGAACACCATGTGTCCTCTTTGCATTATATATGGTGGTTATGTGAGCCAATTTCTGAGACTCATGTTATTTAGCAAAATGTAGAATCATGTACATATTTAACAAAAGAAATAATAAAGTGAGTTAAAAACTTCACACTGCGGTTACTATTCAGATAATTGAGTTACTATTCACTTAGTTGAGTTACTGAAGTGATTTGGATGTTCCCAGGGGAACTAGAACTGAATTGTTTTTCTACGATAACTATTGGCAAATTACATCAAAGCAATCCATCTCCAGACATAACACTCTAGAAGCTGATTTTATGCAAAGTTTCTAATGATTTTTGTAAAATCGAATTTTTCCCAGATTTCCACCGGGAAATTTTTACTGAATTTTTTCTCGCGATGGCTATTGACATAAAACTCTAGCTGATTTTATATCTATTTTAAATATTTCTTTGAGTTTCGCGAATTTTACACAATTTTTCACGACAAATTGGAGGCAGGTTTTGCCACTGGAGGCAAGTTTTGCAACTTAAGAATATTGACAAAAGTCTTCAGGATCCAGGTTACGACTAAATTTTTTATTTTCGGCTGGGATATCACAATTTGCATTACCGATTTTTTACTTTCGGTGGTCATTAACCAGATTCTGCATTATCGGCTTTTTACTTTAGGCTAATTTTAACAGCACACCAATCCCTCGCTTAAGTTAATATTTTTCTGAATATTGTAAGAGAATTTAATCCAGTTTCGAACTGATGATTACGAAAAAATCAATCCTCTCATCAGGCCAAGCCTCGACAAATGAGGAGTGTCTGATCAAAAGTAGCTATTTACATTTTCCAACATGTAATTTTTTTTTTTCTATAATTTTTTTTCGATATCAGAATGGACCAAAAGTGACTATTTCTCTATCAAAAATGTCCCTAAAATCAGAAACAGTCAAAACAAGCTATAAAAAAGTAATCTTTAAATGTGCGTTTAAAACAGCCAGATGCCAGATCATTACAAAATATTTTTCGAATAACGTAAATAGCCACTTTTGATCAGGCACTCCTCAAATGTACGTTGATGCTCTTAACTACATTGATGCTAGAATTGATGCAGAATTGACATTATTAACTAACTTGGTCTGTATAGCCTTGACAGAAAGATATAGAAAAATGCAAATGAATCGTTTATTCGAGAAAGGGCTCATGTCCACTTTTTGTCAAAATTAGTATTATGACGGTTTTGTATCCCAGACAGGTATATACGTTAATTATTTTTATTTATATTGAGCCAAATCTTTTAATTTAAACAATTATTTTATTGGTATAGGGCTCTTTATTTTTATTTTTATTTATTAGTACTTGAGCTTTCAATCCCACTTCGGGATCATTTTCAAAAGCATAATGAAAAATTATTTCTAAAATAGGTTCCTTTTATATAAAAATTTTTTACATAAAACAATCAAACATTTGTTACAAAAACCAATTTTTCATGGAAACGCACAGCCTAGACAATTTTTCGAAAAATAATTTTCTTTTCCTGGCTAAAGCGTTTTTCATGTAGAAAGGTTGTACAATTGAATAAAAATAAAATGAGGTGAGACAAAAAACTTATATAAATAAATCATACGAGTTGCCAATATAAGCATAATCTTCTACAATGTTAATCGAATTTTTACTTGATTTAATATGTAACATTTCCAAAATCGATCTTTTCCTAAAATTGGTTTGTTTATCGAGAATTTTGACGTTATCTAAATTGATTAAATGATTGGAATTTTTCAGATGCCGTGTAAGTGCACTAATATTTGAATTTAGATCTTTGTTGGTGTCATATCGGTGTTGATAAATTCTTTTTTCCAAAAATTGTTTTGTCTGTCCAGTATACGTGGCGTTGCAACTACAACGGACTTGGTAAACCACATTTGATTGTTTTCTTAATTTTTTTTCTTAAAATCGTATGATTTATTTATATAAGTTTTTTGTCTCACCTCATTTTATTTTTATTCAATTGTACAACCTTTCTACATGAAAAACGCTTTAGCCAGGAAAAGAAAATTATTTTTCGAAAAATTGTCTAGGCTGTGCGTTTCCATGAAAAATTGGTTTTTGTAACAAATGTTTGATTGTTTTATGTAAAAAAATTTTATATAAAAGGAACCTATTTTAGAAATAATTTTTCATTATGCTTTTGAAAATGATCCCGAAGTGGGATTGAAAGCTCAAGTACTAATAAATAAAAATAAAAATAAAGAGCCCTATACCAATAAAATAATTGTTTAAATTAAAAGATTTGGCTCAATATAAATAAAAATAATTAATAAACATCTCCTGGTTGAAAAATGGAGACAAACGATAACCGAAATCAAAGTTTCTTTTGTTATATAAATCAAGAATATGGATATCGAATCACAAAGAACATGAAATCATTCATGAATGAAAACTATCATCTGGCCAAGCAGATAAACAAACAACATTTCTTGCTAAAGTGCCGAAAAGAAAAAGTTTTTTCAAAAACCCGGAAGTTAAAAAACATTTTTAACATTAATAACAAAGTCTTCCAACGGTTGGAAAATAAATTTATTTTCGGAGTGATCAATGAAGAAATTGCAGCGACTATAAAAGACATTCAAGTCACAAAAACCAATCTGATGTCCCTTAGCCGTTCTCTTCAAGATGGTCTACCCAACAATATTTATGAAGAATTTCATCGCAGAGCAGTTTCAACATTCAATTACCATTTTGATAAAATTAAGGTGAGACAAACAACAAAATTTGATAAAATTATACGAGACAATTTAAATGAGTTAACGAATGGTTTATTTTGTACTAGTGATAAATGGCTAGTCAACATTTCCAACATCGACCTACCAACGCATGTAAAATTAATTTTAAGTTTAGGAAATACATTTTGCCCACCTACCATTGGTACTGCGGTGCCTTTTTTCAAAATTATTTCAGACGTTGAAAGTGCCATTTTTAATTTAGAAGACAACGATCGTACTCACATTCGGAACAATTTTATAAATATTTTGACAAATTACAAAAACAGCACAAACATTCAAAATTTGACACCAAAAGAAAAAAGGATTATGACATACGTAAAACAAACGAAGACGTTTTTGAGAGACAATCCAGACATTTTAGTGACAAAAGCAGACAAAGGGAACATAACGGTTTTGACATTACGGACGGACTACATTGAAAAAATGTATGACTTACTCAACGACACCTCGACGTACGTACAAATTTTTAAAGACAGTTCTACACCGATACAGACAAAAATTAACTCAGTAGTAAAGGAATGGGAGGAATTTGGCAACATAGATTTGGCTACAAAGAAAAAACTTACAAATTACACAGCAGTGATTCCAAAATTATATGGGTTACCAAAAATTCACAAACCCAATGTACCATACAGACCAATTATAAGTTCGATAAATAGCCCAACATACTCGTTATCATCATTTTTAGGAAATATTATTAAACCAAGTTTGGGAAAAACAAATTCATTCATTCTAAATTCTGAAGATTTCAAAAACAAAATTAATAACGTTACCATCCCACCAAATTCCATGTTAATCTCTTTGGATGTAAAATCCTTGTTTACGAATGTTGATAGCCAAATTGTACGAAATATTATTAGTCAAAATTGGAGAAGTATAAAGCAAAATTCTAAATCTAAATTAACAAAAATTCAATTTTTTACTGCTTTAGACATTGTGTTGAACAATTCAGAATTTTCGTTTGATAGCAAAATTTATAAACAAACTTTTGGCTCACCTATGGGTTCTCCCATAAGTCCCATATTAGCAAATTTAGTAATGGAAAATATAGAAATCTCAGTATTAAACTCTTTGGACTTTCAACCGTTATTCTACTTTAGATATGTGGACGACATAATTACTGCGGTACCGATAAATAAAATCGATTATTTTTTAGAAGCGTTTAACTCGGCAAATAATAGAATCAAATTCACTTTAGAAAAAGAAGTAGATAACAAAATTGCATTTTTGGACATTTTATTAATTCACGAACCAAATGGCAAAATTTCTTGTGATTGGTATCATAAAGATACCTGGTCAGGCCGATATATAAATTTTCATTCTTGGCTTCCCACCACTTACAAAATTAACACTATACAAATTTTAACCCAAAAAATTATAAAGCTTTCCGATACAAAATTTCACAAACAAAATTTAAAAATTCTAAAAGACACTTTAGTGCTCAACCAATATCCCGAAAAATTAATAAAAAAGGTAATTTGGAAAACAAGAAATTTTCACAGAAATACTATATCTAGACCACAAAATGAAATTACAAACTTTTTGGCTATTCCTTATATAAAAAATCTTTATGAGAAAATAAAACGTTTGTTCAAGAATTATAATTTCAAAATTGTGGGATGTGCAGCTACAAGCCTAAATGGAAATATTTTTTCCAAAATTAAAGACAAGGTACCTTTAAGAAAACAATCAAATGTGGTTTACCAAGTCCGTTGTAGTTGCAACGCCACGTATACTGGACAGACAAAACAATTTTTGGAAAAAAGAATTTATCAACACCGATATGACACCAACAAAGATCTAAATTCAAATATTAGTGCACTTACACGGCATCTGAAAAATTCCAATCATTTAATCAATTTAGATAACGTCAAAATTCTCGATAAACAAACCAATTTTAGGAAAAGATCGATTTTGGAAATGTTACATATTAAGTAAAAATTCGATTAACATTGTAGAAGATTATGCTTATATTGGCAACTCGTATGATTTATTTATATAAGTTTTTTGTCTCACCTCATTTTATTTTTATTCAATTGTACAACCTTTCTACATGAAAAACGCTTTAGCCAGGAAAAGAAAATTATTTTTCGAAAAATTGTCTAGGCTGTGCGTTTCCATGAAAAATTGGTTTTTGTAACAAATGTTTGATTGTTTTATGTAAAAAAATTTTATATAAAAGGAACCTATTTTAGAAATAATTTTTCATTATGCTTTTGAAAATGATCCCGAAGTGGGATTGAAAGCTCAAGTACTAATAAATAAAAATAAAAATAAAGAGCCCTATACCAATAAAATAATTGTTTAAATTAAAAGATTTGGCTCAATATAAATAAAAATAATTAATAAACATCTCCTGGTTGAAAAATGGAGACAAACGATAACCGAAATCAAAGTTTCTTTTGTTATATAAATCAAGAATATGGATATCGAATCACAAAGAACATGAAATCATTCATGAATGAAAACTATCATCTGGCCAAGCAGATAAACAAACAACATTTCTTGCTAAAGTGCCGAAAAGAAAAAGTTTTTTCAAAAACCCGGAAGTTAAAAAACATTTTTAACATTAATAACAAAGTCTTCCAACGGTTGGAAAATAAATTTATTTTCGGAGTGATCAATGAAGAAATTGCAGCGACTATAAAAGACATTCAAGTCACAAAAACCAATCTGATGTCCCTTAGCCGTTCTCTTCAAGATGGTCTACCCAACAATATTTATGAAGAATTTCATCGCAGAGCAGTTTCAACATTCAATTACCATTTTGATAAAATTAAGGTGAGACAAACAACAAAATTTGATAAAATTATACGAGACAATTTAAATGAGTTAACGAATGGTTTATTTTGTACTAGTGATAAATGGCTAGTCAACATTTCCAACATCGACCTACCAACGCATGTAAAATTAATTTTAAGTTTAGGAAATACATTTTGCCCACCTACCATTGGTACTGCGGTGCCTTTTTTCAAAATTATTTCAGACGTTGAAAGTGCCATTTTTAATTTAGAAGACAACGATCGTACTCACATTCGGAACAATTTTATAAATATTTTGACAAATTACAAAAACAGCACAAACATTCAAAATTTGACACCAAAAGAAAAAAGGATTATGACATACGTAAAACAAACGAAGACGTTTTTGAGAGACAATCCAGACATTTTAGTGACAAAAGCAGACAAAGGGAACATAACGGTTTTGACATTACGGACGGACTACATTGAAAAAATGTATGACTTACTCAACGACACCTCGACGTACGTACAAATTTTTAAAGACAGTTCTACACCGATACAGACAAAAATTAACTCAGTAGTAAAGGAATGGGAGGAATTTGGCAACATAGATTTGGCTACAAAGAAAAAACTTACAAATTACACAGCAGTGATTCCAAAATTATATGGGTTACCAAAAATTCACAAACCCAATGTACCATACAGACCAATTATAAGTTCGATAAATAGCCCAACATACTCGTTATCATCATTTTTAGGAAATATTATTAAACCAAGTTTGGGAAAAACAAATTCATTCATTCTAAATTCTGAAGATTTCAAAAACAAAATTAATAACGTTACCATCCCACCAAATTCCATGTTAATCTCTTTGGATGTAAAATCCTTGTTTACGAATGTTGATAGCCAAATTGTACGAAATATTATTAGTCAAAATTGGAGAAGTATAAAGCAAAATTCTAAATCTAAATTAACAAAAATTCAATTTTTTACTGCTTTAGACATTGTGTTGAACAATTCAGAATTTTCGTTTGATAGCAAAATTTATAAACAAACTTTTGGCTCACCTATGGGTTCTCCCATAAGTCCCATATTAGCAAATTTAGTAATGGAAAATATAGAAATCTCAGTATTAAACTCTTTGGACTTTCAACCGTTATTCTACTTTAGATATGTGGACGACATAATTACTGCGGTACCGATAAATAAAATCGATTATTTTTTAGAAGCGTTTAACTCGGCAAATAATAGAATCAAATTCACTTTAGAAAAAGAAGTAGATAACAAAATTGCATTTTTGGACATTTTATTAATTCACGAACCAAATGGCAAAATTTCTTGTGATTGGTATCATAAAGATACCTGGTCAGGCCGATATATAAATTTTCATTCTTGGCTTCCCACCACTTACAAAATTAACACTATACAAATTTTAACCCAAAAAATTATAAAGCTTTCCGATACAAAATTTCACAAACAAAATTTAAAAATTCTAAAAGACACTTTAGTGCTCAACCAATATCCCGAAAAATTAATAAAAAAGGTAATTTGGAAAACAAGAAATTTTCACAGAAATACTATATCTAGACCACAAAATGAAATTACAAACTTTTTGGCTATTCCTTATATAAAAAATCTTTATGAGAAAATAAAACGTTTGTTCAAGAATTATAATTTCAAAATTGTGGGATGTGCAGCTACAAGCCTAAATGGAAATATTTTTTCCAAAATTAAAGACAAGGTACCTTTAAGAAAACAATCAAATGTGGTTTACCAAGTCCGTTGTAGTTGCAACGCCACGTATACTGGACAGACAAAACAATTTTTGGAAAAAAGAATTTATCAACACCGATATGACACCAACAAAGATCTAAATTCAAATATTAGTGCACTTACACGGCATCTGAAAAATTCCAATCATTTAATCAATTTAGATAACGTCAAAATTCTCGATAAACAAACCAATTTTAGGAAAAGATCGATTTTGGAAATGTTACATATTAAGTAAAAATTCGATTAACATTGTAGAAGATTATGCTTATATTGGCAACTCGTATGATTTATTTATATAAGTTTTTTGTCTCACCTCATTTTATTTTTATTCAATTGTACAACCTTTCTACATGAAAAACGCTTTAGCCAGGAAAAGAAAATTATTTTTCGAAAAATTGTCTAGGCTGTGCGTTTCCATGAAAAATTGGTTTTTGTAACAAATGTTTGATTGTTTTATGTAAAAAATTTTTATATAAAAGGAACCTATTTTAGAAATAATTTTTCATTATGCTTTTGAAAATGATCCCGAAGTGGGATTGAAAGCTCAAGTACTAATAAATAAAAATAAAAATAAAGAGCCCTATACCAATAAAATAATTGTTTAAGGTATATACGTTTTATGGCAAGACGACATTACCATATGGTTAATGGAACAGCACCTACCTTGCAAAAAAAAAGCCATTTATTCTAGAAAGGGCTCATGTCCAGGACATGTGCTCTTTAAATACTAAACTAATATTTAAAAAGTAAAATATTGTTGTGTTTTTACTTTTTCGTTTATTTTATAACATGCTTATACTACTGTGCAGTATTGTGATATACATCTGTGACAAATTTTATGATATTTCAAAACATTCATCAGTTTTTGTTTTACGCTTGGTTTTGTACGACGCTAAAGTGTATTCGGATTTTTACAATTTCTAGTTATAATGAGCAAAGAAAAGTTGCATTAAATTTTGTTTGCGAAATGAAATTTCGGGTGCAGAAACGTTAAGAATGTTGCAGAAAGCCCTCGGGGACCATGATTTGTCGGAAAGGAATGTTTACAAATGGTATAAGCAGTTCAAAGAAGGCCGTGAAAGTGTTTAAGGCCATGTTGACAGTTTTCATCGATTATCGTGGTGTTGTCCATTCAGAATTCCTTCCACCCGGCCAAACCATAAACAAATAGAATTATTTGAGTGTTATGCGTCGTTTGCGTTACGCTGTTCGCAAGAAGAGGTCAGAATTGTGAGCAGACAATTCTTGGTATTTGCACCACGATATTGCACCTTCTCACACTGCGCTCGTTCTTGTGACTTTTTCGCCAAAAATTCGATCCATATCGTTCCACAACCTCCGTATTTGTCTGATTTAGAATCGTGTGACTTCTGGCTATTCCCGAAACTCTACCGACGACAACGACTACTGCGGGAAATCATTTTGAGACGATAGAAGATATAAAACGTAAATCGCTACGCGCTTTGAAGGCTACCCCGGAAGGCGACTTTAATTCTTGTTTCGAAAATTCGAAAATACGTTGGCATAAGTGTATTGTGTCGGGAGGGGATTACTTTGAAGGCGACGAAATACAGAAGAATAAATAAATATTTTTTGAAATAAATAAAAACTGGCTTTACGTTTTGGCCACAGTAGTATATAGCGACAAATCACTAAACTAATCTACCGCAATTAGTTTATTGTGTAGAGACAGCAAGGCTTGTATAGACATTTGTGTTAGTTTTGAGTAAACTCAGTTTCGCTAATTATTCTATTTAGTGCCATAATGCATATCGGTTTTTTTAAGAGTAATGCCCTGGGCCCTATTGCAACAACTATTTATCACTTATTACTTATCAACTTATCATAATTTTTGATAATTTTCTGTTGCACTAAATTTAAATTTGATAAGTATTTTATTGAGTTATATTAAGTAATAAGCACTCACTTATCAAAATTATGTTGCACCAATTCGCGAAATGATAAATGATAAGTAATATTTTGATAAGCGATAAGTTTGAGGTTTTTGATAAGTTTTTCGTAGTTCTGTTGCACCAAAAGTTTTAACTTATCAATAATCGACTCCATTTATTGATAATTATCCAAAATATCAATAAGAAAAATTTCACTACTCAAAAAAATTGATAAGAGCTACAAATTATACTGGCATAACGGGTCTGTTAAAAACATTTTTTTTCCTGTTACTGGTAAGATGAGAACTTCTGTTCAATATTTATTATTATAAAACTATGATTGTGATACAAGATTAAAAAGTGGGCAATTAAAGTGGAACTTACCTGTTTCTTGACCGATTTTGATGAAATTTGACGTGGGCGGTGGAAATGGGTTTCTAAAATGGTTTTTAGATAAAGTTCTGGAATTTGGCCAATTAGGAAGGAACTTGGCCATTTCTTATCCGATTTTGATGATATTGAGCATGCACAATGGAAATGGGACTCGTAAATGATTTTTAGAGAAGGTTCTGGTATATGGCCGATTAGGAAGGAACTTAGCCATTTATTAACCGGTTTTGATTAAATTGAGCATGTACGATGGAAATGGGATTCTTAAATGATTTTTAGAGGAAGTTCTGGAATATGGCCAATTAGAAAGGAACTTGCCCATTTATTATCCAATTTTGATGAAATTGAGCATGCACAATGGAAATGGGATTCTAAAATGATTTTTAGAGGAAGTTCTGGAATATGGTCAAATATTATGAAACTTGACCATATTCCAGACCTACATCTATAAATTATTTTTAAATCTCAATTCCCCTTGTACCTTTCAAATTTCATCCTAATCGGTTGAGAAATAACGAAGTTCCATCCTACTTGGCCATATTCCAGAACTTCGTCTAAAAATCATTTTAGAATCCCATTTTCATTGTACCTCTCGAGTCTCATCCTAATCAATTGATAAATAGCCAAGTTCCATCATACATGGCCATATTCCAGAACTTCGTCTAAAAATCATTTTAGAATCCCATTTTCATTGTACCTGTCGAATTTCATCCTAATCGGTTGATAAATAGCCAAGTTCCATCCTACTTGGCCATATTCCAGAACTTCATCTAAAAATCAGTTTAGAATCCCATTTTCATTGTACCTTTCGAGTTTCATCCTAATCGGTTGAGAAATAGCCAAGTTCCATCATACATGGCCATATTCCAGAACTTCATCCAGAACTTCATGGCCATATTCCAGAACCTTCTCAAAGAGCATTTGATACTGTAAACGTAATAAATATTAAAAAAAATATGTGACTTGCAAAAAGCCCTAAATTACAAATTTGAAAAAGTGGACATGATGAGCCCTTTCAAGAATAAACGATTCGTTTATTCTAGAAAGGGCTCATGTCCATGCTTTAAAAATGAGCATAAAAACTGAAATAATTGACAAATAACCTTGAAATTCAGCTTAACACTTCATAGCGACTCACATTTTCATCAACGAACTCAAATTCCCTCCTAAACTTATTTTTGTTGACAATATATAGTTTTTTTTATTTCCTGAATAATTTGAAAAAGTGGACATGAGCCCTTTCTCGAATAAACGATTCAAATATACAACATTGTTGAGTTCTAAGTCTTATCAAATAGGCTGAGCGTGAACCAGCATAATCGATCCCCTCCTTGTTAAACGGCCTTGAAAACGTAACTCGATAATCTGGTAATACGGCCATCTGTTTAAGTTGGTTTTGCTTTAAAACATTTCCAGCCAAACGATGAAATATCTCTGGCATAGAATAGTGAGCATCAACCTTGAACCTTTATGTCAATACTTTATATCGTCGATGCTCTTCAACTCAACCATTTTTGGTATGATCCAGGATTGTTCGAGATATAACAGGGCATGAACAATATCAGTTGGATTATTCTCAGATTTAATATGATTCCATACATTCCGATTCCGACCATATAATTCTTATGTTGCTGTCTCTCGATTACTCACAAAGATTTTCTTTCTCATCAATCGTCCCAACATTAATGCTGCGTTATTAGATGTACCTACATAGATAGATTCATTACAATCATCGTTTTACTATAAACTGCAGCGCAGTTAGCGCTGGCGTTGAAAAAATAATCCCGTATTTAACCATCCTGGTATTGACACACACTGCAGGTGGCCTGATTCGCCACAATATCCAACCTTCGTATACGAAGTGGTTCTGGTAACTGGCATCCCAATCAAGCTTCTCTCGCGACTAATCTTAGTGGATCAAAATTTATCATCTTTGGAATCTCATCTCACACCCAACACTTTCACAAGATCACCGTTACTAAATTCTTTATTTGATAAAAGTGAAAAATGTGGCCAAATAGATAACACCATCCGGGGGCATTAAACTTACCAAGAATATCTCTCTTCAAAGTTTTCAATTCCTGCACTAACCGAATTTCTGCCATCAAGTCATCTTCATAGCAGCTGTGCTTTATCTTGTTTGCGCCGATCGGATATCTCGTATAATTTTCTATCGCTAATTGTTTCACTGAGCGGGTAGCCCGATACCGTGAGTAATCTGAACTGCTTAAATATATCTTCTACACTAGGCCGCCAGACAATTCATCAAATTCATCTCTCGGCAGGACTTGGTGATAGGACGCTGTCTAGCCTATTCTTCAGCCATAAACGGGCGATACAACTGTGCAGATTCCTTGTCACGGACACACCTTTCTTTCACCAATTCATTCTCTTTATCCCTAATTTATATTCTGATCATTTACACGGCAGGCGCAACAGAAATCTACCATCCGCATTACACTGAGTTGTCTCCATATAATTGTCTAGCACGCTTCCTCATCGTGAGATAGTTGTGAAAATTTTAATGTTGTCAGCTAACTGCCATTTACAACTTAAATAAGAATGATGACTAACTTTTGTAGACTTAACAATTTTTCTTTTTTATGGATGACTCAAATGATAAATTTGAAAGTTGAAGTAAGTTAGATTTCCTTTTGAATCGGTTCTATGAAAGTTCTTAACGTTATAATGGAAAATAGTAATAAAATTACCATTGTAGTTGACAAATTAACATTTGAATTGATAAGAGAAGCCTCAAGTATTTATGAATGATACATATGAAAAATGTGAAAGTATGTAGAGGTTAGTGAGACCCTTTCCTAACGTTTGAATGGGTTATACGAAATTCCTGAATATTGACACAGTTTCCAGTAAAGGATTGGCGTATGCAATGAAACTACAACAGGGTTTGACAAAACAATAAACCAGTTATTTAAAAGTATTTAGTACCTATGTACGATTTATGTGACAAATTTAAAAGTTGAGCATGTGAGAGAGACCTTTTGCTAAATGTTGAATGAGTCATATGAAAATTCTGAATATTATGATACCTTGTAAAGGGTTGGCATTTACGACGAAATAGAGATAATAATTAGAGACCCTTAATTCATTTTGCTAGATGTAAATGGAAATAATTGAAATTGTTTGCAATTGGGACCCTTCCTAATTTTTGTAAGGGTTATTTAGAAAAGAAATGGAAGGCAATTTTTTGAAGGTCTCCTGTGTTTGACACACAGCCTAAGCATAAAAGGAATGAAAGGACTAAAGAGGGAATGACAAGAAAGGTCAGTCTTCAAGAATTCTAGTTTTTAAATTGAGTTTCTCATTAATTTATATTCGTTTAATTAATTTCTGTAAATTGTAAGCCACAGGGAGCGCTCCATCGATCAGCCCATTCCACAAACGCGTACTCCGAAGAAAGAAAGATTTTTAAAAGATGGTGCATATTTATTATTTCTACCGGTGAAAACACACCTTTGAAACTTCTTCGGTTACAAATCATTCCTTTTTGTCATAACCCTCTCGTGAGAGTCGCGAGTAAAAGATCATTAATGAGAATAAGAAAAAATGTAGGGGACAGGACGGACTCCTGAGAGCCAGCAGTATTTAAAGTGTGAGGAACGGATGTCATACCATCCACCACCACTTAAACTCTACGACACAACAGAAAGTTCTCAATCAAAGGTACCAGCGTACTGCGAAGTCCAATTGCCCCCAACTTGCACCGTAAACCCTTGTGCCACATACAATCAAGCGTAATGATTTGAAATGTGCCGGATTGATGAATGCACCTATTCTATTGTTAGGTAAAGTAGTTTATTAAATCACACGTCGAACGGCCGCTTCGAAATCCATACTGTTGATCGGAAATCAGATAATGTATTAGTTTTATAGGTCTTTCATCATGTGTATGAAAATTTACTATTGTTTCTAGAACCATAGAGGGCACTGAGACCGTACCTATTGGCGGGTAATTCGAAGGATCTGATTTACAGCCCTTCTTCGGCACTTGATGAACATTAACTATTTTCCAGATAGAAGACATAATGCCATGAATCAAATATCGGTAGAACAGAACAATTGATGGTATTCCCCGTCAAAACCGGTTGATTTTTTGGTATCAATGTATGCAAGAAATTTTTTCGCTACTTTGGCCTGAATTTTAGACGACACTTTGATAATGTAGCATACGAGGCAACAGAAGGTGTTAATAGAGAGTTTAGGGAGGGTAGGTATGGTATACTTGGCTTCCCATTCTCCCACCTTACAAGTGATCGCCTGACACTTGCCGATATTAGCCGCATTTCACGCTATATTTCCACCCATCATAAAAGCTGCTAAGTTTTCAGTCTTTGTATTTACGATTAGACTTTGAAAGCAATCGCATGCACTTCTGATTATGGAATAAATTGCGCGCCTTATGAGGTTTTGAAAGACTGAACGGAATGAACTGTTCTACTGCTGTGAGAATGACAGTAGACATTAGGATTGCTACAATGTTAATTTTATCGACGGCGAAGGAAGCACGCAAATTAATTCGTTCACGAAAAGTTTCCGTAAATCGAAATTTTTTTAAACAAAACTACGTTATTGAAAATTCTACGATGAAGAGCGGCAATCCGACTCCAATATTGAATCTCTAACTCTCAACTACTGGAAATCAAATTTTCAATGCTGTCCCCAGAAATATTAATATTTACTGATAATGTCGAAGCAACTGGTTGGAAGAAAGAGTGCAACGTTTGTTGCTTAGCTAAGTTTTGTTTTTCTCAGTAAAGCTGTGTGTAGCCATCGATAGCTTCGCTGATGCCTCGAGAAACCTTTGAACTTCCTTCATCTATCGGACCTTTTTCACAAATGATCTTCATTCCTTTTTCAAAATGTGACAGCGCTGTGATCAGACAAGTCCTTTGTAGTAAGTTGGCGGGAAATATTTTCGATAATTTTTCCATTCTGCTGCTCCTCGACCTCGGGTGGTCGATTTTTTTCCTTGTGAAGCAAATCTTCATCGGAAAGACTATTGCCATGAGTTTTTATTAAGACTAAAACATGGGAATTTTCGAAATCGTCAAAACCAAGTTGATTACCAAGACTCTCAATGTTTTAAAGAATTTATGGTAGAAATTCAACAGTTGCATTGTCTGCATTGTCGTTATCCGATGAAATATTTGTCCAAACATTTTTCATTGTGGATTGCTTTATTTCTGCCCAAGCTTCCAATATTTTTCAAAGCATCCTTTAAGTTGAATGCTCTCTAAATTCGCTGATAGATAAACGATCTGGCTCATCGGTACCAACTATTAATTGCTTTAATGTTGAAATTGCTCCCTGATCCATCGACTGAATCAGAACTGTACCTACTATTTTTGGGGCAAATACTCGATTCTTACAACACCAGATAAGTCTTATAAGTTGATTGTCAAGCAATAATAATGATTTATTGCTGAGGTGTTTGCTTTCCAAATATGATTTTAACGACGGACCAAAAATCTTCTTAAACCACTCCTCGAATATGAATGAGGTCACTAAGCATTTTTATTTAGTCTTCAAATAACTGGCAAGCAGGATTTATCTCTGCTACGATATCAGCTCTGGTGCATTCATTCTTCATCTTCACGTTGCGAAGGTTCTGACGGTTTTTGAATTTCTCGAGCCTCCCTTTGCTTGCACTGTAAGGTTCATCTTGAAAAGTTCACATAGGGATATTATGCTAGTTGTTCTCTTCGATCCATAAGGCTAAAAGCTTTTCATTTGCGTGTTAATTTTGCAGCACTTCATGGTGCTGCTAATTCCGAGGTGCTTTAATTTTTGATTTATTTTCAAAAAAATTGAAAAAGGTAAAATAACGAAAAAAAAATCGTAAATCGAAAATTTATTACGTAAACCGAGACTTCGGTTTAATTTTGAAATTACGTTATAGCAAAATTTCGTATAAAGATAAGCGAGAGATGAGTGTATTAACAAAAGTACCTACATATATGTTAATGTCTACAAATTATCGAAAATGATTTTTCAGAATAATTTACTCTTCAAAGAGCAATTTACTTACTAAATATTTATCAAATGTTAGTCTTAATTTTTATTTTTCAGTAACCAGAAAGTACCTAACACTGATCTAGGTATTTGCCGAATATCAATAATATTCATGTTGTGTAGTAGTTCAGTTCATGAAATGGGTTTATCAGCTTTAAACTGAATGTAAGTGACGCAAATTGATTTTTTGTTGTATTATACCAAAGCAACCTTGATTATACAAGCCAAAATCTAAAAAACGAAGCTTTTTTAAGGGAATTAGAAACGACGAAAAAATCAAAATTTCCATAGTAAAACACATAAAACATATGGGAAATCACTTTTTTTCCTAAGACAAATTTGTCAATGAAAACGTTTCAAATTCTTAATTATGATTTCTGAAATATTTTCATAAATGTTTGAATTTCAACATATATAAATGTCGTTTAAGTAAATCGGTTTCATTTTCTTGTAATAATTGATTTATTTAAACCAAAATATAAAAAAAAGTTCATAACAACAGCATTCTAGTCAAATTAAAATGAGAAGCTTACTACAAATCGTGTGCATTAAGCCAATATACATAGATGGCAGTGGGCAGTAAACATTTTGAAAAACCGTACCAAAAATCGCCACTTGGGGAAATTTAAGTTCAAAAATTGTAGGAAAAGCAAAACAAATTCTCAAAATATTAAGAACGTGTGATAATTTTGTGATTAAACAATTCTTTTTCGTATTTTTCTGTATAAATCTGAGACATCTAACGTACACTAGTAAAACTAAAGATAAATGTAGCAAGTATTATTTTAATTCGTCAGAGCCAACTTTGATGTATTTTCCAAAATGAAAGTTCGAAAAATATATTTTAGAATGTAATTTAATTTTAATATTTCTGCAATTAATATTTACTTAATACCAATAAACCCTTCCTGTGTATTGTTGCTAAAGATATGTAGAACACTTTTGTATAAAAATTTTGTAACATTTTTGCTTTTTTCAATGAAAAACTTGAAGCTAAAAAACACAATTTTTACTATGGATTCCTATGGAAATTAGTGAAAAGTTATTCCACTAAAAAAGCTTCTAAAAAATACGTCATAATGATTATGGCTCTATACTCTAGAAGGCTCTGATTATACGCGGTTACAAAAGTTTATGAAAAAAAGCTTTCTGAAAACACATAGGGAAAATATTTATAACTATTGCTTTATATATGCACAATCATAATAAAGATATTAATAGAATATAAAGAATATTTACAGTATGTTCCACAAGAAAGCAGCTCTCTCTATGTTCGGTCGAATATTCTGGAGTAAAGATTTGCCAAATGTCATGAGAATGCGAACAATCTGCTGTTTAGTTTTTATTCTTTTTCCACTAAAAGCTTTGTTTCATAAAACCCCAGTTTCGTTTCTAAAATCAACAACGGTTTATACTTCGTGTTCCTATTTTTAATGTTGAATTCTCCAAGATTTCGTCAAATTGTGTCATCCACATTTCCGCAGTCTGTATACCTCTTAATCCATTTTTTCAGCAACGGCACAGATATTTCATATCCATTTTGGATCTTTTGGGATGGGTAACTAACAACACTTCAAAATGCTTTTTATATACATATACGGAATTTATTAATATTGTTCTTTACCACTTACATGCTCAAACTGAACTGAAAAAAGAAGTTAACCATGCCGAGGGGATTAAACAGAAAGAATAAAATAATATTATTTTCTTGTGGAACATACTGTATATTACAAAAAATTTCAAAGCTCTACATAATACAATACAACATACAACAAACTGGCAAAATGTTTTGATCGCAAACGAGTAATTTATGTATTATGTACATAGTATGATATATATATATATATATATATATATATATATATATATAACCATAACAAAGCATATGTGCTTAATTTTTGATTCTGTGTTACCGTGTACGTTTGTAAAATTAAATTAGCAGCTACCAGCATATTTTAGCCGCCTAGTAAATGGCACCACAATACATAGTTTCACAAATCCATTTTTTCAATTTGAATTTTCTTTTATGCTAAATTAAAGATTTATACAAAGTTGCTTATGTGTGCACAAAAATCCATGAAATATTAAAAAAAAAAAAACGAAAAGCTTAAAAAAGTTGCAGGATTATAATATACTAGGAACTTTAGTTTCAAGTTGATACACTGTTTATTCTACATTTTTTGTTTTTTTGTTTAATATTAAAAAAGTTGATAAACAAATTTAATATTAAAGACTTCGAACAATATTACAAATTGAAAAGAAAACAAATAAGACCAACTTAAATTGCAAAATGGGGTGGTATCGATTGTTTTTGTTTTTTGTAAGATCATGCCATACATTTCTTTTTGTTATGATGAAAATTATGTTTTTATGTGTTTTACGAGAAACAATTTAGATGTGGAACAATCTTTCCTACTTACGCTTGGCTTCACAATTATTATTATTTTATTGAATAGAACAACGGTTGTTAACTGCCATTTTTGATTCGTAAAATAAAATCAATTAAATTTAATTCGTTTATGTTCTTCAGCTTTTTAAATAAAATAAATATGTATTCATATTTGGTATACAACATTATGTTTCCCAACTACGTAATAATAGAATACAATTATTAACGGTTGGATAAATATTATTCAATATGATAAAAACCGGGTGGTTGACTGAGAAAATTAGAAACGTGTATGCATATGTATGTATGTGTTAAACATTATATTAGCCCCTAAGGCTTTACAAAACTGTATTGTTTAAACTAAAATTTCATTTGCTAAAATCGGCGCTTGATAAATAAACACGAGCACAAAATCGTAATTAATTAATTTAACTTTCCTAATTTTTGTTTCTAAAGATTGATAATTTGTTTTAATGGGAGTACAAATTTCAGTTTCTTTATAATCAATCTAAATAATTTAATGCTTAATATTAATTTATGGGCCACACAAAAAATTAATCATAAAAATGAATTGAAAAAGTAAAGTTAACCCTCTCAAACGCCTTGTACAATATATTGTACATCAACTTTCATCGCTTCGACCAACCGTAATTTTTAATTTTTGTCTCATTTCTCTTGTGCGATCGTTCTCTTATGTATTTATGTTCACACTACAGTTTTATGAGCAATCCCATATCATAGCAGTGCATAATTGTGCTACGTATTTTATTTTTGGAAGAAAGTCAATTTTAAATGGCGTTTGAAAGGGTTAATCATAAAAATAAATTTAATAATATTGTGTTTTTTTGAGACCACTCCTTCTTCCACAAGGTTCAAAACTTTTCACCTTGGATGATTAAAAAAATAAATTCTAAACTTTAAAGTTTAAAATCCAAAGTTCAAATTCCAAATCCAAAATTTAAAATGTTTCAAACTTTAAACTTTAAATTTCGAATTTCAAATAGCAAATTTCAAATCCCAAACTCCAAATCTCAAATTTTAAATTTCAAATTCCTAATTCCAAATTTTAAAGTTCAAATTTCAAATCTCAAATTTCAAATTTTAAGTTCGTTTATATTTGCTGTGGGGCATAGAGCACGATCATTTGTTATTGTTTCTCTTCTGTCCAAATATTTGTAGTTAGTGGTTTGTAATTGCATAAGACAAGTAGGGCACACGAAATACTCACAAGCAAAAGCATGTTTGGACATGGATTGGAAACAATTTTGATGGAATTCGTTGACAGAATATAAAATTTGAAGTGTTTGGTTTTGAAATTTAAAGTTTAGAATTTGGAGTTTGGAATTTGAAATTTGAAGTTTCAGATTTGGAATTTGAAATTTTGATTTTAGAATTTAAAATTTGAATTTAAGATTCAAAATTTGAAGTTGGGAGTTTGAAATTTGAAATTTGTAGTTTGAAATTTGGGATTTGAAATTTGGAAATTGAAGATTGAAATTTGGAATTTGGAATTCAGAATTTAAAATTTGAATTGAAGATATAAAATTTGGAATTTAAAATTTGAAATTTACAACTTGGAATTTAAGATTTGAAATTTGAAGTTGGGAATTTAAAATTTGGAATTTGAAGTTTGAAGTTTGAAATTTATAATTTGAATTTTAGAATTTGAAAATTGAAATTTAAAATTTGGAAATTTAAGTCTGAAATTTGGAATTTAAAATTTTAAATTTGAAAATTGAAATTTGAAATTTGGAGTTTGGAATATGAAATTTGAAATATGAAATTTAGAACTAGAAATTTGGAAATTGAAGTTTGAAATTTGGAATTTGGAATTTGAAATTTGGAATTCAGAATTTAAAATTTGAACTTAAGATTTGAAGTTGGGAATTTGAAATTTAAAATTTGAAATTTACAATTTGGAATTTAAGATTTAAAATTTGAAGTTGGGAATTTGAAATTTGGAATTTGAAGTTTGATGTTTAAAATTTGGAATTTGAATTTTAGAATTTGAAAATTGAAATTTGAAATTTGGAAATTTAAGTTGAAATTTGGAATTTGAAATTTGAAAATCGAAATTTGAAATTTGGAATTTGAAACTTGGAATTTAGAATTTAAAATTGGAATTTAAGATTTAAAATTTGGAATTTAAAATTTAAAATTAACAACTTGGAATTTAAGATTTGAAATTTTAAGTTGGGAATTTGAAATTTGGAATTTGAAGTTTGAAGTTTGAAATTTGAATTTTAGATTTTGAAATTTTAAAATTGAAATTTAAAATTTGGAAATTTAAGTTTGAAATTTGGAATTTGAAATTTGAAAATTGAAATTTGAAATTTAGAATTTGGAATTTGAAAATTGGAGTTTGGAATTTGGAAATTTAAGTTGAAATTTGGAATTTGAAATTTGAAAATCGAAATTTGAAATTTGGAATTTGAAACTTGGAATTTAGAATTTAAAATTGGAATTTAAGATTTAAAATTTGGAATTTAAAATTTAAAATTAACAACTTGGAATTTAAGATTTGAAATTTTAAGTTGGGAATTTGAAATTTGGAATTTGAAGTTTGAAGTTTGAAATTTGAATTTTAGATTTTGAAATTTTAAAATTGAAATTTAAAATTTGGAAATTTAAGTTTGAAATTTGGAATTTGAAATTTGGAAATTGTATCATAGTTTGAAATTTAGAATTTAAAATTTGAATTTAAGATTTAAAATTTGGAATTTGAAATTTGAAAATTGAAATTTGAAATTTGGAAATTTAAGTTGAAATTTGGAATTTGAAATTTGAAAATCGAAATTTGAAATTTGGAATTTGAAATTTGGAAATTAGAATTTAAAATTTAAATTTAAGATTTAAAATTTGGAATTAAAAATTTGAAATTTACAACTTGGAATTTAAGATTTGAAATTTTAAGTTGGGAATTTGAAATTTGGAATTTGAAGTTTGAAGTTTGAAATTTTGAATTTGAATTTTAGATTTTGAAATTTTAAAATTGAAATTTCAAATTTGGAAATTGAAGTTTGAAATTTGGAATTTGGAATTTGAAATTTGAAAATTAAAATTTGAAATTTGGAATTTGGAATTTGAAATTTGGAGTTTGAAATTTGAAATTTGAAGTTTGAAATTTAGAATTTGAAATTTGGAAATTGTAGTTTGAAATTTCAAATTTGGAATTTGAAATTTGGAATTTAGAATTTAAAATTTAAAATTTGAATTTAAGAATTTGGAATTTGAAATTTGAAAATTGAAATTTGAAAATTGAAATTTGAAATTTGCAAATTTAAGTTGAAATTTGGAATTTGAAATTTGAAAATCGAAATTTGAAATTTGGAATTTGAAACTTGGAATTTAGAATTTAAAATTGGAATTTAAGATTTAAAATTTGGAATTTAAAATTTAAAATTAACAACTTGGAATTTAAGATTTGAAATTTTAAGTTGGGAATTTGAAATTTGGAATTTGAAGTTTGAAGTTTGAAATTTGAATTTTAGATTTTGAAATTTTAAAATTTGGAAATTTAAGTTTGAAATTTGGAATTTGAAATTTGGAAATTGTAGTTTGAAATTTGAAATTTAGAATTTAAAATTTGAATTTAAGATTTAAAATTTGGAATTTGAAATTTAAAAATTGAAATTTGAAATTTGGAAATTTAAGTTGAAATTTGGAATTTGAAATTTGAAAATCGAAATTTGAAATTTGGAATTTGAAATTTGGAAATTAGAATTTAAAATTTAAATTTAAGATTTAAAATTTGGAATTAAAAATTTGAAATTTACAACTTGGAATTTAAGATTTGAAATTTTAAGTTGGGAATTTGAAATTTGGAATTTGAAGTTTGAAGTTTGAAATTTTGAATTTGAATTTTAGATTTTGAAATTTTAAAATTGAAATTTCAAATTTGGAAATTGAAGTTTGAAATTTGGAATTTGGAATTTGAAATTTGAAAATTAAAATTTGAAATTTGGAATTTGGAATTTGAAATTTGGAGTTTGGAATTTGAAATTTGAAGTTTGAAATTTGGAATTTGAAATTTGGAAATTGTAGTTTGAAATTTCAAATTTGGAATTTGAAATTTGGAATTTAGAATTTAAAATTTAAAATTTGAATTTAAGAATTTGGAATTTGAAATTTGAAAATTGAAATTTGAAATTTGCAAATTTAAGTTTGAAATTTGTAATTGAAATTTGAAATTTGAAAATTGAAATTTGAAATTTGGAATTTAAAATTTACCATTTGAATTTAAGAATTAAAATTAGGAATTTGAAATTTAAAATTTGAAATTTACCATTTGGAATTTAAGATTTAAAATTTGAAGTTGGGAATTTGAAATTTGGAATTTGAAGTTTGAAGTTTAAAATTTGGAATTTGAATTTTAGAATTTGAAATTTGGAAATTTAAGTTGAAATTTGGAATTTGAAATTTGAAAATCGAAATTTGAAAGAACAGTGGCGAAAAATTATTTGAAAAAAAAACTTAAACGTCTAGAAGTGACACATATCCGAAAGAAAATCAATTAATTATCTACGTTTTTCTAAACTATAATATTATCTAGTTAAAACCGAGTAAAAAAATAATATTTCGTTTTAAAGTTCGTTTCATGAGATTTGTCAATATAAAATTCAAAAGTTCAACACTGAATATCTATTAATCTTCGCATTCTCTAACAAAAAATCTTGCACAAACTAGCTCAGAAAATCACAATGAGCTAAATAAGATATTTTTCACGGCGCAGTGGTTAAAGCTACGGCGGTTGGATCGGGAGGTACCGGGTTCGAATCCCTATAGGGGCGGGATGCAAAAGGGATTTTTCATCATCTGATTACGATCGGTGATGACGATGAACACATCTATGACCCCCTGTTGAGAGTGCGGAATTCATGGGCCGACCCACCTTTCATGTCAGTACTATAGGCTGGCATGAAGCAATGCAATGTGCAGGTGGTTTAAACAAAAGCGGGTCTATAGCCGCACATCCTCGAGTTGGCTGGCAACGGCGTAAGGTAGGACGTTAAAAGGGAACTGCGAAAGAGTTGGGAGTGCCTAGAGCCCCAGGAAAAGATTGCAGAGATTGAGACGAAAAAAAAAAAAAGATATTTTTCATTTAAAGACGTAGAAATTTAATTTCAAATAAAACAATGTATGGGTAGCTGCCATTGTTCTTTGAAATTTGGAATTTTGAATTTAAAATTTGAATTTAAGATTTAAAATTTGGAATTTAAAATTTAAAATTTGAAATTTACAACTTGGAATTTAAGATTTGGAATTTGAAGTTGGGAATTTGAGCCTTGGAATTTGAAGTTTGAAGTTTGAAATTTGGAATTTGAATTTTAGAATTTGAAATTAGAAACTTAAAATTTGTAATTTGGAAATTAAAGTTTGAAATTGGGAATTTGAAATTTGGAGTTTGGAATTTGAAATTTGAAGTTTGAAATTTGGAATTTAAAATTTGGAAATTGAAGTTTGAAATTTGAAATTTGGAATTAATTTGGAATTCAGAATTTTAAATTTGAATTTAAGATTTGAAATTTGGAATTTAAAATTTAAAATTTGAAATTTACAACTTGAAATTTAAGGTTTAAAATTTGAAGTTGGGAATTTGAAATTTGGAATTTGAAGTTTGAAGTTTGAAATTTGGAATTTGAATTTTAGAATTAAATTTTAGAATTTGATATTTGACAATTGAATTTTAGAATTTGGAAATTTAAGTTTGAAATTTAGAATTTGGAATTTGGAATTTGAAAATTGAAATTTGAAATTCGGAAATTGAAGTTTGAAATTTGTAATTTGTAATTTGGAGTTTGGAATTTGAAATTTGAAGTATAAAATTTGGAATTTGAAATTTGGAAATTGAAGTTTGAAATTTGAAATTTGAAATTTGGAATTCAGAATTTAAAATTAGAATTTAAGATTTAAAATTTGGAATTAAAAATTTAAAATTTGAAATTTATAACTTGGAATTTAAGATTTGGAACTTGAAGTTGGGAATTTGAGCCTTGGAATTTGAAGTTTGAAGTTTGAAATTTGGCATTTGTATTTTAGAATTAAATTTTAGAATTTGATATTTGACAATTGAATTTTAAAATTGGAAATTTAAGTTTGAAATTTAGAATTTGGATTTTGGAATTTGGAATTTGGAATTTGAAATTTGAAAATTGAAATTTGAAATTCGGAAATTGAAGTTTGAAATTTGGAATTTGTAATTTGGAGTTTGGAATTTGAAATTTGAAGTATAAAATTTGGAATTTGAAATTTGGAAATTGAAATTTGAAATTTGGAATTTGAAATTTGGAATTTAGAATTTAATATTTGAATTTAAGATTTAAAATTTGGAATCTAAGATTCGAAATTTGAAATTTACAACTTGGAATTTAAGATTTGAAATTTTAAGTTGGGAATTTGAAATTTGGAATTTGAAGTTTTAAGTTTGAAATTTGGAATTTGAATTTTAGATTTTGAAATTTTAAAATTGAAATTTGCAATTTGGAAATTTAAGTTTGAAATTTGGAATTTGAAATTTGGAAATTGTAGTTTGAAATTTGAAATTTGGAATTTAGAATTTAAAATTTGAATTTAAGATTTAAAATTTGGAATTTAAAATTTGAATTGAAAATTGAAATTTGGAATTTGGAATTTGAAATTTGAAAATTGAAATTTGGAATTTGGAATTTAAAATTTGGAAATTGAAGTTTGATATTTGGAATTTGAAATTTGAATTTATGATTTAAAATTTGGAATTTGAAATTTACAACTTGGAATTCAAGATTTGAAATTTGAAGTTGGGAATTTGAAATTTGGAATTTGAAGTTTGAAGTTTAAAATTTGGAATTTGAATTTTAGAATTTGAAATTTGACAATTGAAATTTTAAATTTGGAAATTTCAGTTGAAATTTGGAATTTGAAATTTGGAAATCGAAATTTGAAATTTGGAATTTGAAATTTGGAATTTAGAATCTAAAATTTGAATTTAAGATTTAAAATTTGAAATTTACAACTTGGAATTTAAGATTTGAAATTTTAAGTTGGGAATTTGAAATTTGGAATTTGAAGTTTGAAGTTTGAAATTTGGAATTTGAATTTTAGATTTTGAAATTTTAAAATTGAAATTTGAAATTTGGAATTTAAAATTTTATTTTAAGTTTTATTGTTCATTAACAGATACTTTTAGCATTGCAATGAAATCATAAATTGATTGGTATACTAAACATGCATGAAAGACAATGATGGAAGTGTTACTGTTTCTGCTACCGCTTGACTGTTATTTCATCTATATCACTTTGTAGATCTATCTTTCATCAAATAATCGGTTTCTGGGCAGATTGTGCATTGATTTAAATAACGTGGTGCGGTTAGATTATCGCATATAATTATCGAAATAAAACGTTGATAACTTTCTTCTTCGTGTGAAAGAAGGTCAATAGTTTTCAACATAAACAAGCCACTAGAATTAGCCAAAATTCAATGCTCCAGGCGAAGTGAAGCAAATGTAGAAAATAAAATTTGTTTATGGATAGGTTTTAATAAAAATTTGATGTACCTTCTTCAATTTACAAAGACCTAATCTACGCTACTTAGTAATAATAGTCCTTTTGATTACATTGTCTGGTAGTCCCATTTACCAGCACAAACCCGACTGATTTCATCATTTTCATAAAAAGTCTGCACCTACATAGCAATTTTTATGTAGGTAACTATGTATGTAGTACTTTTCACACACACACACACCCACACATAATCTTATCTAAATCGGTGGCCCCACGAACGTGCCGTGCCCCGTGTCCTTGTAAGTTAAAAATACCGGATGTATGTTTCGTAAGGCTGTGACCTAATAAAAATTCCACCAGTATACTGTATATATGTACATACCTATACGTACATTCGCTGCTCTCTCGTATTCCCTCTGCGTATTTTGTGCAGCTGTGCCCTTTCTGGGATAATGAGCATGTTTCTGTATATTCGCATTCTCTAAACGTAAGAATATCGTAACTATTTGAAATATGTTATGTACACACCGCTATCTTGTGCTTTGCCTATCAACCACTCTCTGCAGTCTCTTGTACCCCTTATTTACGTGATTTTAAGCTTATTTAATTCGTCTTGTGATGCTCTTCCTCCTTATTTAATGCGTTTTGTGATGTGCTCATCTCTACTTATTCACCTTAAATGACAGCAATTTACTTTTACCAATGCGTTGCTTTTTTTAAGAATAAAACATAATTTAGCCGCACAAGCTGCCTCGTGTAACAACCGACCCATGCACCTAACCCTCGTTTTACGGACGCCTGTTTTGTGGAATTTCGGAACAATCACAACAAAGTGACAATCGGAAGTTGGCCACGAACGTAAAAAGGTAACAAAACAAAAAAACACTTTTGTACTTTATTTTTGTACTACATTATGTTTCCAATACGAGGCCCCATTCATAATTTAATGATTCATGTGGGAATAATTAAATTATAAAAATGAAGTTATATCCTTCGTTACTTATACTTTTGAATATTTAATGTACAAAACGATCCATTATTATTAAAAACTTATGTTCTTCATTATTATTTATTGAAATAAAATTGATTCAATAAATGGTATGCGTGCATCTTTTAACGCCCATCAGGTGTCATTGAAATAACACGCACAAAAAATGTCCCTCTTCATTATCAAATATAATTTGTAAGGTAACCTTATACTTCTACAACGAAACTCCTTGAAAAGCTTAACTACAAAAATAGCTTAGAAAATTCATCCAATCATTTTATCAATTTTAAAATAAAATTACAAAAAGAAAAGATGGGCTTTTGGTCGAAATATGTGCTCTAAATTATTAATAAAGTAAATTTTAATATGTTAATTAGGATCATAGACGTAGTTTTAATAAACTAGCACTTAAACTTTTTATTTAGTTCTAATACTATTTAAATGCTTCGTAACTGAACATGAAAGTCGCTGTTTAAGCGGTTTTTAATGTATCGGCAAGAAATTCAAATTGTGTAAGTCCAAAAACAATTTTTTTTTTCATTTTTATAACGCAGTAAAAACTATCTCATTCTCCTAATTGTCTACACGCAAACATAAATTTTCTTTCCAAATTTGTCCCTCTTAACATAACATTTTATAATACCTTATTTTAGAAACGGCGACTGTTCTTCTCTTTCGGTTTACATTTCGAATTTTCCGCTGATGAATGCTCTTTTACGCCACGTTACGTTTGTAAAATGGAGTCCGGTAATAATAGTTGTAGCTCCTAAAAACGAATAATTTGATCATTAAAATTTCGTTTGTAAGATGCGTTGACAAAGCTCGATATTTATAATATAGATATATAATTACCAAAATTTGACAGAAAGGGTCCATCATTGATTTGAGGCCAGAAGTTTTAAAGATGCTGTTTATGCTATTTTTTAACGTATTAGAAATTTTTACGGTTGGGCTGTGCTTCCGTTTATTTTTTTGTATTACACATTTTCGGGTCGTATAAGTCAGGCAAAGGTATTTTCTATTTGGTGTCTATCGATCAGAATTTGTATATTAATGCTTTCTATATAAAATGGGAGATCCCAGTGAGTTTGAAGAAAATTTAGGCCAACTGGGAGTTGCTGTTTTAATCTTATTATACAGAAATTATAAATACGAGTGAATAAGAGGTTAGTTGTTCTTTTCTTTCAATGAAAAGTTGGGTCAATTAAATAATGCATAATTATTTCAAATTATTGAAGATATTTGCTGATTGTTTGGGGTTTTTTGCAAACTTTCCAGAAGGCTCGAGATTTTTCGATAATACGTATATTTGATTACACACACTGATATTTCATTGATATGTGCCGACGAATTTTCACATCCGTTCAGTAAAAGTTTCTCACACAAATAAATAGTCCAAATTTCATGGCGTAAATGTTCCCTGTTCTCTTCTTTGAGAACTTTTTCTAGTCGTTATCGGAAAAATGATCTACCAACTTAGCTAGCATAGGAAAAACGGTCATATTCTGTGTCGCGGCCAGAACAAGATTAATATCGTGAGAACTAACAAAATGCTCAAATTCTCCGGATCGAAAACACCGGCGCGGCGGTTAGAATACTAAAACTAACAAAATGATTTTTTAAATGTTTAATAACCTCTCGTGCATTCGTTGTTTTTTTAGAATAAAGATTCGTGAATCTAGTAAAACTATCTATTATACAATTACCAAAATATATTTAGAATGACTTTTTGTTTCGGAAAAAGTCCTAAATGATTTATGTGGTAGGGTGGAAAGGCTTATCAAAGCTAAGAATTCTCCGTTTTTTTCAATTTTCGGTTGAAAATATAAACACTTTAAGCATGTATTAATAAAACACTCGGCTTTCTTCTTAATTTTCGCAAACCAATACGATCTATATAGAATATCAATTATTCAATTCATTCCATAACGACCTTATACGTTGCACTAACGGATTCCAAAATATGTGGAACATACAACAACAATTTACGTATACATTTAATTTGAAAAGACTATCACGTATAGTACAAAAATCATTATCTTTATTATCATTCAAAGGCACTTTAATTGATCGGGCCACTTCGTCAGCCATTTGAAATGAAGCCAGTGTTTCCAGGAAAGTACATTCAGCTCAAGCACATATTCCGGAGGCATGACTGAGAGCATCAACGTACTTCATCTTCGATCCCTCACGTATTTATATATGTGTAATCTTTTTACGGTATAGATAACGACTTGCGTCTGTAATTCGAAGGAATGCTTAAGACTTTCGCTAAATAAAGCAATGGGATGTAATTCACCGGTAGTCTGTCTCTGCAAAAGAACTGCACCAAAACCAATGCCACCGGCATCGGTATGAAGCTCCGTTTTAGGTTCATGATCATAAATTCTTAATAGCGGAGAAGATGATAACTTCGATTGCAATGCCCGTAACGCATCCATTTTTTGAAATTTTAGAATAATTATGAATAAATCTTCGATAATACTTCGATAATTTGATTGATCTGTTTTTGAGTGGTTGGTATTGGCCACTCAAGCTTTTTTTTATTTTGTCAGAGTTAGGTTTAAACCCATCTTGGGTGATTATAAGTCCTAGGAATTCTGTTTCTATTTTGAGAAATTCACACATATCAAGCTGTATTTTCAGGTTGAATTGTGATAAGCGCTTAAGGACTTTTTGAAGATTTTTGATGTGGTTATCTAGATTAAAGTCCAGATATCCGTAACAAATTTTCCCTGTTAGTCCGTGAAGGAAATTGTTCATGGCCCTTTGGAAGGTTGCGGGCCCGTTTTTCAATCCAAATGGCATTCGGGTAAACTCGCAGTGCTCCTGATTGGTAGAAAATGCAATTTTTTCTTGTGATTCCTTATCTATTTGAATTTGGTGGAAGCCGGACTTTAAATCCAATATTGAAATGTAAGTGAATTTCCCAAGGTTATCCAGTATTTCCTCCTTTGTCATCTTAATTTGTCATTAATGGTCTTCTCATTTTATTTTCTTCCCGTATACCTGAAGCGTCGGGTTTTTTTCGGAACTATCCAACTGTCTAGCAACTCTTTTATGTGATGTTCTACGTCTTTCCTATAGTGGTGAGGATATCTGTATGTTTTGTGTATACAGGATCCTCATCTTTAGTACTTATCTTATCCTTGATATTTATCCTTGCTTTAACAGGACTTTTTGATTCTCATAAATAGTGTTTATAAGAACCCTTTATCATGTTCGCTTAAATCTCGGATGCGCTCTCTGTTCGGACCATTTCAGATATTATTTCTCGACTTATTAAGTTATTACCATAAATTTGTATGGGCTGGATTGTTCGAAATTGTTCCGTTTAAGTATAATTTCGGAAAGCGTTTTGGTGTTGCTGGTGTTGGTGTGTTATTTAGAAAATTCAGTTGTTTCAAAGTTGTCGGATTTGCACAATCGGGGCTCTAAAATGATGTTTTCATTTAATTCTTTGTGTTCTTACAATATCCAGTCACCATTTGTTTTAGTTTTAAAAGTTACAATATGATTAGAATTTGTTTGGGTAGTATTTCTGGAATTTAAAAATTTTGCCATTTAGTGCTACGGTGTATTTGTTTTATAAAAAAGGTTAGCATTCATTTAGGCCATTGATTGTGAACTTAATATTCCATCGAAGTATTCTTGGAAATTTAGCTCGTAGTACTGATGTTTTGGCAGATTGTGACCGAAAAAGTTTATTTTTCCTGTTTTCGTCACTTCTTGGGTTCCCAAAATATTTTTGATTTTTCTAAAGATAACAGATAATTGAGTATTATATTGGGATTTATTATGTTCTTATTAGTCCCCGTGTTTATTAAAATGTTTATGCTTTGTTCTGTTATTTTATTTTTACATTTGATAAATGGAAGGGATTTAACCTTCTGAAGTATCTTCAGAATTTACCTGTTTTGGCTCAAGATCTGGAACCGTTTCATGATTAATAAAGACTTATATCGTATTGATCGTACGGAAGGGTCAACTTCCATTGGTGAAGGTTCACTTTGCTCTTGTGCCGGCCAACTTTGTTTTTTCATTTGTATATTTATAGAATTAGGGTTAATGTCCCTTTCGTGCTGAAAATTGTTTGGTTTATTTTGCGTATTGATCTTCCTCGAATTGGTCATTATAATTTTATTTGATTTGAATTTACATAGGAAAGCGTAAGCTTCCTCTTTGTTTTTGGGTTTTGCCGCTTGGGCATAGCCAAAATAGGGTATAGTTAAACCAGAAATAAAAGCCGCCTTTCTCAATGAAGCTGCATATTGCATGCCATGAACCGTTGTAAACCGAATTCTGTCTGGCTAGCGATTTAATTATTGAAAAATGTATGCACAGATATATTTTCTTCTTATTCATTACTCCAAATCTGTGACTTATAGTATGGGAGTTCCTGCTTATCCCCCAAGACTTCGAGTAATATTTGTGATATTTCCGTGAAATTTTCTGGATCCCTGGCAAGTCATAGTATGTTTTTTACCTTTCCCTCAATTTTATTTTTGACCGCTTGAAGGTACATTTTAAATTGTTGAGGTGAGACCATTTCCACAAACATGTTAAGTGTCTCTTCGGCCGTGTTAAGCTAAGAGGTCACTTGTTTTTTTGTTTCCGTCGAAAGATGGAATGAATTTAATTGGATCTGCGAAATATTTTGAACTAAATAAATCTAGTTGCATCTGCGGAATATTTTGAACCGGAACCGCAGCAGGCATCTCTGTTTTTGGATTTAAATTTGCGAGTGCTTGGCATAATTGGACCTGTTTCTCACTTAAATATGTAAGTGTTGGGTAATAGCACCAAATTGAGCGGATATTTGCTCTAAATTGGCTTCTGTCATGGTTGGAGAGATTTCTTCTTCTGATCTAAGTTCCTGTTTTATTAAATACATATCTCGATAGATTTCTCCCTTTTCCGATCAATTTCGCTATATCGAGAAATCGTGGGCAGTATTTTTATTTCGTCTTTTCGCGATAAGCGACGGTTAACGAGTTCCTTAATTATTTTTTTTTTTGCCTATCTTGTAGTACAAAAAGAAAAGGGTCGATTTACTGTATCTATCTTGTAGTTTACAGTATCGAACTTCTCTTATCTATCTTATAGTGTAAGATAATTTAGGTAAAAGAAGAGGGTTTCTCTTTATATAAGAATAAAACAAAATTTCTTACTATTTTGCAATTGTTGTTGAGTTGGTTCTTGTGGAAGTCTGGATAAAGCGGGTGGAATCCTAAAGCCTCGTATCGGTTGGTACTGCACTGTAAAAGTTCCTTGTTTTTTTTGCTTAGACAGATTCACTTTTTGTATTTGCTCATTTCCTTACACAACACTTTATTTTACTTATTCACACACACTGCTCAGCTGCGCCAATTATGAGTTAGAGACTTACATGAACATAAAAAAAAATATTTATTTTTATCAATTTTAATATTTTACACTTGTATGTTGTTACATTCTTAATTTTAAAATGTTAACTTAACTAAAAAGTAATTTTGAATTATAATTTATAATCTAACAAATACTTATCTAAGCTTTACAATTATTTTCCCAGTAAAATTAAGAATTGCATAAAGAATGGTTTTCAATTATTCCGCGTTGTTAAAATCAGGGTTTCGAACCCGCACAATTTTGGGTTCGGGTTCGGGTTCAGGTTCAAAGCAAGAAAATAATTGGGTTCGGGTTCGAGTTCGGGTTAAAAAAAAAAATAAAACTTCACAAGTATTTCATTAGAAAATTATCGTTTGATTTGACTCTTTGTGGTACTAAACTTAACTTTAAAGCCGCTAACACAATTTGCGCAACTTCGGATAAAAGTAGAATTTCAATTTTATAATTTTCCCACCATTGCATAATATTTTTCTCCACATGTGGACATTCATAAACAGCAAATTCCTGTTTCACGCTTAGTTCAAAGTCAACTTGGAACCCGGTTGAATCGAACCCGCGAAATGTTGGGTTCGGGTTCGAAAAAATTACTAAAAATGTTTGAACCGGAGCGGGTTCGAGGTTCGGGTTCGGGTTCGGTTCGAAACCCTGGTTAAAATAGAACTCCGTTGTATTACAATGTTGTTGTGTCTGCAACTTAATATCTTTGACATTCTTCACCTTTATGTATTTGGCTTTGTATTATTTGCGGTTGCAGCACTTATGGTAATATAATACCAGAAACACAAATTTAAAAAAAATACTTCAGAATCTTGACTAAAACTAACGTGGTATAAACACAAATAAATATGTAAATTTACCTAATCTAAACAATAATTTGTATTAACTATACGTTAGTTCTATCAACTGATATCCATTTTACCTAACAACCGTCTTGATTTTATTTCGGTTTGACCTTCTATGCTAAAACCTAGTGTTTCCAATAATTTCCCATAGCCTAAATATTGATAAAACAAGTTTCATGCCGAAGATTCACAAACAGTAATTTCCTCTTTTATTTTATTCTCATTTGCATGCTCAATCCGCATTGCTTTTTTTTCAGCGAAATATTAGCTTTTGTACATGGTAGTTCGGATCATAGCATTCCTAGATATACAAGCCGTCAGGTTAAAATTTGAACTTAATATGAAAAAACCCTTTATTTACAGACACATCTTTATGTCATGGCGTCATACCATTTGTTCGAATTTTTTTTTATAATAAGCCATTAGTGCCACCTACTTATAAACTCGACTAATTAAATATATTTAAAAAACAAAATGGACGTGTAGTTTCCGTGTTTGAAATCAGATGGCGGTAATACAAAATTTAAATATTTAAATTGACATTTCAGAAAACAATCCAAAATATAAAATAATGTTTTAGCAAGTTTAACGATCATGCGAATGTATTTCATAAGAAATACGCTAAAAAATATTCTAAACCGGATGACGTAATTTACCTATTAATTCTTTGTATCGTGGGTTAAAACGGACTACTGTTTGTCGGTTCATAATATTTTTGGCCGATTTTATGTGAATATCTCATTCCTTTTTTAAATACTGTTTTGTTTGCCCTATGTATGTTTGACTAAAATTACAATGAGCTCGAGTTTGCCGAAGATAGTGATGTATCGGTTGCAGCACGATCCAAAAAAACAAAAATGCTTATCAATTTTGATGTAGGCGACAAAAATTGAAGCTCATCGAATACGGATCCTAATAAAAAATTTAACGACCATCCCAATCTACTTCATAAGAAATACGCTAAAAAAATGTTAAACATATGTATAATCATCTGGATTTAAAAATCGATGGTGGCGTAGCAAATTCGTATGATTCCAATGCTAGTACCGAACGTGAAAGCAACGATGAAAATTCAGAGCATAAATTCGATCCGGACATTATTGATTTGAAGACAAAAAGTTCGGAAGATCAACATTGACAAAATTGCAACACTATCGAAACAGGCATTTGGTGATTTAAATCGAATAAATTTGAATAATGATATTCATATCTCTAACGGTGGAAATGAGTTTAACAAAAAGAATTCTTCAGCTCAAATAAAAACACGAAAATTTATTCAAGTAAAAGATACCATTCGTCAATTAAAAATTAATTAACTTACAAAACATTTTTTTGTAATTTTAATAAAATAAAGTATTTATTATTTATTTGTATAAATCCGGGGAAACCAAATCATAAATCAAACGGATTATTAATTTTTAAAACTCACTCGAACAGAAAATAGTAACCGAAATATATAATTTTTGTGGTAAACTTCAGATGTCACTAATTCTTCACTAACATTTTGACAGTGTACAAAATGGAAAAGTTGTATGTTAATTTTTGACATTTTACATCAACAAATGTCATACAACACTAGCCAAATCAAGTCGTGAGCAAATAGAAGTGTTAAAAGTTAAATTAAAAAATAAAATCGGATATTTATATTTATTTACGATGGGTGATGGAAAATACGGTATTTGTTTACAACCATGCACTTGTGGCGGCATAAATAAACACAAAACATAGCATGCACGAGCGATGAAATTAAAACCGGTTCTGTGATGTCATATAGAAACAAGTGTTGCGTATAAACTAGTTTATTCATGATATATGTGAATTGGTGTTACCACCTAAATATATAATAGTACAATATATTTATGTTAGAGGGTGTCTGATTACAATCATACTTCAACCTACGTTACATCCCCCTTTTTAATCTGCATTGATAAAAACTAGTGCCTACATACATATGTTCTAATATTATTACCAATTGATCTGTTTATCTTAAAACTATTACATCGTAGTGCTTACTTCTAATATAATTAGCAATTCACTTCTTAAGTACTATCTTATACCTATTACATAGTGCTTCTTCCCCTTTTTTTTAAATTAATTCATATTATGTGTTACCCGTTACCATGTTTTGAATGCGATCGATTACAAATCCAGTTTTTGAACTGGCTTAACTATTCTTCCCGATCTAGTGGTTACAAAGTTAGACGTCAGCGGCGCCGAACTAAGAGGTGATTGTATAATCGACATATCGTTTGACGCAACTGAATTGAAAGTTTGACCTGAATCCGCTTGGACTTGATTAGAAAACTGCATACATGGTTCGCGCTTGACGTTTATATGTGCTCTGTTTACACCCAGATGGTGTGAATTTCTACGAAATAGTCTGTCATCGTCTGATTTTACCAGCACTGACCGTGGTTGGTCTAAATTGTTTACTACTTTTCCTCCTATCCATTCCCTAGGTGCAACCTGAATCCGAATCCTATCATTTGTTTTAAACGGTTTTCATTCCTTTGAACCGCGATCTGCATACATCTTTTGCTTGTTTCTTGCATTTTGTAAGTTCTCGGTTACGTGCTTTATTATTCTAGGTTCAAGTAGCCTGTTGCATGTGGGTATGTTTGTTCTTGTTAAACGGTTCATAAGACGTTGATTTGGTGATTCCAAGTTATCATTTCTAGGACTATTTCTATAGTTTTGCAATGCTAGGTAGACGTCTGTACCATCCTTCGCGCATTTTTTTAGCAACAATTTCATGGTCTGTACCGCCCTCTCAGCCAGACCATTACTTCTAGCAAAATGTGGGCTAGACGTTCTATGTAAGAAATTCCATTGATTGCTGAATTCCTTGAATTCGTGGGACGCATATTGTGGGCCGTTATCATTTTCCAAAATTTGTGGCGTGCCATGAACCGCAAATACCTTTTTTACGAATTTAATCACACTTTGTGAAGATAAATCTTGAAGTTTTTCGAAGTCCATAAATCCCGAGTAACTATCAACTATCACTATATAAGTTTCTGCATCGAAATTGAACAAATCGGATGCTACTATTTGGAATGGTAAAGTGGGTACTTCCTTGAGTATGATCGGTTCCTTTATATTAGACCTCTGCGTTTGCTGGCACACTCCGCACGTCTCAATATAATGTACCATATCCTGGTATAAGCCCTTCCAGTAGCACAATTGTTTTGTCCTCCTAAGTGTTGTTTGGATACCAAGATGTCCAAGATGAGTGGATTTCAATATTCGCGGTATCATTGTTCTGGGGATCACTATTTTATCACCCTTAAAAATAATATTATCAACTATAGATAGTTCTTCCCTGAAATTAACAAAATGCTTTAGTTCCGCCGGTATTTTTGTGGTGTCACTAGGAAATCCTTCCAAAATGTATTTCTTTAATATATTAAGCATTTTATCTTTTTCTGTTTCATGCAAAAGCGCGGTTTTCGCATCCTGCGTCATTGGAACCACCATACACAATTCTAACTCTTCATTATTATCCTGCGGAACCTCATTAACACTATCTCTGCTTAAACAGTCTGCTATCGGTATATGGATGCCTTTTCTATATGTTAACTTGAAAGTATATGGCAATACGTCGAACAGGATTCTTTGTAATCTGGCTGGTGCAGTATATAATGTTTTTTTGAAGATGGTTTCTAATGGTTTGTGATCCGTTTCTACAATTATTTTGACATCTTTGTTAACATCGAAGAATTTTAACACTGGTGGCGACACGAGCGCTTTCTTAATTTCTATGAAGGCTTGTTCTTGGGGCCAGTCCCAATAAAATGCAACATCTTTTCGTAATAACTGTCTCAAGGGTGCTGTCATTTCCGAAAATCCAGAAATAAATTTCGAAACATATGTGACCATACCGAGCAACCTTTGCACTTGTTTGACATTGTTGGGTTTTTCTAGTTTTTCTATTGATTTTAACTTTTCTGGGTCTGGTTTTAACCCATCAGCTGTGACTATATGACCAAGAAATGATACACTACTGCTTTCGAACTCGCATTTGCTTTTATTTAACTTTATCCCTTTAGTTTTTAGTGCAGATATCACTTTAGATGTGACTAATCTCAGCTCGTCTAAAGTTCCAGCGTGAACCAAGATGTCATCCATGGAACATTCAACATTCGAAATGCTGTCCAGTGTTTGTGACATCAACTGTTGGAACACTTCCGGAGCTGAAGCCAGCTCAAAAGGAAGTCTCAGGCACGTATAACGCCCCCATGGCGTCAAACGCCAAATACTTTTGTGTTCTTGTTGAAACTGGTACTTGCCAAAACCCTTTCACCGAATCTAGTTTTGTGAAATATTTCGATCCACAAATTCTACTAGAGATTCCTTCTATTGTTTTGAGAGGGTAATGTCTCCTTAGAATGTTTTTATTAACTTGTGATGGGTCCATACAGAGGCGAAGTTTCTGGTTTTTGCGTACAATCACAATAGGCGACACCGCTATTGAAGGCTCTTTAATTGGTTTGATAACTCCCAATTTAACCATGTTGTCAAGTTCTGCTTTGACTTGGTCTCGTAAAGCGTAAGGGATCTTACGGGGAGGTATTATCTCAAATTTCGCATTAGGAATGATATCTATATCGTAAATAAAATCCTTTATACAACCTAAACCTGTGAAAATATCGTCAGTATTTACTGTCTTCTCAACGCGACCCACTGTATTCACCTCCACACGAGCCAGCAAGTTCAATTTCACACAAGCTTTTATTCCTAAGATTGGAACCGTATCCATATTAATGATTTTAAAACTCAACGTATACTTATTTTTGCCGCAAAAACACTCCAATTCAGTTTGACCCAAGACGTTTAATTTATGACCACTAAACGAAACTAATGACCGAGAGTCTGATTTTTCAATTCCACTGCCCAAGTGAGCTGCCAATTTGCTACTAATGACATTACACTGGGCGCCTGTGTCTAGTTTAAACCTTATAACTTTACTATTTATTACTAACTCTTGAAACCATAGGTCCTGGCCAACACTATTCACTTCCAAAATACCTACAACCAAAAATGACTGTGTAAACCCTTCCTGATCGAGATCGGACGAATCACCCTGCTCTATCTCATCGACTTGTTTCTTTTTACCCACTTTTTGATTTATATTGACTTTTTTGTTCGTACACGTTACATCAAAATGCCCCATCCTTTTACAAATTGCACAACTTTTTCGAAATGCCGGACAGTTTCTTGGTGCGTGTGTTTTATTGCACCGATTACAATCATATTCAATGGTCGGGACATGGTTATTCCTCCGTCCGGATCCAGGCCTATCAATGCTTCTATCTATTAAACTTACTTCGGTTTCGGTTTTAAATATTTTCATTTGCTTTGTAGCCAGTTCATAGCCTTTACCCAACGTCACCACTTTATTTAGTGTTAAATCAGAATGGGTTAGTAATTTTTCCCTCAAATTTTCTGAATTAACCCCTATAAGAATTTTATCTTTTAACAACTCCTGCTCTAAATCCTCAAAATTACATTTAGCTATCTGAGTTTTACTTCTCGTTAAAAAATCATCAAATGATTCACTAGGACTCTGATTCATTTTATTGAATACATACCGCTCATACGTAACGTTGGATTTAGGTGTGAAATATTCCTCGAACTTTGTGACCAACTCATTCAACGTCATTTTATCCTGATTCAATTTAAACGTCTGGAATATTGGTATTGCCATTGGACCTATGCACGTCATGAATGTGGCAGCCTGAATATTGTCATCTTTCTCTGATAATCCTGTTGCCGTTACGTAGAATTTAAATTGCTGGACCCATAACTTCCAATCATTTTCCGGGTTGTCGCTTAACAGAAGTTGTTTAGGTGGCCGAAGACTTTCCATGTTTTTTTTTTTTTTTTCGAATTCCGTCTCCAAAATAGAAAATTTTAATTTTTGGTGTTAATTTAATTTATTGTTTCCTACAATTTCACGTTTTTATTTTCGGATGGCTTACTCTTCCGGTAAATTTTCGAGATTACGTGTCTCCTTTTTTATTTCAGTTTCAAGATGGATTCTACTAACACGTTTTTATTTCTTCACTTTCTTATATTTATCTATAAGTTTCGCTCGTATATTACATATATGATGATTCATATATTAGTTTTTTTTTTTTTTTTATATTTAATTATTAACTATATACGTTTCTACCTATTTGTTTCTTTAAATTAATTAATTTTTAATTTTTTTTTTTTTACATCTGACACCATGTGATGTCATATAGAAACAAGTGTTGCGTATAAACTAGTTTATTCATGATATATGTGAATTGGTGTTACCACCTAAATATATAATAGTACAATATATTTATGTTAGAGGGTGTCTGATTACAATCATACTTCAACCTACGTTATAGTTCACAGCTCTAAAAATTCACGTAAACTAAAACCGTTGCACGGCTCTCGTGTCATTTTGGAATAACTTATTGACGATTGGAGCATCACGGATTCCACCTAGTGGAAAATTTTTAAACTGATGTACCTGATAATTTGACGTTCGAAATTATTGTAAACAATTCCAATTTTGAACTGTAAATACAATTTTTATACTTACCGGGTTGCTAATAATTGTAATTTATTCCAATTCCGGACTATAAAAACAATTTTTAATTACCGCATTGCTAAATTTTCTTTCGTCGCATTTGTGACAAATGTCATTTTATCAGGTGCATCATTTTAACTATTGTCCTCGAGAGGCGCTTTCTCTACTTTTACAATCGTCAATAGCAATCGCCACTCGAAAATTTTTCCAAAAAGTAACAAAGGAAAAAAACGTTTTATCAATACACATATACTACAGTACAGTTTTTAGCCAGCGTCATGATCGACAAGTTGTAGTAAAAAATGTAAAGTAAAAAATAATTTGTACAAGCAATTTAAAAGTAGTTTTTTTATATAAATTTGGTGACAATAAAAAACATCCCAGTGGAATACTTACCTAATAAATAAATTCAACAAATGTAGTGAATATAAAGTGAATTAAATAAAAGTTGAAAACATAAAATTATTTCCACGCATTTTATTTCTGTCCGCCATCACATCGACCCATAATTTCGTTCGGAGACGCGGAGCGCTAAAATAAAAACATTGGGGATATACGATAAGTAGAGATATCATGCGAGCCCCGGCGCTCCTCTACTTATACACACACCCACCCCATACACTATTCAATTAATACCAGAACGTATGAACAATATGTGTTTTTAAGCGCTGGAACATTGTTCCAAATAGAACTTTTCAGCAAGAATTTTTCAGAAGTTCTAATAAAAACAATGAGAGTAGAACTCGGTTAAATTATGAAAACGAGACTTAATTTGTAATACAGATTATTTTAAAGAAATCGACTATAAATTATTTCTATTGTTGGCAGCAAAGCCAGAAAAACGTGGGGTGCAATTTAACACATGACGAGCAATTGACGTTTGTGCTACATATCCATATAAACCAAAGTGTTTCGATTCCAAAAACATCATTTCGTGGTAGACAAAATGATTTGGATTGTGTTGTGCGATATATTGTATATATAAATGAACATATTATACATACCCATTTCTAGTGCATCTGGAATGGACTTAATTAGCTTTGAACCAGTAACTCCAAATTATATCCAACCTAGTCAAAAACTAGAACCACCGATGATGGATTAAACGTCAACCAAGCTGTTGCTATTCCTAATCAAAAACTAAGTAGTAGCACCACAAAAGAGTAAGCATTTAAAAATGTACGCTTTGTTGTTTATATACATACCTACTATGTATCATACTGTTTATTTAATGCTTACAGAATATAAGTGCTCCTTAAAATCTTGCCCTTTGAAAACACGACAACGTCGTGAAACCGATTATAAATGGGATGGCCACACAGAATTTTATACCAGCTCAATTCTTCAAGTAAAATGTGGTGATTGTCAAGAATTAAAATTAAAATGCTACACGTCAAAGTTGTATGGTGCTAATCGAGAATTTAATGCTTTCATTGCTGTACTTAAAGAATCTGGTTTTAATGTTTCATTCCCAGAAAACAAATATTTAGCTATTACGGATCAAGATAAAACGAAAGTAATCGATCTTGATAAAAAGCGTGAACCTTACTATGCATGTACGATTCGTGCAAATATTACGATTAATAAAAATCTCATGGATATATCTCAAGAAATTTCGTTGGCAACGTGTCATCATGTATTTTGCAATAATTGCATGACGTCCCATATAAAAAGTAGTCATATGTACAAAGTTTGCATGCGGCTGAGGCTGACAATTTATTCTACTGCACAAATAAATCGTGTAATGGATGTATTCCGATTAATCGAACTAACCAGGATAAAATTGTACTCCTTTATTGTCCCGAATGTATGGTCAGTTTAATTGAATCGATTGCAAAACGATTCACACTGGGATAACATGTGATGAATTTCAAAGGAAAAATAATTCCCAAAATTTGCCAACCGTGCCAGCTGCAAATATTAATATGGGAGCTTTTACTAAAACTATAATTTAGAGATTATATTACAAATGGGACGATCGATTTGCAAGACAGGCTAAAGTTGAGCTTAACACTGCTTCTGCGGGTGATTTTAAATGTAGTTCAGCCAGACGAAAATATGAAAATGGATCATATAACAGTAAGGTCCTACTCAAAAGCGGTCAAAGAGAAAATCGTTACTGATTCTTTAAATCATGTGTTCATCAACAATATGTATGAATTTTTATCAGGGTTTGAGAATTACCTATTCCAGCTGATTAAAACCGATTTATTTCGAAATTCGGAGTCTTTAAAAAAACATAAAAATTTTTTGCCATTCTATAATGCCGAAGAAATCGCCGTGTTCGAGAAAATGACTGAGTTTAATAAGAAACAAGAAAGGAGCGGATCAACCGAAATTTGAGCTTTTAAATTTATACTCGACGAAAATGGATCAATTTAACTGGTTGCGAGATTTGACGGCAGAAAATATCAACACTGTCGAAGGAATTATTTCATTAGATATTTCAACGAAAATTGAATTTTTTATTAATAATCTTGCCGGTTTTGGGGCAAAAAAACACAATTGAACCAATCATAAGCACAATCGATATATCCAAAGAATATTTCGGAATCAAAGGATTAAATATTCTGCGAACAGGACTTAATAAGTGTTTCAGTATAAACTCCATCTACTACAATAATACGAAAATAAAGAACATGTTCCTCCTACATCTACCTAATTAACAATACTGATACAAATGAGTTTATTTTGTGCGAACATTTATGGTCCTCGTTGATTAAATACATCTATAACGAATTTAACAGAAAGGAACCTAGTAATATTATTAACATTTAATAAAAAAAATGTAATACAAAAATTATTAAACTTTCGACGATACCTATAAATGGACGTCCAATTCTTACCGAATAGGTATATTTTTGAGATGTTATTAAATTCGATCAGTAATTTTAAAACTGTTGGTCTCATCGAAATGAATACAATCAAATATGATTTAACACCTACCTGCAAAATACTTGTAAACATATTATGACACGTCAAAATTAAACGGGGTCAATCCGGCCGATATGATAAAATAATTGATATACATAATATGCTGGCTGGTCGGTAATAAAGAATAAAAACAGTATTGTACTAGAAAAGGATAAAATATATTTTTAATTTTAAAATTTTGCAATTTTTTAATTTATACTGTTTTTAATTTACTATTTAACGGAATTATTGCACTGTTAAAAATATTTTCAAAATTCGAATTTTCGAAAAAGAAAAAAACATTGTGTATAGCTAACTTCATAATATCTTACGTCATTGATTTCGTTTTTATTAATTTTATACTGTATTTACATTACTTTTCTACGGGTACCATTTGAAACGCGATATTTTAAAACGCGATTTGCCAAAACCCGATATTTCAAAACGCGATATTTCAAAACGCGATATGGTACAAAACGCGATATGGTACAAAACGCGATATTTCAAAACGCGATATTTCAAAACGCGATATGGTACAAAACGCAATATGGTACAAAACGCGATATTTCAAAACGCGATTTCCTAGTTCTGATCGTACATGTTCAATTTTATCATTTTGGTGAAGGAAAATTTTATTAAATTAAAGAAGATTAATAATTATTATTATTTTAAAATTTTAATTTTAAAATATCGTGTTTTGTACCATATCGCGTTTTAAAATATCGCGTTTTGAAATATCGCGTTTTGTACCATTTCGCGTTTAGTACCATATCGCGTTTTGAAATATCGCGTTTTGTACCATTTCGCGTTTTGTACCATATCGCGTTTTGAAATATCGCATTTTGAAATATCGCGTTTTAAAATATCGCATTTCGAGCGGATCCCCTTTACATATACATACAAATAAAAAATAAATTTGTACAATTTTATTTTTAATTATAATTAACAAATTACTAAATTTAAATTATTAGTTTCAAAATATGTTATACTAAAAGGTTTACTTTAAAAATAAACCAAAAAATATTTTCTGTTACGAGTATTTTTCATTCACAAAATTGTAATCAAAACTGGTCAATTTTACATGGGTTCTTATGGGAAAACGTAAAATGTATACTCCTTAAATTAAGCTTCATAATTTAAAGGGTCGATGGCTTGTATATCTAGGAGCTTTGTTTGGATTAAAATAAAACGAAATATTTAAGTTGCATGTTGGTGTTTATAATGGAATGTAATAAGCAAGAATAGCACAGCTTTCGCCGATTCTGTTCATCTCTTTAAAATAGAATTTTTTTTGGAGCTTTAGGATTACCATAGCACATTATTTCGTTGGATTTTTTACATTCCAGTGTAATTGTTACTTACTAACCAAAAGTTCGAATATCTCTTATATTATTATGTTGGTACATTTGCATTTTGCAGCTATTTAACAAAAATACAAATTATGTAGACCCTGTTTATCTATTCAAATGAAATCGGATTTTAAATAAATTGGTTTATAAAAGCAGCGGCTAAATAAAAACAATAGAGCGCGGAAAAGCAAAAAACTCTTTTATTTTTATTTAAATTTTCAATAATAATTTTTGTTTTTTTTATTTAAAAATTCGATTATGTAAATAATTTTTCTCTTATCAATTTTTCTTTCATTAAAAATTAATCAATTACAATAGTAAATAATTGAATTTTGTGTTTTTGTTGTTTTTTTATTTTTTGTGAAATAATTTATTTAATTTCAATTAAACCGGAAGAAAACTTCGTTTATTGAAAGTTTATATTTTCCCATTATTTTAAAACTTTTTTTTTTTGCTGCAAGTAGAATGGTAAAATAATTTTAATGTTCGATAAATTTGAAGTACATCTTTTTAATCAAAATAACTTTTATTTTTCGCATTTTATGGTTTAGGGATAAAACCTGCTTTAGATAATGGATTTGTCTGTATCGCAAAAAAAAAAAAAAAACATAAACTGAAATATGAAAATTGGTTGTGCTGCTACTGATGGGTATAATTTTACTAATAACTCCCTAAGGTAGTTTCAACTTATTACAACTATTCACTTTACTGAAATTTGTATTATTCACTAGAAACTAATTTTTTGTTAACGATGAGTAAAATAAATTTGGATAATTGAAAATGTATAGAGTCACCGTTTGGGTATATTAAAATATTTAACACTTAGACACTGATATTCCAAAACAGCATTTATTCAGCTAAAAGCTTTTTTTTGTACCAAGTTTAACGTGTCACTAAATAAATTACATCGGTATAATAATAAACAAATTCAAATATTTTAAATCTGGATTTTTATTTTTACTAAGAAATTCTATAAATGAATATACCTAATATGTGTCGTGGAATAAAAAAAAAGTCGTGGGAGGCATACAAATACAAGTGTGATTTATTTTTGGATGCTGAAATAAAACAAAATTATAAACTTTTTGAAAAATATTTGTTTGGTTAAAAGCTTTAATCAAATAGATTTAAGCTATCGAAACCGTATCTCTTTAACGATTTTATTAATGGATGTGGCGTATTTTGCTAAACAGGTTGTTGTTTTATTTTCATCTCGACGCGGGATTCGATTTTTTTTTTGTTTTAAACATATCCAAAATACCATAAAATGGTTTAATTAAAAATTTTATTAGCTTTCATTTCATCCTACACTCTCGTGTTATTATAACTTTCTAAATGAAAATATCAATAATGACTCTAAAGTTAAATGTATATCACAACAATGAAACCAAAATATTGCCAAAAGCATATTTACACTTAAGACACAAACATAAGAGAAATAAAAAAAAATTTAATTAAGTAAAAGCAAATTATATTTTCCAGTTCTCCAACCCGACCTAAATTATAAGTATAGTATGTATATATGGATGTACTTGTTATGGGGTAGAGGGGTTTTTATTTTTTTAAAGCTTGCAAATTGGCATTGAAGAGTATTTTGTTTAAGGTAAAAACAAACAAAGCTGCTTTAAGAGGTTATTACCTCGGTTGGTTGTATTATTTTAACATAATTATCCAATCACTGTCATTTTATACTGGGTATTATAGTGTTAGTGATATACATAAGTCTTTCCATAAATTAATAAAGTCCGTCGCACTGAATAGTTTTCAATATTTAACTACAAAATATAAAATTTAATAATTTTGAATTAAGGTTTTGGTAAATAATCTCTTTATTGTTGAAAGCATCTCATTTAGTTCAAAATTAAGTTTAGGTTTTGCCTAATGCCCAAATTAAAGCAATATAATAATGTGGTATTATTAAATTCTACTTATTTCATATACGTTTATAATATAATTTTCAGTTTTTTTTTCTCTGCATTAGGAGTCGAGTGTAGGCTTCGCAATATAAGTGGTTATCCCACAGATGTTGTGTAAACCCGTAATTTTAACAATATATTTTATTAACTATATATAATACAATTTGAGTTAACAATATTCATCAGACGATATATTCTCTTTTTAATGTCTACCTTGTACTGCCGTAGAAAACAACTCATGTTCACCACACTCTCAGCTGCTACTCTCTTCGCTTCGATGTACACTCAGTATTATTCTGTTTTAATTCATTGCTATACTCCGTATGAACCGGGTGCCACATTCCTCCTATATTTTAATATAGGAGATAATGGCTTATCGACTCTCTATTTCAATCTGTAAAAGTAAGAGATAAATTTCCGGAAATAGTTTCATTTGCAGCAGTTGGAATCTCCTTAACATGACTTATATTTCTTCTAATTTTCCTGCCGTTCTTTAACATTACGACTTCATTTCCAGTTCAATTACCTTGAACTGCGTGGATGAATAAGCTGATGTCAGCTTACGAGGGAAAATGACGTTGCGAAGGAGAACCTCGTCTCCCACTTGAATATTCCTCTCTCTCCTTTCCGTTTTGTTTATTTATCATGTCCAAGTCTCTGATCGACGCGTCAATGCTTCTGTATCATCTACGATATCTTGAACTGCGGGAAGTGTGTCTCTTATTACTCTGTTGAACATCAATTCAGAAGTTAATATGCCTGTTGTTCCATGAAGAGTAACATAGTAAATTAATAAAAATTTCTGAAGCTCCTTCTTGTAGTCGATTTTTAGAATATTCATTTTTAAGACGCTTGACGAGGGACCTGTCATGTTTTCCACTTCTCCGTTTGCTTGTGGCCCGTAAGGTGATGATGTTATCAACTCAATGTTGTTATTTTGACTGAAATCTTTATACTTCCGACTTACAAACTGACGACCATTGTCTGCTGTAATGGCTTTAGGATAACCGAGTCTGGAGAATAGTTCTTCTAAATTATCAATTATGATTGTCGACGTAATACTTTTCAGGTATTTCAGTTCGACATATCTTGAATAGTAGTCAATAATAACAAATACATATATTTGATCCGGTAGCGGTCCTAAAAGATCCATAGCGACACATAACTATGGCTCATTTGACATTTTAGGTCGATTCATTGGAGAAGGTTTTGACGAATTTGAAACTATTAAGCAACCTCGACAATTTTTTACAAATTGTTCTACTTGACGATCCATTCCCGGCCACCAAACCTTTGAACGCAGCCGTCACTACATCACGGTTCCCCCGGGTGTCCTTCATGTGCAAGATGTAAAATGTGAGACCCCATACTGGACGGAATCACAATCTTAGTGCCCTGTCGTGCCCTGGTTAGCTGCCGTTAACAATTCATCATCCATTAAGCTTTGTTGAGCAGTTTCTGTGACGGTGACAGCCTGTGGCACGACATTCTCTACATAAATGCTATAGAACGATTCGGAATTATTGAGTTTGCAAAGACGTGAAACTGAATCCGCTATATTATATTTTCCCGCCTGATATATTATTTTAAATTTAAAGTTCAAAATTTTTTTTTTTTTTTTTTTTTTTAAATTATTCTGGTGATTCCAGATTGATAAATATTTAAGAAGTGGAGAAATTGTTAAGAGTTTGCAATTCAGTTTCGATCTGCGAGCATGTGAAAAATAAATCATTTTTCAGTACATCTCATCAGGCTATAGCGACTACAAGAAAACAATTTCTCCTCTTCTTAAATTTAAAGGATTGAAGTCGAAGCACCCAACTCTCAATCCTTGCTGGAGGTTTCGATGTAGGTTTGAAGATTGCGTCCAGTTGCTTATGGTCGGTGACCAGTTCGAATTCAATGCCGGCTAAATAATAATAAAACCGCTCAACACTCCAATCCAAAGCCAGGCTTTCTTTTTCTGTCTGGGAGTACCTTTTTCCACTTCCGAAATGCTTTTACTTGCAAAGGATATAATATGGAGAACTCCATTTCTATCGAATTGAATTAGAACCGCTCCTAATGCAACTGGGCTGGCATCCGCAGTTAGGCGAGTTCGCTACTTTGGATTAAATTATGAGAGCGTTGAAATTCTGGCTAACAATTTTTTATTGTTCAAACGAGTTTTCTTGTAGTTGTTTCCAAACAAACTTCGCATCGCGCTTCATTAATTGTCGCATTGGTTCCGTTACGTCTGCCAAGTCGGGGATACATTTTTCGATATACGTAACCAAACTGAGGAAACTTCGAACCTCTTCTTTATTCTGCGGCGCTCGAAACCCTAAAATCGTCTTTACCTTATCAGGGTCTGGTCTTATACCAGAAGTAGACAAGATATGCCCCAAAAACTTGAGTTTTGTGGTATTCCAAATGCACTTATCGTTGTTCAATAGAATATTGTATTTTTCAAATATACACAACACCTATTTTACTGTTTCCTCCAATTCTCTTTCCGTTAACCCAAATGCGATCACATCATCCAAATAATTGATGGCATTCTTGCATGGAGCGAAAATCTTTTATAGAAAGTTGCTGAAATATTTCAGGAGCTGAATTCACACCAAACATGAGCCTTTTATACCTAAATAATCCTTTGTGTATTATAAACGTGGTTATATAACGGCTCGAAGGATCCAACTCCAACTGATGGTATGCATACTTTAAATCCAATCTTGTAAAGAATACGGCATTATGTAGTTTAGTCATAAATGATTTGAAAATTGGAAGTGGAAAGTGTTTTCGTAGTATGGCAGTATTAGTACGTCGCATATCTATACATATGCGTAGCTCTTTGTTTTCTTTAAACACAATCACAATGGGCGATATCCAACAGCTTGGTCCATCAACCCTTTCAATAATATCTAGTCCAAGAACTTCTTTCAACTTGGCCTCTACTTTTTCGTCTAACGCTACTGGTATTTTTTTCAAAGGCTGTTGTACAGGTTTGACGGTTTCATCTATACACAACCTTATAGTCACTCCCTTAATTTTTTGAAATGGTGCTTTCGATTCAACGCGATTTACATTTAGCCCCAATTTTAGGACCTCTAATTTGATAGCAGCGTTACGACCCAAAAGTGATTGAAAAACAAATTATACCCAGGGTTTGTCCAACATGGATTGGAGCTTCGAAAACCTTCTTGACTTTTAGCAGTTCACTTGTTGCATAAGGCTTTCAGCTGTATCGCTCACGTTCCACATAATAGCAGCTTTGCTATTGCAAAGCATTACCCAGTTTTCCTCGCTAATCAGTGTAAAACGACTGCTCGAATCAATTAGCATTTGAATTTGCTTACCGCCAACTTCGAACATCATTGTCGCATCCATTATTGTTTCTAACTTGTCAACCATTTTAAAACAGCTGTAATCCTCATCTTCATCTAGACTATCTTCTTTGTCTTTGATACACCTTACATTGGAATTTAACATTTAACGCCGTTAAATGTCTTCGTTTAAATGTCTTCGTTTTACATTTTCGTGCAAAGTGACCAATCGAGCCGCACTTATTACATTTAGCATCTTTTGCCGAGCACTGTTGAATTTTATCAGTGTGGGCTTTCAAGCCACATCTTCCACATTGCTCCGCTTTACCAGCTGATCGAAACCCGTTGAAATTTTGTTTATAACGCTAGATGAAGTATTACTGGTCATGGCACTAGATTGATTTGTCACTTGCTCATACATATACCTGACACAAATCAATTATTTCACTTAGAGGTGATTATCTAATATCAATCAAACGATCGAAGAAATATTCCCTGAAGAGCGATCTATAGCATTCACGGCCGAGCGATATATGTTAAATCAAGTCGATAAAACCAATTTACAACAAATAATTAACCAAATAAGACTTATTGACGACAAACCCATAAAGCAACGCTTTTATCCAATTTCTCCGGTAATTCAGCAACAAATAAATCAGGAGCTTCAAAGAATATTAGCAATGGATGCCATCGAAGATTCCACTAGTGCATGCAGCTTTAAAACTGAAATCGTTTTCATTTGATATTCATTTGATCTCAAAATGCTGTGCCTGATACACTAAATCGTTCCTTTTGAAAACAACATTGAGAGTATTCAAGTTAATTTGGATATGTCGCAATTCCAGATTGATTTTGATTCTCCTCATTTTCAAGATGCTGGATACACAGAACTATTGACCTCTTTACAGGCCAAATTAAACGTTTCTTACAATCTCCGCGTGGTTGGTGATAAAATCTATTTTACAAACCAATATGGGATCGATTGCGTGAATGACATGGCTCTGCGTTGTTGGAAGCTCTACGTTCCCACTCCTTTAGTTCCCGATTTAATAAAGCAAGCGCATAACCTTCCGCTCATCTTAGTGTGCCTAAAATGTTAAGAAACGTCAAAGAATACATATCTAGATGTGAGTTATGTAAGACTTGCATTGCAAGGCTTCCAATACGATTCTACAATCTCCTATGGATAAATCAGTTTCAATGTATCGACCATGGCAACAGCTCTACATTGACTTTTTAGGTTCGTATCCTAGAACAAAGAACGGCAATACATTTATGAAGGGTTTGGAAAATAATGTTTTTCATTTGTTCGGTACACCTGAGTCCATCGTATCAGATAATCGTCCTCAATGTGTATCCAAAACCTTTCAATCTTTGCTTCGTAGATTTAGTGTCAAACATAAAACTATCCCCAAATACTCAACGCAAAGTAACTAAATTTCACTTTTGACATAAGGTTGTTAAAATCTCCGTTAAAGCGGTGATAGACGAAACGTTCGTTTATCACTTCAAGCACATTCAAAAAAGTTGCAGTTGCGAAGCAACATGATTATGTAAAAGCATTACCGGAACGCAAAATTACATAATCGTATTATGTCTATACTACAAGTTGATCGACAATTTTCGATTATACGAGACGTATTGCCTGAAACAACATGAGAGATCGAAGTAATAGAATTCTTAAGTCTGGCTTTGCCAAGAAATTAAATACCACACAATTGTTGGAGTAGGCTCAGCTGTTCACCTGATATTTGGTTTACGGAAAAATGTTAACAAAATTATTAGGGTAAAACAGATTGACTGACCAAACGGCACAGCGGTTAAAGCTGCGGCGTTATGTTTGGGAGGTACCGGACTCGAATCCCGGTAGTGGCCGCAATACCAAAGAGATTTTCGTTATATGATTACGATCGGTGATGACGATGAACAGAACAATGTCCTCTTGTTGAGAGTGCAGGATTTATGGGCTCTACTCACCTTTCATGTCAGTACTATAGGCTGACAAAAACGTAATGGAGAAAATTTTGTTTATAATTAAGTTCCCTCTGAAGATGACGGAATATACCGTCGAAACATAGGGGTATATACAAAAAAAATAAGTTAAAAAACAAATAAATCGTGTTAATAATTTAAACAAAAGTATAAAATGATTATTTAAGACGCTTAATCACCCTGTTTGTTTGTTTTTTATCATTGCAATCTTTTCTGGGGCTCAAGGTATTCTCAATCCTATATCCGTCAAATGCTCTTTTCAACGAAAATAACGTTTATAATTGATTTACAGGTGCCAGAATTCTCTTCGTACTGAAAAATAGGTTAAAAATTGATTTTTGAAACACGCATTGTGCCGCCTCGGTGGCACAGTTGTTAGCATGCTTGCTTTAAGGTCTGGTGGTCCCGGGTTCCATTCCTGGCGGGTGATGAAAAAATCACGGCTGGTTCATGTAAGGATCAATGAATTAATGATGCGTCCAGTGAAAAAATGATTACGAAACTTCACAATGAAGCGGCCAAATCCCTCTATGGGATGTAGCGCCAGCGAAAAAAAAAAATTATGCAAATTAATCAATGCACCTAGATACAAGTTTTACTTTATTCTAGTCTAACTTAACTAATGCAATATCATTCAGTTGTAATATTAACCTAGCATATAAGTTAATTTGATGTATAAATTAGTAAACGCCGAACAAATAAATTAACCTAGCTAATTTTGTATTTTGAAACATGCGTGATTCAAATTCACACAAGCGAATTTTTGCCAAATTAACCAAAACCTGGGGTATTATTACTAAAACCAATTAAACTAGCTAAAGTTACTCAATTTGTTTTTCAGTGTAGGTTCTATATTATTTATATATCTTAGAATATCAGCTGTAACTCGAAGAAGCTTAGTAAATTGATGAATATCGATAAAATATGTTCCAAGGTGAAGTCACAGTATTACAAACCGATATTGAGACAATTTTCCGATGATCCATATTCAATAAATCTGGGCTAATAGTTGGATTATGATTTTTCGGCCAATAAGATTGATCTTCAAAAAAAAATGAAGGACCAGACCACCACAGACTCTGTTTCAGAAATTCATCTGGCATTAAGCCTCTTGAAACAAAGTCAGCGGGATTTTGTGATGTTGGTACGTGATACCAGCTATGTAATAATGAAAGTTCTTATATTAACATGTTCAGACTTTATTCGAAGTAGAGTTATCTCAGAATCTGACCTTAAATAAATGTGGTTAAACTTCATATTTAAACATTCAATTACCTTAGGTAAAGTTTATGCCAATAGCAAAGCGGCACATAGCTTTAATCGGGGTATAGTTTGTCTCTTAAGCGGCACAACCCTAGATTTGCAGCATATTAATCTTGCTTGATGTTTGTTTTATTGATCCGTAATTCGCAGATACAAAACACAACCGAAAACATTCTCGGAAGCATCTGAGAATCCATGAATCTACGTTACTTCAAACTTTGGCACTAAAATGCATCGTGGGACAGTAATTCAATTGAGTGTCCTTTGAACAATCATCACGCACTTGATGTGTAATTATATCATCCCAGTCTACAATGTGAAGCATCCAAATGGTTTGCAGTATAATTTTTGCAGTTAATATCATTGGGGAGCACAACCCTAACGGATCAAATAATTGGCTTATCTCCGATAATATATTTCTCTTCGTATAAATTGATTCTAAAGAGAATCTAGAAAAATTCATTTCGAACTCACCACGCACAGTATCCCAAGAGAGCCAAGCACTAATGATACGTTCGACGATGGTTCGGAAGAGGACGAATTATTATTATTTTTGAAGGGCCATGAAACTGACTAAGTGACGATGCATTTGAAGACCCTAAATAATTTATATTTTCATTGACAGGCAGAAAAACTGAATATCGACCAGAAGGTAAACGTTTATAATTCTTAGCATAGTACTCTTCGCAATACTTCTCGTCTAAAAAGTAATGATTGTTCATCGATAATGGTACCAACTCCCAGAAACGTTTAAGGTCATTATGTAATATTTAATTCAAGCATAATGTTGTTGAAAGGTAAGCTTCAACAGGATTGGATGCCGTTACACGACCACTAATGACGTATCCGAACACACTAGGAGAAAATGGTGGAAGGTTCTCCAAGACTGCGTGAGCGTGACCATTAAATAATTGATGAAATCAATTTTATTTGGCACGTATCAAGAGAATAAAAAATCGGCCGGATAAGGATCGGCCAATTCAATCTCCACTGGTAATAGATTTAAATTGACGTTAACTGAACTTGCTGGCAGATTACTTGTGATTTTTGGAATCACCCAAAAATACAATTTTACTAAAAAATCAGATACTCTTGAAGAGATTGTTAACGAAACCTTTGTATGTATGGCAATTTTTTTTCCACCGATGCCCGAGATAATATTCTTAATCGACTGCCTTTTGAGTTTCATTATGTTGACAATACTTTCAGTTACAAAATACAAGTGTGACCCTCTATCTAACAGTACTCTACATAACAAATTGTTATTATTTTATGATGCAACGTTAGCTAACGCAGTCTCGATACTTGGTGCCCCCATCACGAGCCGGGAATAACTAGCATTTGTGCTCCATGGTATTTGAGATATCCTGTTTACTACAAATGTCTTATTATTTTGCGGTTTTCCTTTTATCTACCCTCACTGTCATTTATTCTGTCCAGCACATAGCTGATATTAGGACTATTCTGATGTAATTAGTGTGCGCCAACTAAGAAAATTAGTATATGTTGCCGTTTTAACACGATTCGATTTATTGTCGACTTCGACACTCAGTTCAGTAGAAGCAAAGATAATATTATAATAGAGATAGTTCAATCAGTGCAAAATATAAAAATAAATCTAGGGTACCTCCATCATACCGAAGGGAGCCTCCAGTTTAAATAAAATTTTTAAAAACATTTTTTTGCTTACTGTATACACGTTTACAACAAAATAATTTCGTTTTTGCTGTTTCCTTTTCTACATTTCTATACTCACACACAATCAATGTGCAACATAAATAATAAAATAGCATATTGTTTGAATGGTGTTGTATTTCTCTTGGCTTGCTTTAACTATAAAATATAAAAGGCTAGTCTAACAAGCAAATTATTTTGTGGGTATATTTTAAGAATATTGCTCATGCAATAGAACTTTATTGGATAACAAAATCGCATCCGTGCAAATACTTAAGAAATGTTTACATTGAGTTGATTTTGTTGCGGTTGGAGTATTTTATTGCGCTTGCACAAGGTGTTGATCATTTGTGAAAAAGCTGGGATGAAGTTTATGGTTCTAAAGTGCTAAACGGTTAAGGTAGCATTAATATTAAAATAAATCTGGCCTAATGGTGTTCCACAATTTTTTTTGAGTGTTCCGTGTTGTGAAGCAATGGCTTGTAAAAACAGTTCATTTTTATTATTAAAGCTGGTTTTGGGCTTTTCCAATCCTTATAAATAAAATAAAAACACAAATTTATAATATTCCTAAATGATTTTATTCTCTTTTGAATGATATAACAACAAATGCTGATCCGTTTTGATAGAAAACACAAACAACAATGATATTTTCTATTGTTGTAGAATTGTTAACCGTGAATTACGAGAGAACTTTGTTTGTTGTTTAAGACTGTTTAGCATCCATTGGCAATGCTTTTCTATAAGAACTTTAATCATAAAATTCAAAATTTTTAAACGATGTTCTAAGCAGCTATTATTTGAAGAATAATATTCAGCGTATTGTGGAGCGTTATGGGCTAATTCGATACAACTATCCATTATAGTTTGTTTAATATGCCTCTCGTGGTATCGTTTTTGAAATATGCGGCGAAAATTCTCAATTTGCATTTTACATAGCAAAAAGAAGTCTTCTTTTGGGCAATTTAGTGATCCAAAACTATTATCATTATAATAATTTTTGTTGTATAAAAAATATTCATTGTCCAGCTGGATGTTATTTTTAGACGACATATTTTCCAAACATATTAAGCAATCGATTTTACCAATTACTACAAAAATAACATAACCAACAAAATATTTCATGGAATTTTCTCCAATTGCTGTAGTTACATAAAACGATTCCCCAAATTCGCATAATTCTTCGCTTTGTTCTTCTGATATTTCTGGTAAAATAGTGTCTTTCCGCTGATCCTCTTCTTGAAACTCGGTACTTAAAAAATCATCTCCGTCTGCTTCACAGTTAGAAAAATTGGATTTAAATTGTAATTTGGACGATATTATTTGTGACAGGATATTATTAAATTGAAAAACGGATGGGTTTTTATTGTTACCGCCTTTATATCGAACCTGAGCAAACAAATTTTCGATTGGGTCTTGATTTAATCTATTCGTTAAAATGTAGTTAACGTTTAGATTTGGATTTCTAAAAAATTCAGTTCCCAATAGTATTGCCGCATTAATGGTTTGCACTATACCATCAATGCAATAGATAGATTTAGCTCCTTTAAATGTTGTATTTTTAAAATAAATTATATAGCTGTTTAATGTTTGAAAAATTTTGTTACTTTCAGCCAAAGCACATCAATTAGGGTTGGAATTAAAGAGTGTGTTGCTATTTAAACAATCGAATAAATTATTAGAAACTTCAGAATTTTGCTGTTGATATAGCTAATTCAGGATCGGGGTATATTTTTAAATTCACTGCGGTTTTAATTCCAGCCACAACACTCTTACTAAAAATTTGGGTGGCGTATCGAACACGCATTTTTTCAAATGTATTTGGATATATGTGCTTTGATGTTAGTTTAGGACAAAGTTTTGTGGTCGCATTTTTTTCCCAATTATACAATTTTTGAATCACACTCCAACAAACTAAACCATCCGGACTATCATATTTTGTACCTTTTAATAAATTATTTCGTAAACTTTTTATTAAATGACAAATATCATATAGGCAATAAATTTTTTTATCATTATATACAAAATAAGGGTGCTCCGAGGTAACGTTCAAGTTTTTAAAACATTTTCTATTGTTGCTACCCTGATCGCAAATTATTGCAGCAACATTTAAGCCCACAGTTTCACAAATTATTAAATTTTCATATACAATTTTTTGAAGGTTTGAACCAGAAAATTGGTTTTTGTGGAATAATAATTTAAGATAAATTTCCATTGTGAGCATATGCTTCTGACCATAAAAACACAAACGGATTGCGCAATTGAATGCGTTCTAAAAGCACTAAAATCTTGAACACCTTGAATTTCATCATGAACTTCGTTGTATGTTAAATTTTGCCTAATTTTAATTTGATCAAAAATTAATGTCCTCTGTTTTCCTCTATATCATCAAGAGATCCAACTGCTGATATGAGTCCTTTTAACAGTATTTCATTTGATCCAGGCCTCAAATTTTTTATTGGTCTCCATCTATTTATCGATGATTTAGACGGTAAATTAAATTTTAAACAATTTCTCATAAAAAAATAAGTTGCTGGAGATTTAAAATAAAGGGTCTGTGCTAGTTGCTTTTGTAAATCGGTAAATACATTTTTCCTGTTAGTTGGTGCAACCATCATTTCCACAAATGATTTAGCCGTAGGTTCCAGGTCAGTTCTCTCTAGGAGTATATCATTCCATTTTTTGTTATTTTTCACTAATAAAATTTGAATTTTTCGTTTTAGAGTGAACACTTTGGAAGTAAGATACTTAATTTTAATTGATTTTTTAGTTCATCTTGATTTAAGATTTTCTATTTCTTGTAATAATTCGCGATTTTGTTTTTTATATTGATCAACGGTTTTAATTGTTCGCTTACTTTCAGCTGTCGACGCTTTATTAAGGACCATTGGCTCTAAATTGACAATCTCTGATTGCGGATTATCCAAAGGTAGATGAAGAGATGGAATAGCTGTGTTTATTAGTTTCTTTTTACCGATAAACTTGGGATCAATATGGGCACTACATATTCGTTTTTTATGTAAATTATCAAGTACAAATGGATTAGGTATTATGCGACATGCAATTAACCATTCCTTTGCTTGAACGACATTTTTAGGGAAACGAAATAATTTTAATTTAGAATTTCGTCTCGAGTTATGGTAATTACTCACTATACAATTCAAGCCCGATACTGATTGATTCATTTTTGTTTAAATATTTGCGCAGAGACTAAGCGTACTTCACAACACAAAAAAGATTTAAAACTAAAATGGAAATGCAATGGAAATGTCAATGCAAATACACAAAATAAAAGTAAATTAGTTTGTATAGGTTTTAAAAGTAAACATGAAAAAATAGAAAAAGTTTCGAATTGAAAATACACAAGCAGAATTAAAATAGGTGTGTATATGGATTATATTGTACAGTAAACTAGAAAAATGCGTTTCTTCTTTTTAGTTTTACATTTTCTATAAAAATATCTACATACAGTAAAATTCTGCTTTGAAGGAGTCATCTCATTATAATATCATCTTTGGTAGAAGTGAAGATGTCAGCTCTCTTAAAACGAGAAAATATAAACGAGTTTAGTTAAATCGAATTTAGTCTCTCTAGTTTTGTGTTTTAACGTATTACATTTACCCACGAAAATAATCCATGTTTACCTTTTTCTGAGAAACTCTCAGAACAAGTTACTAGTGCTATAAATTCTAGACAACGGAAATATTCATTTCGGAACCCTTCTTCTTTTTAATTTTATTCAAAGAGGGGCGCAAAAAAATATTTTGCCTGTAAATAAAATATCATGGACAGCAGTAAAATGTTGGTTTTAAAATGATATTTCATGGAGTGAGACACGTCCTTTCGGTGTTAATAAAATGATTATTTAGTATAATAGCTTTCCAGCCAATGAAAGGATACAACATAACAAACAGGCAGGTGTAACATAACAAAGAGTTATGCATGGCAGTCTACACGTGAAAATCGTGATAAAAACTTTGGCAACAGGAGTAGCATAGTGGTTAATTTTGATCTACCATCAACCATCCAGAGCTTACAACGAAGCGTTGAATATACCTGACGTCCATCTAGATAGGAGCTCGTAAAAATTTCTATCTGCTTAACGCTAGAAGGGGACAAGTGCAGAGTAGGTGGATTACAGTTTATTTCTCCTATACATCTTCGCAGCTTCTACAGTAATCATTTAATGATGCTCCTAGTCTCGGCGCTTGCTCACCAATGAGACAGTGTCTTGTAACAACCCCTACCACCATACTAATATGGCGCCGCTGAAGTGTTAGCAGCTGTCCAGTTCTTGCCTGATCTAGTTTTCACCAAATCTGCCCAGTTATAACACACGAAGTACAATTTGGCCATCTATAGTTCGCTGCTCTCCTTGCTTCTTCCTGAAGCAAGAGTTTACATGTAGCGAGCGAGATTACAAAATTTACCTTACTTGGTAAAGTGAGGCAATTTGTACTGTACCGAGCGAGTTCATCTACCTTTTCATTCCGCGCAACACCAAAGTGCCCTGGCACCCACGTGTATCTGTCATTTCGTTAAGAGATGAGAGACAGCTCTGGTCTATATTCGACGTAAGGAAATAAACTCATGACTCCCTTACAGATACTACATCGCCCACAACTGTTGCCCCTGCAGGTTCAGTAACAGGTCATTTATGACCAAGTTCCAAAGAAGGAAGGACAAGACTTGACCTGCAATGTGCCCACACCTACAAATCTACTAATGGCCAACCCGTTCAACTGAGCTTTCACGATCCTGCATTTCAGCATCTGATCTTTCTAACCAACGAGGAATCATCCACACTCAGACTCGACAAAAGCCAAGTTATTGCCACCGGTTGACCGTTGCTAACGGCAGTTTCTATATCCAGAAAGGTTACCAAGGAGTTTTCCTTAAACTCTAGGGATTTCTCAATAGATCAGAGAGTGTAGAACGGGTTTACCGATCTCATTTTACAGTGCGCATGTTCAGATTCCGACCTCCTAGCCGGCTCAATAGTGCCCTTATGTGAGCTTCTATTTGTCTTTCTAGTATGTTTAATAGAACAGAGCATATGCTTATAGGCTTAAGGTCTTTAGGATGACCATGAGAGCTTTTTCCCACTTTAGGTATAAATGTTACCTTTACCTCAGTACATTTGCTAAAGGGCGTACATTTGCGGAGAAAAAAATTTCCATCTGTGCAGAGATCCTTGATGCACATATTATGCTACATAATCCGAAGGGCGCCAAGTTTCCGAATACACCGTTAGAGACTGAGCTAGTTTTTCGACTGGGCCCCAGATTGGTTCTCCGCAAGATTGAAACCTTAACCCATTCCAGCTGTTTAGCGCCGTGTTTTAACCTAATCCAACCAGTCAAAGACAAAGACGAGCTAGTTTCCAGGTGGTCACCGCGGGGAGGTAACACGAACATCTATGGAAGCTGCAAGATACGTAGCTGATAACTAACATTTTCGATACAATTATTTACTCGATTGAGTTCAAGTTCATGGTCGCTCTTATGCCGATCCTATATAGGTATAATCTGTGAGCTATGATAGGCTACTAGTATCTCAGCAATCGTTTGGTAGTCCTTCAATAAATCGACGTTCCTGCATGTAGATCGAATAATGTTTGCTTCTTAAGCATTAAAAGTTAGTTTGCATTTTTAATCAAATGTTTCAAGACTGTGGACATAATTAATATCAGTTTCTCTTTATTTTCTAAGGTCAGCGAAGCTGGTGAAGAGTTTTTTCGGAATCTTGGAGTGATCTATTTGAGTTTTCGTTCTTAGCGATCGTGATTATGTGTATACTCTGCGTTAGTGCGCCGTCACGCCTAAGAAAATAAGGTAAATTCAAAAAAATCATTCAGCAACTCTGTAACATATAGAAACAGGTAAAACTCATAAATTTAGGCTACATTGTAAAATATTTATATTTTATGTTCTTTTTCGGTCCAAAAATTTCGGTTCACTAGGGATGTTTCTTTCATACAGAATAATAGTCCGATTTACCGATTTGTTAGATATCAAATAGTTGCCCCCAGCCCATTATTCAGTATTCAATACATTTTGAAAATATATTTATTTTTAGATTGTAATCACATCAACAATTAACTCAACCATAAAAACAATGTGGTGGTACTGATCCGGTGTCAAATTAACATCCAAATAAACATAGGTGGTGATTGTGAATCTAAAGCTAGTATTGAATTACATAAGAAAAATATAAATTTCGGTACATCAAAAGGGTTATTTTTAAATACCTTAAAAATTTGCATAACTCAACAGTGCTGAAGATTTTGATGAAAAAAGTATTTTCTGAAGAAACCATTTACAATGTATTGTTCGGTTTTATTTTACTTTTTCCAATTTGATTCGTTTTTCGACATGTGAATATTGATTGAAGTAGGGTTCGTATACATAATCAGAATATATTACGTAAAATTTGACTTATATGATTTGTCAACCGTATTTGATTCCTGATGCTTATCTTGTTAAGAATCAATAATAATATGCTATTTTCATAAGGCATTTTTCAAATAGAAAAAAATGTCAACATTTTATAAAAGCATGAGAATTTATTTTTAACTTGTAACAAATTAAATTGTCCAATTAATCTTGTTATACAACATCATATTTATAGCATTCCCAGAACTAGAGATATAAGTGACCCAAACTCAAAAGATCACTTCAGTTTATTGACGTTAATAAAACGTGGGTGAATAATACTGATTGAGCTAATAAATTGAAAAATACAATATTACGTCCGATTTCACCAAACCCCATCCTATTTTCGTATCAACAATCGTTTGACGAGATCTTCACAAATTCAACTAAAGTAATTGGCTTGCTATCTAAACTTAGCATGTGGTTTGATTTTATGTAGGCGAACAGATGGAAAAATATACAATCCAACAATATTATGTCTGTTACAGAACGTAGAATTTCATTATTGTTTCTTAGTAGGTATATTATTGCTTATCCGTATTCCTGGAAAAAATTTTCATTTAACTTCTTGCAGGAGCATATCATATCTACGCAATCACTACGTTTCGGATTTGTTCATTGCACACAATAAAATTATATTGCGATTATTTTTCTCGCATAAACTGGGTATTCCATAACTTCAGACCAAGCGGTATGAAATATGTGTAAACATAAAGATTTTTCGGCGTTCCAACTCTGGAGCAAGCAACATATAATTGGCCGTGCGAAAAACAGGAATTTTCTAAGTTCAAACCAGCAACACATAGCGATCGGCCTTGAGCCTTGTTGATGGTTATGGCAAAAGCCGAACGCACTGGAAACTGTAATCGTTTGAAATCGAAGGGCAAATCGATTGAAATTATTGGAATTCGTGGTATCAGCACATCTTCTCTTTTACATTTGCCGCTGATGATTGTGGCTTCGATTAAATTCGGCGATAGTTTTTTAACAGTAAGCCTTGTTCCGTTGCACAATTTCGGTGGATCTAAGTTGCGAATGATCATCACCGGTGAACCAACTTTTAAAGTTAATATGTGTGGTAGCATTCCAGATGCTTTCAAAGAGTTAAGGAACTCTATATTTTCTCATCTATAACTGTGTCAATCGATTTGTACTTGACAACTTCACCGGGTAGCTTCAATTGAATTTGATTGTTTATTTTATTGACATCAACATTCTTCGGAGCCAAATTTACTCGTTGACAAAGCCAATCATGATTTTTGAAATTATTTGTAATATCGGGAAAAACTTTCTGCCCAACATTTTGAATTGATTTTCCATCGCCCATTTCCAAAAGCTGTTTGGCGAATATTTGCGCAGCAGCATCTTGAAGTAAATCCACCCGCATATTTGTCGACAATGTAAGTTTCTCTACATGTCTCCAAAGATATGACGTTTTCAAACTTGCATTTAGTTCATCGGCTGATGTTGATCTTGGAATCACTGGCAAAGCTTGTCGAAAATCACCAGCAAGAAGCAAAAGAGCTTCCCCCATTGGCGGTCATTTTCTCTGAAAACTTTGAGAGTACGGTCAAGAGCTTCAAGAGATTTTTTGTGCGCCATAGTGCATTCATTCCATACAATAAGTGAGCTTTTTTTAATACTGCAGCCATGCCAGAATTTGTACCGATTTTACATGTCGATGCTTCGATATAGCTTACATTTAATGGAAGCTTAAGAGCTGAATGCGCTGTACGCCCACCATAGCAATAATGTTTTTCCAGTGCCTCCAGGTGCGTCAAGGAAAATAATTCCACCAATTTCGTTTGCTATACGTATTGCATAACTTTTTCTAAAACTATTTTTTGATTAGCAGTCAACAGTTGTTTCTAAGCATCGACAAAATTGACAAAAATCTTCTGTCGTGAACATTGTTTCGATCATGTGTCGGTGCTGGTAGTCCAAGTTGGCAAAGAATTTTTTTGTTGATCGAAATACATCTATCCTCAAGTAGTATGAGTGCTTCATTGAAAATGTCATCCGAAAACTGGATTTCCACATTCGGATTCGTTCTACGTGCTTATCTTGGTATATCGTCACTCATGCTTTTTTTATTCTTTTCTCAAATATTTTTTGGATCAGAAGACGCACAAATCGTTAAAATAATTGCAAACAGCGTGCGAATTTGTGGCGGAAGATACGTGAGAGCTGCTTCTGCCAATGTCGTGTCCCAATGCTGATCGTTTTCAAGTAAGCCGAGTCGATAACATGCTTCTCTGTTCGTTTCACATATTTCTTCATTAACCGTTTTCAAAGCTTGGAATGATGTTGGACCTTTGACTGTGTGAAGCAACATTCTCAAATAGTAACATTCAGCGTTATTTGGATGTACAGTATATACTCGACCCAATTCATCAGATGCACGAATATCAGCATATTCTAGAACAACAGCACCTCACTTTCTCCTGTAAAACAGTTTGCTTGTTGTGTTCCAAGTGTAATATTTTGGAACTGCATGATACAGCAATGTTTTCGCAAAATTATTAGTTTGACACTATTGAAACAATTCGTAAGACAGCTTCATTACTGCTGATGTGACGACCTATCTGAAATTGAGTGATTGCATCGATTCGATTTGAAAGCTCGAACACTGCCGTGTCACTGCCTTTGCTAACATATTTGCATATGCACTTAATGGATTTTACGGAGTTGCAGTATTCCACATTGATATGAGCTTGAAATGTTTTTGACAGTATTGGACTGTATGGAACAATCCATCTGTTATCAATGTCAATATCAATGTTTCTTACTTTAATTAATGGTGGTGGTGAATCCTCAATCTTCTGGCTTTCGTCGTGTGTATTTCGGATATCCATCCTCACCAGTTTGAGTTTCATCATTCAAATTGCGTGGATTTTCGTGCATTTGCCGTCTCTCATGCAAGGCGAACTCATATTCAATGCTCCGCATAGGCCGTGAATCATGTTTTTGCAGACAACGTCAATAAGTATCGGATCTTCTTGTTGATTCGGTAGTTCAGCAGATATAACATTATCGATTTGAGTGGTACAATTTTTTCTTTCAGCCAAATTAGAATATGAGCGTACAGTAAACCCCGTTTTTGCCATTCAATCAAATACATCCGCAGCATTGCACTTCGTCGTAAATACGATTTTTTATTATGAGATCAGATCATGTCTGTGATGCGATGACTAACCAGGCGTAAGCAAATCTTTGATTTCCGTCCAATCTGAATTGCACGTAAATGTGATGAAAAGATCTGGTCGCCCGTTGTACGAGCTTGTATGTCGTATTTAGAAAATTCAATTTATTTTTATTTAATTTTTAAATTGAAACTAAGTCTTGGTTTCGACCGCAAAGTTCGTTTTAACAACGGGAAATATTTTTTTGTATGGTTGTGTGGGTATTTCGTTTGGATATGTATTTCTACTTTTTGACGTTTGACACAATTTTGAATTTGGTTGTAAATGAATGACACAAGTTTAAGGTTGAGTAGAATTGCTGCTTGAAAATTCTTGAGATTCGCTCAAGCTATATTCTGAATTTATTAATTCAAAATTGATTAGAATACATACTTTAAAAATATACATCTATAATTAATATTTTATTTATAACTTTGAGCCGCCATTTTGGCATATATGCATTTGGCATCATCAGCCGCCATGTTGGCATTTTGTAATATTTTCGATCAAGGCATTTGGGTAATCATCAAAAATTTTGGCGCGCAGCTCGCCAAAATTCAATTTAATTATCACGAATCACATTTTATCTGTTATACAGATGGTCATGCTTAATTCTAAAATTCCTTAAACATGTTCAAAATGGACAAATAATATTCTACATGTCGTATTAATTCAAACATTCAATAAACGTCAAAATAAAAATGTGTTTACAATATAGGGTGGTTCAATAATTTCGTAGGGGAAATTTTGTATTTTAGTACTAATGTAAAAATAACAACCAAAAAACATCTAGGCATTAGTACTTTTTGGTTGAAATTTTGAATGTTTTTTTCATTTGTGTGGGTTACAAATTTTGTGTCGATACACATTTTTTTTGTATATGGATACTATCCGTGTGAGAAGCGTTGCAAAAATAACAACGAACTTTGCTGTCGAATTCGATTTTTTGCCTTTTTTGTTGATGTTGTTGATGCAATTGCTTGTTATTGCTGAAGCGGCTGGTGGAAAAGTGAAATAATTTCTATATCTATTTTTTATATCTGACAACTGAATCAATAAGCAAATCGTCGTTCCAACATTTTTGCTCTACAACAAATTTCCCTTTCATCGGGCTACGATTTATGTGTACTAAATATTAATCTATTACATTTTGTTTCTTATTATTTCCATAAAATTATAATGACATTTGAGATCTACATTTTTCTTTTGTTTCTAATAAATAAATTGAATTTTACAATACAAATAATTATAGTTTAACCAAAGTTTTAAGTTGTTTTTACTGTGGAACTATACATACCGCCCACCATTAAATGAGTATCGTTTAATTATTAGAACTTGACGGAAGCAAGCAAACTTTAGTGATTGGCCGGATGAATTCTCCTGCCGCTGTTTTTATTTTTAGTACTCTAACCATGTTGTCATCTCCTTTAATGGTTTCTAATATTCTACCAAGCACCCACTTGATGCCGAGTAGAGATTCTTCCTTAAGTAGAACCAGTTGGTTAAGTTCGAAATTGGGTACTTGGAACCTCCATTTCGATCGTTGCTGAAGTGAAGAAATGTATATTCTGTTAAGCGGTCCACCTATCAAAAAATGACCGGGTGTTAAAGCTTCTAAGGATTCTATGTCGTCTTATTTATAATTTGGTACAGCACTGTTGTCAATTCTTCGAAACTTAGAATTGTATTTCCGACTACTTTCTTTAAGTGCGTTTTTATAGATTTAACGCCAGCCTCCCATAGCCCACCAAAATGCGGGGAATATGGCGGGTTAAATTTCCATTGATTTCCTTCTCTGTTTAAAAATTCGGCAATAGCTTTGTTATGTCCATTAACATGCAACTGTTTGAGTAACGTTATGATAGCTCCTTGTTAGCACAAATAAATGTTGAGCCGTTATCTGAGTATATCACAGACGGTAAACCTCTCCGAGACACAAATCGTCTTAATGCAGCAATGAAGGCAGCTGTAGTAAGATCAGTCACTGCTTCTATGTGAATGGCTTTGCTTGCCATACATATGAAAAGGGCTATATAGCCATTGAACGTCTTCGTTGACCGTATTTTATCGCATCTTAGTTTTATTGGACCGGCATAATCCACCCCAGCATTTACAAACGGTCGAATCGAATGAATAAGACGTGCTGAAGGAAGGTTTCCCATTAATTGATTAGACGCGGCAGCACGCTGTAGAAAGCATATTACACATTTGGTTGCTAGTTGCTATACGTTTAGCCAAACTGCGAGCATCAATTATCCAATACTTAAGCTTCGCTGAATTTATCATAAAAGTGGCACCGGCATGACAATATCTTCGATGAATATCTTTCAATAACAATGTGCTGGTGATGCACTCTTTGGACAAAATTATTTGATGCTTATGATCATAATCGGTTTGCGCCTTTTGGATTCGACCACCAACCCGAAGTAAATTATTCTGGTCAATAAATGGATGTAATTGTACCAAGACACTTTTCTTATTAAATTGTGTTTGTCTGCGTAAGCATTGTATTTCCTCGGCGAACGATTTCGCTTGTGACATCATGAGCACAAATCTGCCTGCATGTTCCAACTCGGATACTAAAAGTTGACCCTTAATTAAATGGCTTGGATTTAACCTTCGACAACTGCGAATAATCCTAAAAATAAATGCGAAAACTCTGATTAATTTTTCATAGGTCGAGTAACTTGAAAACAACTCATAAACTTCGTCTTTCACACAAATCGGGTTGATCATTTCAACTTGGTTGCATAAGGCTTCTTTCGGAATCTAGTCGACTGTCTGGTATATTTACAACTTTTGGCCATAATGATTCATTAAGTTGCAACCACTTGGGCCCGTTCCATTATAACTGATTTTGAACTAGATCTTTAGGATTTTGGCCACGCGAACCGCAATATGCTGGGTTGTCAGTAGAAGCAATATAATTCCAGCTTTCTTTTGGAATTATTGACAGAATCTCAGATGTTCGATTCCCTACGAAGGTTTTCCATCGCCTAGGAAAATCAGCCAACCAATGTAATATACTGGTGGAATCAGTCCATGCAATTTTCGTACGTTATTAATTTTAAGCGTTTTATCAATAGATTGCATAAGCCGGGCTAGAAGAAGCGCACCACATAACTCTAACCTTGGTAAGCTAATTTGCTTTAATGGAGCGACTTTCGTTTTTGCTGCTGCCAGAACCGCAGTCGTATGGCCGGTTGAGTTAGTTGAAACGATATAAACTACAGCAGCATATCCCAGCTCAGATGCGTCACTAAAATTTTGCCACAACACTTTGGAATTCACATTGAGAAAGTATCGAGGTATTTTTAAATTATCAAGTCTCTTAAGATTTTGCCGGATGATTTTCCACTGAGTTTCCAACTCAATTGGAATTTGGTCGTCCCACCCTAGCTTTTTTAATCACAATTGTTGAAGCAACACCTTTATAGCTAGGGTACACGGTGCTACAAAGCCTAACAGATCTAATATGCGGGATGATTCAGAGAGTATTGCCCTTTTTGTTGCGACGAAATCTGAATTTATATTTATTTTGAACGTGAAAGAGTCCTCCTTGTAATTCCACTGTATATCTAGGATTTTAGCTGTAAAACTATCTTCGTCGAAAGTTACTGCTGCATGTTTTCCGTCATCTTTAATCGTTTTTATGAGTTCAGACGAATTAGACTTCCATTTCCGAAGTTGCATACCTGCCGCGTTTAGCACTTTATTTAATTCACTCTGAATCCAAATAACTTCTGTATGGCTGACAGCTCCTGCTAATAAATCATCTATGTAAAAATGATTGTTTAATAACGCTGCATAGTTGGTGGAACTATTTTGATTGGCTATTTCTACTAACGATCGAAATGCTAAAAATATGACGATGATGCCATACCATAAGTGACCATTAGCAGCCTATAATGGCCGACTTCTTCCGTTTCGTTCTCACGCCATAAGATATTTTGATATTTTGTGTATTTCTCGTCTACCAATATCTGGCGATACATTTTTTCAATGTCGCCACATATTCCAAATTTATATTTTCTAAATTGGAGCAACAGTTCATAAAGTGTGAGCTGAAGAGTTGGCCCCACCAAAAGACAAGGATTGATGGAACTTCCTGAGGCTGGCTTAGCAGATCCATCGAACACTACTCTCAGCTTGGTAGTTTCGCTGGATTGTTTAAATACGTAATGATGCGGCAAAAAATAATTAAAACCAGATTTTGGTTCAGAAATCTTTCTCATATGGCCGAGTTGAACGTATTCCTTCATGACCTTAGTGTAGTCATCCATTAGTTTAGGATCTCTCAAAAATTTTCTTTCCATGCCTTGAGAGGGCCCTCTGATATGCGTTACCCAAAGCTGGATGATTTTCCTTGAATGACAATGTAACAGTCAATCTTCCGGTTTTATCTCGTGTAGTTGTTTGGGTATAAATTTCTTCTGCCTTGATTTCCTCGTCCGTTAATAGTTTTTGCGATGGTAAATTTTCTATTTCCCAAAATTTCTGTAGGGTATTGTCGATTACATTATTATCCGATATAATCATTGTTGTATATGAATGGTTTAAGTGGCTGGTTTGTAAAGTTTTGCCAGATATTATCCAACCGAAAATGGTATTTTGAATAATTGCATTGTCGATAATTCTTCTCTCAGGTCTTAAAATGTGGAAGAAGAACTCGGCGCCAATCAGTAAATCTATCTGATTGGGTTTATAAAATTGTGGATCCGCGAGGTTTAACTCTTGTAATTGTTCTTGGAAATTGATGTTAAGTGTTGATGATGGAATGAATGCAGTAAGTTTGTCCAATATATAAGCAGTCATCGACAATTTACAAGTTGAATCATATAGCGAACGGACGATTAGGTGAGTCATTCCATCTGCAGCACCAGCATTTGTGTTGGCCAACCCGCTAAATTGTATACTGGTTTTATTTCGATTTAGTTTTAGTCGTTGCATGCACGACTCGGATATGAAATTAGTTTGAGAGCCTGAGTCGAGTAGAGCTCTACATTGTTGAAACGTGCCCAAACTATCTGCCACTTTGATGAGAACGGTTGGTAAAATCGAACATTGAATATTACAGGTCACACTGGTATAAACTTCTTCATTAGAATCAATAGATTTGTTGGTCAAATCTGTTGTCGTAGGTGGTTCCTCACAGGAAACAGTTGCGTAATTTTCAGCAGTAATGCTATAATTTTTTGTGCCAGCCTCTGGATAATTGCCGGATTGCAAATGTAATAGGGTATGGTGACGTTTCTTGCATTGACGACAAGAATATATTGAACGGTATTTCGATACAATATGCCCAGTTCGAAGACAGTTAAAACACATATTGTTTGATTGAATGAATTGTATGCGGGTTACAACGTTCAAGGTTGATTTACATATGCGACGTGCGACGTGTGACGGGAGCTTCTAGCCAATCAGAGACGAATATGTTGACATTCGTCACACGGCATACGCCACACGTCGAGAGATGGTTTAATTTTATCTTTTCCGTCACGACCGCACAAACACATACACATTTTTTGTATGTATAAAACAAAATAGTAGGCTTTGACGAAGCTTTTTTGAAGAACAAAAATTAAAATATAAAAAATTTTATAAAGTGTGCGTGGCGGATCTCGTTATAAATGTAAATTGTTGTCAAAAAAGCGTCACGTTTATTTCCACTTGTCACACGTCGCACGTCGCATATGTAAATCAACCTTCATTGCACTTCAAGCACTCGGCATCCTTTTCATTTGTTTCTGTTGCTACAAACCCTTTGAATTTGTAGCGTGGTTTGGATTCGAATGATTGTGAAGCTTCTAGAGCGTCGTATGTTTTCTGTAGAAATGTCAAAAATTCATTGAACGTTGGATTTTCTTTCCCCGATGCCTCCTTTGCCCACTGATGTCTGGTATCCGAATCAATCTTATTTAATATTAAATAAATCAACCAATGATCACGCATCTTGGCTAATTCACCAACAGCATCCAAACCACGGATGACTTCATCTGATGTATTTGCGATTCTTCTTAAATGTACAGCATTTAATTCGGAGAAAGATGGCTGCTCAATAAAACTTTTTATGAAAGATGTGATTATATGACCCTTTTTGTCAAAACACTTTACCAAATTGTCCCACGCTATATCATAGTTTTGTTCACTGATTATCATATGCCGAATTACGTTTTCAGCTCCGCCTGTGGTGTAACTCTTCAGATATTGCATCTTTTGTGCCTTTGAAATTGAATTATTTGAATGCACTATCGTATTAAATAAATCATGGAACGCAGGCCATTCTTTATATTCTCCGGAAAATATTGGTATACTAATTCGTGGTAGCTTAACAGTATTGCTTTGTCTTGAAATTGAAACCTCGTGCAAGAAATTTCGCTGGGTGTCTAAAACATCTTTCATTGTAGAGTTGAATTCCGGCATTTGCGTTGTAGCCGTCTCTTTATTGTATTCGCTCATTGCTTTCCGAAGCAATGATTTGGCTTCTAAATGTTTATCTTCTAGCAGCAAACTTGCTGGCTGCACATCGGGCAGTTGAACAAATTCCAGTTCATCTTTTAAATATTCTTGAAATGTGACTTCCAAATGATCCAACCTTGTCTCGACGTCGTGCAACCCGGTTTGTTCCGTTAGGGTTTTCGCGAACCTGTGTATCTTCTCAATTCGAGGGGTTAACAATTTTAGTTTGTCAAGTTTGCTCATAGTGACTTCACACAAAAAACAATTTTTCACAATCACTGAGTTGAATCGAAATTCGATTTAGGCACTTTCACTGGTTATAAGTTAATAAAAAAATATACTTATGCGCTGCTGTATTTCAATAAATATGATGCTATTTTTCTCGATCCGGCTCGAAGGACCAATGTACGAGCTTGTATGTCGTATTTAGAAAATTCAATTTATTTTTATTTAATTTTTAAATTGAAACTAATAATAATTTTTTTTTATCGAGAAAATAAATATTTATTGAATTCGATTTTTTGCCTGTTTTGTTGATGTTGTTGATGCATTTGCTTGTTATTGCTGAAGCGGCTGGTGGAAAAGTGAAAGAATTTCTATATCTATTTTTTATATCTGACAACTGAGTCAATAAGCAAATCGTCGTTCCAACATTTTTGCTCTACAACAAATTTCCCTTTAATCGGGCTACGATTTATGTGTACTAAATATTAATCTATTACATTTTGTTTCTTATTATTTACATAAAATTAAATGACATTTGAGATTTACATTTTTTTTTTGTTTCTAATGTTGGCAGCGTTTCCATAATTTGCAATTGCATTGCCACACGCAATTTCTTTTGGTTCAAACGAATGTACAGAAGCCGCTCGCTTGCAATTTTGTCGTACATGTCAACAATGAACTGAAGAAAGAGTTCACGACATTTCAATATGTGATTGGATTGTTGAGCTCTTATCATAATGCAATATGCATTATAATCCATAGATGAAACCTGTAATACAAATAGTTTTGTTTAATAAATTTTTCCCCATATATAAAGAGACAAACTCATTTATGTATTTTGGACACAAGAAGGTTTTCGAGGTCGCTGATCACGAATTTGAGGTCAGAATTCTAATATTCATGATGGCGGACACAAGATGGTGGTCGAATATGGCCGAAAGAAGACAAATTTTTCGATGGTTATAGAAATCAATAAAAACTCGGTCTAGGGGGTTTTGGGGGCCGGTGATCATTAATTTAGGATCAGAATTTGAAAATTCAAGATGGCTGCCATAAATGTCAATTTTTCAACGATTATGAAACTCGATAAAAACATGATCTAGGTGATTTTCGGGGTCGCTGATCACGAATTTGAGGTCAAAATTTAAAAATTCTCTCAAAAAAGTGCCGGATTCTCAATAAAAAGTGTTATTTTTAGACATTTTTTGAAAAAAATATCTAAAAATATCACATTTTATCAAAAAGCTGGTACCTTTTTGAGAGAATTTTTAAATGTTGACGTCAAATTCGTGATCAAGCGATCCCAATACCCTAGAACATGTTTTTATTGATTTTCATAAACGTTAGAAAATTGACATTTATAATGGCCATCTTGAGTCCGCCATGTTGAATTTTCAAATTCTGATCCTAAATTAAGGATGTCCGCCATCTTGAAAATTAAAATTCTGACCTCAAATTCGTGATCAGCGACCCCGAAACCCCACTAGGATATGCTTCTAACGATCTTTATGAACGTCAAAAAATTTGCCAATTTTGACGGCCATCTTGGATCCGCCATCTTGGAATTGTAAATTATAAAAATAATAAATGTGTATTCTTTGACATCAAAAACACTTTTGAGTAAATTAACAGAGTTAAAATTACGTTTTTATATCAATTTTACTAAAAATAAAAGACTTGCTTAGCAGATATGGTCCGCCATTTTGAAAATCCAAGGACGCCATTAAAACGCCATACGGCATTAAAAAGTAGACATTCTAAGCAAAATTTTAAGCCCAAAAAAGTTTATTTATCTCAAAAAATGAAACGTGGAGGAGGAAGGGGGTGGCCGATTTGACAGAGAATGCCCATATATAGATTACATCACAATAGCTCAAACATGGGTACAAACAAACTTTTAATTAAATAAATTCTTAAGTTAACAGGGCAAAACTTTTTTATCAGCCTAAGCGTGTACAAGCTATAATTAACACGCTGGCACATGAAGCGCACATGGTCGTTCCAAGTAAGATTTGAGTTTAGTATGAGCCCTAAATTGTTTAATGTTGGAACAAATGAGATGATATCACTGTTCAAATAAAGTACAGGTCTAATATTAAGAGAAGTATTTCTAGAAAGAAATAATGCTTTACTTTTACCTGCGGATTAATTGAAAGTGAATTATTTTTGGCCCACAAAAAAATATTTCTAAGGTCAGAATTAAGTCGCATGACAATTTCATTCTATTCTGATAAATTTTACAACCTATGAAACAGTTGCAAATCGTCAGCATAAAGATGAAACCAACAATTTAGGATTCGCCATGATAGATCATTTATATAAATAGAAAAGAGCAAAGGACCCAATATGGATCCCTGAGGCACCCCAACATGTATCCCACCATAACCAGAATGATCATCACCACAGCTCACAAACTGCTATCGATTGCATAAATATGAATGTACATATCAACATAATAGCATAATTGGAAAACTTATAACACAAATACAGCTTCTGTAGCAACTAGATATGACTAACACAATCAAATGCCTTAGAAAAATCCAAGAGCACCAAAATAGCCATCGAATTTCTACTGTCTAACCTAGATGATAGATCATCAACTTTATGTACGAGATAGTGTTTCAGCCGGATTTGTATCCGGATTGATATTTACAAAGAAAATCAAATTTATTAAGGTGCGCCTGGATCTGCAATTGCATAACCTTTTCCTAGACCTTAGATAGGGCAGGGAAAATATTAATTGGACGTATTTCACCAATACTAGAAATAACATCCTTGTTAGGTAGTGGTGTGATAGAAGCTATCTTCCATAAATCAGGGAACACAGACTTTGTCAAACATTGATTTATGATGAATGATATAAGAAATAAGAGGCAGGAACAGGTCAATAAATAATTGTAGTACCTTGAAGTCTACCATATCATATGCTTTCGAATCTGATTTAATTGCACGAATTGCATTCAACACTGTAAGTTCATCAATGCAATCAAATACAAAGGCATCATTTTTAGAACTACTCAAAAAATCAATATCAGGAAAAGGAAAACCCCCATTAGAATTGTAAATATTACAAATCCCACATAAGATTTGTTCCGCAGAAAATTCAATGGTTGTATCACCTGTAGAGCTTGAGATACCTAGTGTTTTTAAATTATTCCACGTTGCCTTAGAATTATGAGCATTCTCAAAATAAAATTTATGTTTGGCTTGATTGATGCCTTTAACAGTTTTATTTCTAAAAAATTTAATCATAATCGGTTTCACCGTCGTGAAGACTACACGTAAAATCGATATGCGCACAATAAAATTAAATTAAAATAATCAAAAAGTGCAGTGTTAGTTCTTAGTTCTTTTTAATTATTTATTATTTTTCTTTTATGTATGTTATTGTGTGTGTCTTTTAAATTGAAAAAAAAAAAACAAATAAAAAACAAGAATAAGTGAATAATATCAGAGCCCTATGTATATGTATATAAGAGCCCTAATGATGCCGCCATTTTTTAAACGTGCTTTCTATAAGAGGTGTAGATTTTGTGATGTTCCATGTAAGTCGGAGTAAAAATGACTTTTTTAAATTTCCATTTTTTGAATGAAAACTCGTTATTTTCTGCAATTTTATTTCACCCATTTGTAGGTGAATAATCATATTTAGACATATATAAAAATCAAACTTGGCATCTATCAATTAATCCGTAAAATACAATTTAAATTTCCCTAATTTGATTCACAACTACATGCAAAACTACAAAAGCTTTTTAAACGAGAAAAATAAACAACTCATATAATATTTAATATATTGGATAGCTATTAGAACGACAAGGATGTCTATTGTTCTTATTTTTTGTATTTTTACACGTGTTTTTATTTTTATTTTATCGTGTTGTCGCCTTTTTGTTTTTATATGTAGATCAGACAAAGATATCTATACCTTTTTTGTTTTCTATTTTCGTATTTACCCGTTTTTACTTTAAAGCAGGGATGAAAAAGTTGGTCCTATAGGACTTTTATCGGTCCTTTAGAAAATAAAAAGTCCTTCGATACTTTTGATCAAAATTTCAGTCCTTTCGAAAAAATATTTATATTTGAATTTTTTCTGTAAACGTCAGGCAGTACTTTTCGAAGATCGAATAATTTTTCGTTGGCCAACTCTTCGAATTTTGACAAAATTTTAAAAGATGAGACGACCGAATACCGACGGCAAACGAACGTAACAACACCGCTTTTTCTTTATTATTTGTTGATTGATTGTTCATTTTCATTGTAAGATTGGTGGCGTGCGAATTACTATCTTTATTTTGTGGAATTTTTTGCTTTCCGCTTTCTCTGAGCTAATATGTCCTTTATTCTGTGAAAATCTCCTTTTTATGTTTAATTATATTCTTTGTTATTTAGTTTTGTGTATTGTGTGTCAGTTTTTTTTAATCTTGCCATGCGAAATATGTAATAAAGTTGTATCTTTAAAATATATTACGCATCCCACAATAAGTTTAACCAAAGATAGCTATTGGCATATTTAGCATAATGGATAAATTGCGAGATGATAATCAGTTAGAAAATAGATTTTATGGTTCTCAATTAAACAAAAAGGTTAAAAATCCAAGACACTGGCAGAACACTGTACCAAAAGCAATTCAATAATTTGTAACAGAAATCTCTATGAAATCTTGAAAAAAAATTTGATTTCGTTGATTTTGAGTTGATTTTCGTTTTGTTTTATCGTTATCATTAATATCTTTCCGAAATTTCGAACTACCTAGTTTTATCAAGACTAAATAGTTCCAATTTAAATAAAAGGGGATACAGAAATTTTAAAATCAAGAATAATTGAAAAGTCAAAATTCAGAAAAAAAAATCTAGAAATTACCAAAATAAATCCAGAAAAATATTTTGTATAAAATAAATGAAAAAATTGAATTTTATAGGCATTTTATATCTTTATCACCACTTGGAACATTTGGTCTATCAGTAGAAGCGGTACAATTCCTTTGATCTGTTTCTGCAAGGCTGATGAAGCATTAACCAATTTAACACAAATCCGTATTCGCTCCAATACATTCATCGATACCATACTAACCCAACGAATTAAGTCAACCACAACACAACCTGAAACATTTATGGTAGAACTATCAGTGGAAGTGATATTAGCTACACAATTCCTTTGAACCCAAATACTGCCCAAATATTTATGAGATAAGGACCAATTATTCGATGATCGAAAAGACACTCTTCATGAATAATCGAAAAGAAGTTTTCAGTTGATAGTAATCAAAAAGGATTAACAAATTTTTCTACTAAGCATCGGGCCGAAAATCTGATGTAGTATTTAATTTCCAAGGAAAAGTCCTACTGGATACCATAGTAATCTTAGTGCCAGAGTTATCACCGTGCGGGGTTCTTTGATATTCGATACTTATTGAATTAGATTTAGTTTATATTTGAAAAATATATTAAATTTGAATTATACTAATATGTCGTCGTGTGAATGCTAAAGTGTCCTGTGTATTTTTGATTTTATTTGATGTTGGAGGGGAAAATTGGGTTTCTGGGTATAATTGAAAGGAAATTTAATATTTGTATTTTGGAAAGTATTGAGAAATGTTAGAACCAAAATTGACACTTCATCAATGATTAAATCATTTCTTTAATTAAATCCGATAATTACAAAAAAAAAAAAAAATCGCTCGTAATACAAATTTTACATAGGAATTTCGTTTTTATCTGTTATCTAACTTTGAAATAATTTTCGGATTTAATTAAATGAAAATATCATAAATAGGTAAAAATTGTATATAAAAATGATTTTATGAAGACGTGCTTGATGTGGAATATTGGGGATATCTCCTATAATTCTAAGCAAATCATTTACTGAGTGAGTGCCAACTTCTTCCAATTGTGGTCAATTTATCAACAGAATACCTGTAGCTGATTTACATTCAACGACATTCGACTTCTGCAAAAAAGTTGAAACACAATATAGGAGAAACTACAGAGACCAAACGAAAAAAATAATCATCTGCTTGAAGTCAATTGAACCCCGAGAAACAAACCCAAAAATCGTTGTCTTCTTTTTTTTGCAGATGTCAAGTTTCATCTTTTTTCTGTAAAATCGGCGATACGTGAATAAATAACTAAAATAAGGTTACATAAACAAGAAAACCAATCATTTGTTTTGATTTAAGACTTTTTTGTTTAAATTTATTTTTTATTTTTAAAGAATACAAATATTTGATATGTGCATCTGCGAAAATCTTTGAATGTCAAAATCAGTCTTTATTCACAAAATCAGCATTCAAACTTTTAACTGAAACCTTTACCATATGTAAATTACCAACCTTTACCATATAATATATGCCTGTACCTTTTCACACGTTAATCGCCACAATAATTTCAACAAAGTTTTCCTCTGCGCCATGGTAATTTTATTACATAATTTAGATACTACATAATTACGAAAAGCAATATGACAATTTCGTCAAAATTTGGTTACTGATATGCTTAGATTAAGTTCGGACATAACTGAAAAACGAAAAACTTCAACTCATATGCTAAAAACAATGTTTAGTTCTGAAAAGAAGAAAAGCAGAAGAATATGCATTGGATGTTATGCCCAAATAAAAGAAGCAGAATGTCAAGAAGCAGCAAAAAAAAGGGGGGAAAAGTTTCTACTTATTGCTCAGACTGCAAACAAAACCCCTTTTATTGCTTAGAATGTTTTGGGCAACATAATAAGTCAATGTAATTTCTTTTATCAAAATAAAAATTATTGATATTTAATTTTTCAAGTGTAAGTTTAAGTGTATTGCTTTGGTAAAAAAGAATTAAATTTATTTAAAGATTTATTTTTGAATTTAATTTTTGTTTGATGTATTTCATATGAACCAAATTCTAGTGGTAGGTATTGAAACTAAAAATCGGATTTGATTTAATAAGTAAATTCAACAAATAATTGGATTTAGCGGAATCTTTTTTATGGATTTTACCAAAGCAATACACTTAATATAGCATTATATAACTAAGTCTATTTTATTTATTTTTCCGTAGTAAGCCAAGCAATTTTCAGGTTTTGGTCAAAGAAGGCTAAGCTTTTGAAAGATAAAGCAAATTTATCGTTTGCGTCGGATATCAGTGACTGACGTGGCCTTCTAGGTACTAAATCCCGTATGTCAGACATATATGACTGACATGGCTTATGGTGAAATTCTTAGTGTCAGACACATACGACTGACGTGACGATTAACGTGTTAAGAAAACGAAAAAAAAGAAAAATTTCTTTTGTTACTTTTAGTGACATCTATCAGTGCTCAACATTTTAGTACTTTAGAATTTATGTCAATTTCATCCCTGCTTTAAAGTGTTCTTTGGCATTTTTAATGGTTTTATGTTGAAAAGACAAAGATAATCTAAATATTGTTTTTATTTTTTTATTTACGAGCTTTTTCTTTTACGCTTTCTTTGTTTTTTTATTAGTTTTATATTGAAAAGACAAGATAAAGACAGATTTAATGGTTTGTGTGTAGTTGTTGAAAATGGAAAGGTTTTCTTTTTTCAATTTATTTGAAAATGTAGACATATTTTCTTCTACGATTTTTAAACCATATCTACGAAACATATTAAATATGCAAATTAACAAAAATGATATTACATTTAATTGAATTTTCATTACTAAACTTATAAATGAAAACTAACAATTTTACATTGGTTCTTATGGGAAACAGAAAAATGTTCACCTCATATAGAAAGCTTCTATTTCTACCTTACGGCTATGATATATGTAAGATGGCTATGATAATGTGTAAGTGTTGAACCAAAATTCTAACGGGACTAATTTAGAAAGCTCATAGCTATACAGTGAAACTAAATTGGGCAAAGTGCAACACAGCCCAAAGAAACAATCGATAATGCACGAGGAAAATAATGCACAATTGGCAAATTTAACTATACCGCCGTTTAATGCAACACAATCACCGCGAAAAAAATTGCTTTAACAGCAAATTTAATAAATTTGTAATTTAAATGAAAATAAAAATAATGAATTCAGTGCGACGAACTCATCGTCGGCCGATATAATGAACAACAGTTAGTGCAAACGGGATTGGATAGATATTTTACTGTTCAAGCCAAGCGAAAACGAAGTCCAAAATCCGCACAACTCGCTAACAGAAGCGATGCGACAAGGATGGAACATTCTGCAGACCAAATACCTCTGAGCAACAGGTATTCCAGTTTAGAGGTAGAAGCACCCGAAGCTACAGCAGATAATGCTAAGAAGGAGAAGCCGCCACCAATTTATTTAAGTGAGGCATCAAATAATGAGCTTGTGGAAAAAATCAAATCATTAACCGATTCAAAATTTTACATTACCTCGCTCAAGAGGGGTAAAATAAATGAAGATAAGATACAGCCTTTCGAAACTAATGGGTTCATAGCCTTAGTAAATTATTTCGACCAAGCCCATAAACGGTATTACACATACCAGCTAAATAAGTCAAAAGGGGCTAACTGTTATCTTAAGAGGAATTGAGAGCTCCGAAGATGTAAGCGAACTGCACTCTGCTCTTAGGGGAAAAGGTTTTCATGCCAAATCTATCACAAATATCCTAAACCGCGAAAAGGTAGCTCAACCTATGTTTCGCCTAAAACTAGAGCCAGATGCGGGAAAAGAGAAAGGGCGCGACATATATACCTTAAGATATTTACTATATCGTAAAATCACGGTTGAGGAATTCAAGAAGTGGACCGGACCAGTTCAGAGCATCAAGTCCCAAGAATATGGCCACACCAAAGCTTACTGTACCTTACACGATGTTTGTATTATATATGGTGAACTTCACGATTCAAAACAATGCAGCAAGGTGAAAAACGACCCTACAGTAAAATGCTGCAGTAACTGTGGCGAAAATCATACCGCAAACTATAAAGTGTGCCCAGTGTACTTGAATTTGGGGACAAATGTCAGCAGTTTTGCGCAACCTGGGATCTCCTATGCAAACATTCTGAAAGGTGCCGCTTCGAAAGCAAAAGTTAATTTTATTGAATGAAATCTCAATTCATGCAACCGTATAAACAAACTAACCAAAACGATCCAAAGTTTCATGATGATGATGATGATGGAGAAACAAATGAGCATGATGATGCAAAATATGAACACACTAATGCAAATTATCGTCAAAAACCAAAAATTACTGTCCTAAAAATCGCTATTTGGAATGCGAATGGGCATTCACAGCATAAAGCTGAGTTACAAGCCTTTCTTGTAACACGCTTCACAAATAAAACTTTTTTTAAAATAAACGGATATTCAGTATACGACACCCAACACCCGGACGGCAAAGCACACGGTGGCACTGCCGTCTTGATAAAAAAAAGAATAAAGCATTATGTACACAGCAAGTATGAAAAAGAGCACATCCAAGCAGCTAATATTTGCCTAGAAGAATGGTCTGGAAAATGTGTAATATCGGCCGTTTACTGCCTGCAAAACATGCAATTAAAAAGCAGCACTTTATCGATTATTTTAATCGGCTGGGCAATAAATTCCGTACGGGTGGCGATTACAATGCTAAACATGTTCAATGAGGATCGAGATTGTCGACACCAAAAGGCAAACAACTTTACGAAGCTATAGAGGAGCAGTCTTTGTAACATTAATGATCCTGATCTAATTGACTTCTGTGTAACTAAAGGCACTCCACGTGCGTATATGAAGACAACCAATTGTTATGATCTGTCCTCCGATCATTCGCCGGTAATAGTAACAGTAAGTACCGACGTCCTAAGGGCAGCAATTCCGAAACGTCTTACAAACAAGCGAACTAATTGGGATCAATACAGGAGACTAGTCGAAAAAAATTGTATATACACTGAGAGAACTGATTCGTTGGCATGAGGTCGCGAGAAAATACTTTCCATTGCGATGAACGAATTGTAGTTGCTAAAACATAATTTCGATAGCACCAACTAACATGAGATTGGTACAAACAAACTACGGTAGCCGCTAATGCACAGATAGTTGCAACAACTTCGTTTCCAAATCTTCAACTCCATTGATGCTAATTTCCTAGATATTCGTTGTCAGAACCGAATGAGCCTAATAGTTTTTAAAGTATCAACCTCGTTTCAGTTGCCACAAACGTAATTTTGTTACACCAATTAAACGAGGCTTTTGTGACAACTGCGAACAAAAGTAACTGACTAATGCTGTTGCGAGAACAATATTGTAGTTCAATGTAATCGTATCATTCTGTCGCTGCACCAAAATATCAAAGTGGAATTATTTATTTTGGAATTCCGTTGCTACAACTACACATTATAATCGTATCAGTTTCATTAACTCTTAATCGGTTGTTGTGATTGTAAACTTACTGCCTAAAATGTTTAATATGTTGTTGGAATATTCCTAATACAAAATGAAGAGGGTGTTGTATGAGGAGAGGGTAGATTAACTATTTGAAAAAATTACAAAATGATTTGTGGTTATTTTGCAAACATGAACACCACATGAATAATATAAATTGTTTTATAATGTACGCGAAATACTGACACCTGAGAGTAAAAATAATCATGATGATTATAGAATCCGCGAGAGCTAATAAATGGCGGATCGAAAACTGCATATAACAAAAATAGCAAACAATTTGAGTAAATCAAAGTATCCTGGAAAACTTTTATTGAAATTTACAAGCAATTTAGATTTTTTGATTCCCCGAACAAACGCAATAGTTTTCTTGCGTTTCAAAGGCAATTTTTTATGACGAATTGTAAAAAAATCTAATGGAATTTCAATGAAACTATGATATACAATTATTGTTTCTCATTTTTTTTATATGTAGTTTTCGATTTATATGAAATTTTATGTTAATCTAGTTGCGATGACCGAGTTGGTGTCGGGACAACTACCTTATCCAAACGAATATTAGTCGAATTATAGTCCAAACGAATTGCGTTTGTGGCAAAGTCTACCGCAATCATGATAAACGAATTTTTTTTAGCTTCTTAATCATTCATGTTGGCATAAATACACACGCGAATATAATTCGCTAAGTCAGTACGTTCTGCTTGCTACTTAAGGTATTAAGCGAGAATTGTATTTTTGTAGTTTGGTCGTAGCTATTTGATGAGTAGGTTGTACTTTTGAGTACGAAACCGAACTACCAATATAATTGAACTCAGGTAAAAGAGGGTTCTCATTTTTGAGAGTCGATACATTTATATTGACTCTATGGTAAAATAAAGGGTGGCGGGAGGATATTTCTACTTTTTTCTTAATAAAACTAATTTGGTTAAATGAACTGGCAACAATCCTATTCGGTTGGAGAAAACAACTAAATTCGGTTGTGTCAACTACTTCTGATTATGTATAGTAACCGAAATAGGATTGCACTAACCGTGCAAAGAAAGTTGCTTTAATAACCAAGTCTGTTATTATAATCGACCAGTGGTCACGACAACTATAATTTTTAATATTCTTAAACCAATATTCGATTAACTCAACCGAATGATCGATAAGTTCAACCAATGGTCGGTTGCAATACAGCATATTTCGTTCTTCATACAAGCTAATTCCTTTAGGCTAACTAAAAAGGGTCAGTTACAACTTCTTTTTCAGTTCTGATAAACAATAAAAAGAGGTTGTCGCAAAGTTTAATTAAAATGTATACAGGACCGAATAATTCGGTAGGGCAATTGATTCGGTTGTCGCAAACGTTTAGTTCTCTGGGTGTACTGAATATTCCTCTTACCACACCAGCAGATATTGATACGGCAGCGGAAAATTTAAAAGATACCCTGGCGTTATCAACTGAAAAAACTGCACCCGTCATAAGTAATTTTGAAAAAGTTAATAAACTGCCACATAGTATTCAGGAACTTATCCAGGAAAAGCGAAATTTTGCCGTCAATGGCAACAAACAAAATCACCGTCATTAAAAAGGGAATTAAATCGATCTATTAAGACTCTTAGATTTGCTTTGCGGGAAGAAGAAAACCAGAGCGTCCAGAATTATTTAAGTGAACTTTCGGCAACCGAAGGGACAGGCTACTCTTTGTGGAAGGCAACAAAAAATTTAAAAAGGCCAACAAACTCGAATCCGCCGATCTGACTTCCAACTGGGAATTAGGCGAGAAGCGACGAAGAAAAAGCCAATGCTTTCGCTGCTCATCTAACGACAGTATTCGCTCCACATAAGGAAACAAATACTTTCGTGCTACCCGAGCAAATGGATGATGGATTGTCTTTCAAACCTATAAAGTATATTTGGAAGAAAGTTAAGAATACAATTAAAAATTGTATAAGCCCGAAAAAGGCACCAGGGCATGATCTTATTACTGGAAAAATGATAAGGGAACTGCCAGACAATTGCATAAAACCAATAACATTCATATTCAACGCGACCATGCGAACCGGTTGTATTCCTCAAAAATGGAAGAGATTGGTGATCACAATGATTCTTAAGCCTGGAGAAAATGAAACACAAATTCCATCATACCGTCCAATAAGCATGCTGCCCACAATTTCCAAGCTATTCGTAAAAATGTTATTAACGAAATTGAAACCAGTGTTAACAGTGCGCCATATTATTCCAGACCATCAATTTAGGTTTCGAAATCAACATAGCACCATAGAGTAAGTACACAGAATTATAAATGCAATCAAAAGAACCTTCGAGGAAAAGAAATATTGTTCTGCTGTCTTCTTGGATATCGCTCAAGCCTTTGATAAAGTTTGGCACGATGGACTAATTTACAAAATTAAAGAACTTCTACCTAAGAAATTTCACTCAATTCTGGGAAACTATTAGGTTGTTCAGAAATTAATGCATGTTTTCAACCATTTTCAACCATTTTATTTAAATCTCAGTTTAGAATAAATTTTATTAATCGAAATAAGAACCATTAGAATCTACACATTGTTGCCAACAAGATACAAGTTTATTAATTCCAGTTGCATAGAATTGAAAAAAATGAAAAAAAAAATCATCACACGTCACATTCACGCTGAACAAACGCACCTGCCCACCAGTGGCACTAAACGATATAAATATTCCTCAACAATCCAAGGTCAAATACTTAGGTTTGCACCTGGATAGATAAAAATGACGTTTTCCAAAATGTATTGGCTGATGGGAAGAAAATCTCAGCTGTCATTAGACAACAAAGTTTTACTATATAAAGTGATAATCAGACCTATATGGACATATGGTATTCAGTTATGGGGAATACCAGTTATGGGGTCCACCAGCGTGTCAAACAGAGAACTCTTACAACGAACCCAAGCGAAAATACTTCGCAGTATTACCAATGGCCTCCATGGTACATTCGAAATGGTAATATACATGCCGACATTGGAATTAAAACCATTAAAGAAACAATTAAAGAATTCAGTTCGAAATATTACACAAAACTAGAAGCGCATCCCAACGAATTGGCCAGGTATATACTAGAACAACCGCGATTTAGGTGACTAAGAAGAACAGATCCACTCAAACTGATGAATCTGTAAATTTATTAATGTTTAGTTTATACATATGTATAATTTAAATCAATTAAATTGTGAACACAAATAATAGGTATTAATATTGGTTAATATTTAAAATTGTAATAATTTTAGGTTAAGATTTGAATACTTCTTGTTAGTTTCTTTAGTAGAAAGATTCAAGAATAAAGCCATTGGCAGCATTTAAAAAAATAAAAAAAATTTAAAAGCTACCAAATCAGCAGCCAACCCAGACGATTTATATTTTGTATGAGCCAAATCTCTACATTTCATTAAATTTAGTCGATTCCGCTTAATCGGGACACATCGGGACTAGTAAAATTTGTCCCGATTAAGTGGCTGGCCCAATTATCCGAAGTTCCACAAAAATTACAGGATTAGTGTTTTTGAATATGTACATACATATTTTAATTTACGAAAATTCAATATCAATAACTTGTGAAATTTCATTTAATAGCAATAACCAAAACAATTTTGTATTGTGTTGGTTTTTATAGCTCGCCAACTGTCAGCTACAAACTGTATTGTCTGTAAAATATTTATTTTGCTACTTATTTCCTCGCTGTTGACGTACATGTAAGTACATTTTCCTCGATGGAATCCAATATGTAATTAACCAATTTTCCTCGGTACATTATCTTCAAATTCTTTATTACTCCTATGTCCATTGGCTACAATAATGATGTGGTGTTAGGAGGAAAAAATGCCAGCTGTATATTTTTTAAGTTGTCCAAATGAGGGTGTGCAGCACAGTTGTCGACAAGCAGCAACATTTTTCTTCATAAGCCAACTTCGACAAATTTCAGACGTCATCCAAGCATTCTAAACCCTTAATTCTTAGTCCCTTAAATCAGCGAGGCTTACTACCTTTTCCTATGATCAGTAGCTTTTAGTAGAATTTTTTTTCTATGATTACTGTCCCGATTAAACGAAATATTGGCCCGAAAAAGCGAAGTAAATTTATGTTATTTGCCTGGTTTTGTTTCCGTTCTTTAGGATTTGTCCCAATTAAGCGACTATACCGATTAACCGATGCCCCGATTGAGCGGAATCGACTGTATATGAATTCAACCACGTTGCAGTAGAGCATTTATTAATGATACTTTTCCGGGGTACACAAGCTAAATCTAAATGTAAGAAATTTGAATTAAATATATCAAGGATGCCATTCATATCGGAATAGTTGTACATATTAGAGCAGTCTAGCGAAAAGAAATTATTTACAAAATTCTCGTAATTGATAGCTTTATAATCAGGAACAACAGTATAAGAAATTTGATCCCTAGTACGAGAAAACTTAAAGATGCAAAAATCAAATCATGATCAGAAATAGCAGGAATTGCTGCCTGGCCAAACGAAATAATATTATGTCTATCAGGCACGTACAAAATTATCAGATCGAAAAGACTGTTGATCCTAGTCAGTCTATAAGGTAAATAACATAAATTATGCAAATTCAAACAAGGTTCTAGTTGATTATTAACCATCATATTGAAGTTAAAATCACCACAGCAGAAAATCTTTTCATAGCTTATTAGGTATTCAGTAAAAAATGTTTGTAAATTGTTAATATCATTACTACAAGCAGGAGATGGGTTGTAAATAACCAAAATTAAAATTTTACCAAAACTCCCGGTAAGTTCAGATACTAGATATTCTACTTTACCCAAAGAACGAGAGAATATTTTTTTAATCTTTAAAGTCCCGAAAATAAAGACCAACCCCACTCCAATGATTATTTATTTGATCAGATCGTAGCAGTTTTTAATTATTAATTTGAAGCGACTTATTAGAAATCTTACTACTAAGCAAAGTCTAAGTCAAGGCAAGAACATCAAATTAATATGTTTGTAAAATAATAGTTATGTCATCAAAATGTTTTATCATTATGTACCTGCAAATTATCACCTAGAATAGCTTGATTAGCTTCATCGATTGAGCCTGCATAAATATTAGAATCGTGTAAAAAAATGATGTCGTCTAAAAAAATAGTGGAGTTAGAGATGCCCGAAAATTTTTGTTGTCAAATTTTCTAACCAAAATACCAATTGACCAAGTAGCAGAATCCAGAGCCTTAGCACGCAATTCTTACTTAAACCCGAGTTTGAAGCACACGTATTCCAAATCATTCAGATTATAATTCTTTGGGACTAATTTAGCAATTTTACAGTTATCTGTATCTAAACAGGTTTTTGCCATAGCATGGCATATTTGCGATTAATTAAATCGATATGTTTGCGAACGAAGCCAGAAAGATTAAATATAAATCTTGTTTTTGGTGATTAGCGCAGACAGTAATTAGCGTTAAAATGAAAAGAAATAAATTATTGTTATTACTGTATTCTGATATTCTACCACAACATAAAATTTCCATATTATAAAACTGTTTATATTTTACGCCACTGGTAATTGTGAAAGAAAGATCAAAATATGTATTTACTTTTACTGGGTTGTACGAATTTAACGTTAAATAAATATAAACAAACTTTTTATTATGAAAAATGTTTTTTTAATAAGCTCCTCAACTTATTAATTTTTTGTAATTATGTACGCACCACTTTGCTAAAAAATTTATTTTTGCGGTTGAAGAAAAGTTTCGTTTTTTATGAGTTTTGTTTCCCATCATTTTTCTTAACCAATTTTCTCAGAATTTTAAAGAATTCCAGTGAATGTGGATTAATTTCTTTTTTGCTGAATTAATTATTTTACTGATTGTTGATTGGCTGTTATAATAAGCTTTGTTTGCTGTTTATTGCTTTACTAAATTTAAATCATACACATGCATAAAATTTTTTCTGCAGAGTTAACGCCGAGTTCTTGAGGGTAACATTTTGCGTTTTTTAGATTAAGATGTTATTAAATACCACCCGCCCCCCTCCCCATCTAATGCGCCTAACTTTTTTTTGTGGCCCTGTGTATTTTTTTTTGTTTGTTTTCATTATTATAAATATAAATATAAATGTAACTAGAGGGAAAAGCCCGTAATACGGGCGTAAACAATAACAGAAAGAGAAAATAATGATATTGCAAAATGACATTTATTTTGAAAAAATTTCTTTATACACAACATTTTTGGTAAAAAACTGCATCTAATTCCGCTAATAATTTCCCCTGATAGGGGCCATCTAAAATTCTAACTTTTGCATCCGTAAATTTTCGGACTCGTGATAATGCTACGTATAATTGACCATGGCCAAATACAGGTTCCGGTAAGAATAAAACCACTTTTTCTAATGTCTGTCTCTGAGATTTATTGATTATCATTTGCAAATGCCAATTTAATTGGAAATTGTCTTCATCGTAAAATAAGAGGTAAGTCTGAGTTGATCAGGGTTGGATCAATTGTGGGAATGTATAAAGTTTCCTTTACGGGATCGGCAATTATCAGATTTGGTTTCAATTATGATACTTCCAACAATTAAGTTCAATTTTATGAAGCGGCACCCAGATGGCGTTAAATCATTTAAAAAATTTTTCGGGTAGTCCTGAATGTCTTCATCAGTTGCATCATCAATCGAGTCTATGCTATAATACGTGACGGGGCTTTCCGCAAAAAGTGTCATCCCTTCGTCAGTGATCAAGTCCACATCTGCATTTTTTGGACATAAATTTGCCATTTTTGAAAATGTTTCGGCATCAACTGGCGACAGCTTTTCATCATAAATTTTGGTTATTACAGAGCTTTTGCAAATGAGGTTGCTCGGAATTTCAATTAAGCAAATTGTAGTAAGCATTGTGTTTTTGTTGGCAGCTCGATTAACACTTTCTTCGATGGTTTGTTCGGTAAATTGATCATCTGGAAAGTGGATTGGCAGTCTCAAAATGACTTATGACTGTTCGTGCATGTTGAAACTAAATAGGCGCCAAGCTGCCTCAGGCGCACTTACATACCTCGAGTCCTTGTACGTTTTAATTTCATCATCATCCAAAGTGTCTTGTTTAACGAAGGTTATATTTTCGCAATCGTGTCCTTTGTAGACATACTTAAATAAATTCTTCACACTTTGAATTGATGAACAATATTCGACATTAATATGACAGTAAAATTTGAGGCTTAGACGTGGATTGCACGGAACAATTCATGGATTATATGTTTTACCATTTATAATTGCACTGCCACAAGTACTTCGCTTATATTTTGGATATGTAGATGTATAAAACAACCCAAACTAAGAAATTGTAGGCTTTCACTGCATAGTACCAGCTTTTAATTTACTGTCATATAATTAAGACCGTTAATGGATTGGCCTTAGTGTCTACGCCACTCAAACGAAGTGTTATATGATTGGACACTTCATTCCCTTATATTGAACTCTAAATCACGGCATAATTGTTATGGTTCTGTTAAAATAACATAATTATGATATTGACTAAATAAAGATATTAATAAAAACTTTAGTGAACTTTATTGAGATTTTTTTTTGATTTTTTTTGTGTTTACAATTGTTGTTAAACCAGCAGAAAGTAAGTTTTGTTTTATTAAACTATTTGTTTTTAATTGATAATTTCACAAAACTTTGCATATCCACTTTGTATAAATTATAAAACTTCGTTTGTTGACGTTCTTATTGAAAGAAAGACCAACTATATGTTATTTTATGTATCCGTCCCTTTTTAACAACAGTAATATATTAATTCCTTTCCCAACGATAAATCGCCTCATCGCTAGAAAATCGCTAGAACAACTATCAAGATTTTCTCCTACGAGTATATTCATATAGGCCTTTATGGCATTGATCTACAATATATATTGATTTATTTGTACGCGAATGTAAAATCAATTCAATTAATCAATTAATGGACTTGCTTTTATCAGATAAAAACATGTACATTGAGATAAAGAAAGCTGGTATTTTGCCAATTTATTCAAACAAATTTAAATCGAATTATTTGATGTTTGAAACTAATAGGCAAAATAAATAAATCTGTTGCGAAGAACTTAAAAAAGCTAAAATGGTACGACCCCAAGGATATACGTTCTCCCTACAGTATACAAAGACGGCATTCATTTTAGATCAATTGTTATAGCTGTGTTGGGTCAGCTTTATAAAACTTGTCTCATTTTTTGTTAAATATTTTAAATTGTTGTGAGGGTAACAAATAAATTATTATTATGCAAACCTAAATTTTTTGTGTTTTCGTGCTTTATATTATCGAAAAACAACAACAAAAATAATATTTTCTTTGTCTACGAATTTTCTACATTATCTACATATTAGTGGTTTTCCAAGCTACCACCGCACGAACTTATTAGCAGTTATGGTTTATGTCTCTGCTAGATTTACTATAGATAATCTAGCAATGACATAAACCATAAGTGCTTATAAGTACTTGCGGTGGTCGATTGGAAAGCCACTATTGTGTATATTGTCTACGTCGAAAATAATAGTCTACGCTATTGTCACATATTTGCACGTAGATAATCTCAAAATAGCCGTAGACGCACACCACTAAACATTTATTTTGAAATATGTATGTTAGGTTGTATAGGTTAATAAATGAATAAACGTTGTGGTCTCTCGTCTATTTTTACTGATAAAGGCTTCTAGGGTAATTTCATATAGATTAAATCACGTACGCAATCAATCACAACTTTTACTCAGTTTTGCTGCTGAAAATCTTCGACGCATTGTGTCTACATTGCCTACATTATCGAGTGGACAATTAATTTGACGATTAATTGGCATACAATTTATTTAGTTACGCAATTTTGTTTAACAGGCGTATTTTACAACCGAGTAGTTATGAGTTTTAGAAAATATATTATTGTAAAGCTTTTAAAATCACTAGTCTTTTAGCACGATGACATTTCGATCTATCTATTAATCAAAATAAAATATTATCCTTAATCCTGGGATGGATGGATAAAAATTTTAGGTTACGCTATAAACCATAAAATCATCTTTCAAATCTGTCAGGATTTTAGTAAATTTAAACTTAATAAAAAATAGAAACCATAAATCTCGTGTCTCGTGTCTTTGAACAAATAAAATTTCACGCCACCAGAAATTTAGCAAACGATAATTTGTCAAATCCGCTAACAATAACAAAAACAACAGCAGCAAATGAAAATATAGAATAATATATGTCCTATCTATGTATATACTATAGAGCTGTAGCATTTCAATCAAAAATGTTTGCTGCTTGCGTATATATTTTATGTCGTCTTGATTTAATATAAAATTGTCTTCTGCTAAAGTTGTATCTCAGAAATTTTCATTTGCCATTACATATATTCTCGTTGTTGTTGTTGGGTTGTGTCTGCAGTTCATTTTTTTTTTTTTGTTTATATTTTATCAAAAAACTTATATTTACTTTAATCTTGTTAAATTATATAAAATTTTAAAAATAACAATTTTTTTTATAAAATTATCATTCTTAGTAACAGACTCGTGCATGTACATTGTACATGTAACACAACCAAACTATACATATGTATAGTGTATAATGAGTAGTCTTGTTAGAATTATAAAACAAAATAAATATGTACATTTATACTTGTAGTTTATGTAAGTACATTAGGTACTTATGTACGTATGACAAAATTGTTACTTCCTGAACAAATCCAATAACCATAATTTTCTTTCTTTTTGTACTACCATCGCCATCCATATCACAATATTATAGTACCTTGTAATTCTCTACATTGTAACATAGGATACATTTTATTCATATCTTGTGTGGAAAGATCTCTAGTTGCAGACTTGCAGTGGATTCCGGCACTGGTTGTTGTCAAAATTATTTTATTCATTATATACTTCTTCGTAACGTTTATTTCCTTTATTGTGGTCTGAAAATGGTAGATGTAACATGGTAAATGATTTCATACAAAAGGAATTTTCTAATTTCATTAACCGCATATTACTAAACCAACAGTCTTCCATTATATTATAAAACTATAGGATCTTCTGCTAAATGATAATTACTATGTATATAAAATATACGTTACATAAAACAAAAACTTTCTACCACTACAAACTAGGTTAATTACATACAGTCGATAAAAAACGTTTAGCATTAAGATAATTGAATTTGTTATTTCATGTCACTAAGTATTTTAATAATTATTCAGTTAGGTTGATACATGGCTATAGTTATGGTCCCATAGTATGAAGCAGAAAGGAAATATAATAAACAGTATTGAAAGATTGAACATCAGCGTGTGGATTGAAACCCGAGCCCAATGTGAGCATCAACAACAAATCTAATCATGAGAAATTTGAATCCATCAAATTGCGTATCAAACATAATTGGCGCAGCCGTCCGGTTCATAGTGAGCAAAAAGTGCAAAAACAACAAGCTAATAAAAGTAATTAATTATAAATCTAATTAAGAATTAATTATTTATTTAAGAGGAAACACCTTGGTGTGATATTTTTTAATTACAAAGATTTCTCAAGCTGGAAATTGAGAATATGTTACGAGGATTCGAGGTAGCAAAATCGAACTCAGGTAACAAATTTTTATACATTGCAGAACCTATTACGGAAAGTGTCACCATCGTGTACTACTAGATAAGCATGAAAGGTGAGAATTAAATTAATCAAATGCCTCAATACAATCAATCATGGCTTCTGCTATGCATAAGTTGCAAAACTCCAAAACTTAGAAGAAACCTATGTCCCTTTGTAACTATGACTCCAACGAAAGCATATCGTGTAATTCAAAAAATGGTATGAGCAAAAGCAGATTTTCAAACAAAAAATTATTCGGAACAAAATAATCCAAAGAACCAGCATTGACCGGTTCAATAGAAATCAACATCAATATAGGTCGATTCCTCAACCCATTCGAGAAAGACGTTTAATGAAAATAGAATCCATAACATTGGGGCCCAAAAAAATTGATGACCACAATTCGGACTCGGAAGACTAAACTAATAAAACTATAATTAAGTTAAAAATAATACCAGACCAATTATTAGTGCCTAAAGAATCTTAAGTAAAGAACATATTAGGTACAGAAAAATTTGGAAAATAAATGTTTTTTGACACATCCTACAATGGCAATCCTACTACGAACTTGACTTCCACGAATATTTCGATAAACTACTTGTATCTCTCAATGGCTCTTGTAAATGCCTAAAATACTACAAATCTTTCACGATTTAATTGAATAGCAAATTTTGAAGTTTTACAAATAATATCCACATTATAAGAAAACATTATTTTACAATTGGTGTTGTACAAATCAAAAAATTTTGAGATTACCGTAAAAATACTCAGTCACGATCCCGAACCACCGAAACCATTACTTGAACATAGCTTAACCTTATTTGATGGTGTCACCAATTTTGAGAACATTAAGAGAACTGTCGAAAGTTTAATTAGTTCACTTCGGTGTAAAAAGCAAACATTGATCACTATTGAGCAAAAATCACTAAAAATTTCGTTGGTTTAAAACCAATTTTCTCGAAGTTTTAAAAGTCAATGAGTTCGAAAAAGCTCAAAAAATGACCGTCTGTCTGTCTATTCGCCCGGATGTCTGGCCGTTCTGTAAAATGTAAAATGTCAAATGAAAAATGCAAAATGTAAAATGTAAAATGTAAAATGTAAAATGTAAAATGTAAAATGCAAAATGTAAAATGTAAAATGAAAAATGTAAGATTTAAAATGTAAAATGTAAAATGTAAAATTTAAAATTTAAAATTTAAAATTTAAAATTTTAAATTTAAAATAAATTATATAAATATAAATTATAAATTATAAATTATAAATTATAAATTATAAATTATAAATTATAAATTATAAATTATAAATTATAAATTATAAATTATAAATTATAAATTATAAATTATAAATTATAAATTATAAATTATAAATTATAAATTATAAATTATAAATTATAAATTATAAATTATAAATTATAAATTATAAATTATAAATTATAAATTATAAATTATAAATTATAAATTATAAATTATAAATTATAAATTATAAATTATAAATTATAAATTATAAATTATAAATTATAAATTATAAATTATAAATTATAAATTATAAATTATAAATTATAAATTATAAATTATAAATTATAAATTATAAATTATAAATTATAAATTATAAATTATAAATTATAAATTATAAATTATAAATTATAAATTATAAATTATAAATTATAAATTATAAATTATAAATTATAAATTATAAATTATAAATTATAAATTATAAATTATAAATTATAAATTATAAATTATAAATTATAAATTATAAATTATAAATTATAAATTATAAATTATAAATTATAAATTATAAATTATAAATTATAAATTATAAATTATAAATTATAAATTATAAATTATAAATTATAAATTATAAATTATAAATTATAAATTATAAATTATAAATTATAAATTATAAATTATAAATTATAAATTATAAATTATAAATTATAAATTATAAATTATAAATTATAAATTATAAATTATAAATTATAAATTATAAATTATAAATTATAAATTATAAATTATAAATTATAAATTATAAATTATAAATTATAAATTATAAATTATAAATTATAAATTATAAATTATAAATTATAAATTATAAATTATAAATTATAAATTATAAATTATAAATTATAAATTATAAATTATAAATTATAAATTATAAATTATAAATTATAAATTATAAATTATAAATTATAAATTATAAATTATAAATTATAAATTATAAATTATAAATTATAAATTATAAATTATAAATTATAAATTATAAATTATAAATTATAAATTATAAATTATAAATTATAAATTATAAATTATAAATTATAAATTATAAATTATAAATTATAAATTATAAATTATAAATTATAAATTATAAATTATAAATTATAAATTATAAATTATAAATTATAAATTATAAATTATAAATTATAAATTATAAATTATAAATTATAAATTATAAATTATAAATTATAAATTATAAATTATAAATTATAAATTATAAATTATAAATTATAAATTATAAATTATAAATTATAAATTATAAATTATAAATTATAAATTATAAATTATAAATTATAAATTATAAATTATAAATTATAAATTATAAATTATAAATTATAAATTATAAATTATAAATTATAAATTATAAATTATAAATTATAAATTATAAATTATAAATTATAAATTATAAATTATAAATTATAAATTATAAATTATAAATTATAAATTATAAATTATAAATTATAAATTATAAATTATAAATTATAAATTATAAATTATAAATTATAAATTATAAATTATAAATTATAAATTATAAATTATAAATTATAAATTATAAATTATAAATTATAAATTATAAATTATAAATTATAAATTATAAATTATAAATTATAAATTATAAATTATAAATTATAAATTATAAATTATAAATTATAAATTATAAATTATAAATTATAAATTATAAATTATAAATTATAAATTATAAATTATAAATTATAAATTATAAATTATAAATTATAAATTATAAATTATAAATTATAAATTATAAATTATAAATTATAAATTATAAATTATAAATTATAAATTATAAATTATAAATTATAAATTATAAATTATAAATTATAAATTATAAATTATAAATTATAAATTATAAATTATAAATTATAAATTATAAATTATAAATTATAAATTATAAATTATAAATTATAAATTATAAATTATAAATTATAAATTATAAATTATAAATTATAAATTATAAATTATAAATTATAAATTATAAATTATAAATTATAAATTATAAATTATAAATTATAAATTATAAATTATAAATTATAAATTATAAATTATAAATTATAAATTATAAATTATAAATTATAAATTATAAATTATAAATTATAAATTATAAATTATAAATTATAAATTATAAATTATAAATTATAAATTATAAATTATAAATTATAAATTATAAATTATAAATTATAAATTATAAATTATAAATTATAAATTATAAATTATAAATTATAAATTATAAATTATAAATTATAAATTATAAATTATAAATTATAAATTATAAATTATAAATTATAAATTATAAATTATAAATTATAAATTATAAATTATAAATTATAAATTATAAATTATAAATTATAAATTATAAATTATAAATTATAAATTATAAATTATAAATTATAAATTATAAATTATAAATTATAAATTATAAATTATAAATTATAAATTATAAATTATAAATTATAAATTATAAATTATAAATTATAAATTATAAATTATAAATTATAAATTATAAATTATAAATTATAAATTATAAATTATAAATTATAAATTATAAATTATAAATTATAAATTATAAATTATAAATTATAAATTATAAATTATAAATTATAAATTATAAATTATAAATTATAAATTATAAATTATAAATTATAAATTATAAATTATAAATTATAAATTATAAATTATAAATTATAAATTATAAATTATAAATTATAAATTATAAATTATAAATTATAAATTATAAATTATAAATTATAAATTATAAATTATAAATTATAAATTATAAATTATAAATTATAAATTATAAATTATAAATTATAAATTATAAATTATAAATTATAAATTATAAATTATAAATTATAAATTATAAATTATAAATTATAAATTATAAATTATAAATTATAAATTATAAATTATAAATTATAAATTATAAATTATAAATTATAAATTATAAATTATAAATTATAAATTATAAATTATAAATTATAAATTATAAATTATAAATTATAAATTATAAATTATAAATTATAAATTATAAATTATAAATTATAAATTATAAATTATAAATTATAAATTATAAATTATAAATTATAAATTATAAATTATAAATTATAAATTATAAATTATAAATTATAAATTATAAATTATAAATTATAAATTATAAATTATAAATTATAAATTATAAATTATAAATTATAAATTATAAATTATAAATTATAAATTATAAATTATAAATTATAAATTATAAATTATAAATTATAAATTATAAATTATAAATTATAAATTATAAATTATAAATTATAAATTATAAATTATAAATTATAAATTATAAATTATAAATTATAAATTATAAATTATAAATTATAAATTATAAATTATAAATTATAAATTATAAATTATAAATTATAAATTATAAATTATAAATTATAAATTATAAATTATAAATTATAAATTATAAATTATAAATTATAAATTATAAATTATAAATTATAAATTATAAATTATAAATTATAAATTATAAATTATAAATTATAAATTATAAATTATAAATTATAAATTATAAATTATAAATTATAAATTATAAATTATAAATTATAAATTATAAATTATAAATTATAAATTATAAATTATAAATTATAAATTATAAATTATAAATTATAAATTATAAATTATAAATTATAAATTATAAATTATAAATTATAAATTATAAATTATAAATTATAAATTATAAATTATAAATTATAAATTATAAATTATAAATTATAAATTATAAATTATAAATTATAAATTATAAATTATAAATTATAAATTATAAATTATAAATTATAAATTATAAATTATAAATTATAAATTATAAATTATAAATTATAAATTATAAATTATAAATTATAAATTATAAATTATAAATTATAAATTATAAATTATAAATTATAAATTATAAATTATAAATTATAAATTATAAATTATAAATTATAAATTATAAATTATAAATTATAAATTATAAATTATAAATTATAAATTATAAATTATAAATTATAAATTATAAATTATAAATTATAAATTATAAATTATAAATTATAAATTATAAATTATAAATTATAAATTATAAATTATAAATTATAAATTATAAATTATAAATTATAAATTATAAATTTTTTTTTTTTTTTTTTTTTTTCTGGGGAAGGTGAAAATGCCATTTACGCACAGAGTGTCGGACTCGCATTTCTGCCCTACCGACTAAAAACACCTTCCCCCCTCTACCGGACTACCCTGGGACCGTTTATCACATTACTTCGGGGTAGACCGTTTTTTTTTCCTATGCTCCCCGAGCTGTCTCCTGTACTACGGAAATCTATCTAGATCTTCCTTTTTTGTTCTTAATATCTCCTCTATGAACCTTGAAACGAGCTCCCACCAGACCGAGCTTCGCAGCATAATCTCCACTGCTGTCTCCGGAGACCATGCCCCCACCTCCATTTCCAATCTTATTCTCCGCTCCTCCCATGCCAGGCACCAAAAGAATGTGTGCTCCACATCGTCGATACTACCTGGGCAGTACAGGCATTCTGCTGACGTCACCTTCCGCATTCTAAAGAGATATGATCGGAAGTATCCGTGGCCACTCAGGAACTGCGTCAGATAGTATCCAACCTCTCCGTGCGTCCTCTCGATCCAGGGGCTCACCTGCTCTATAAGCCTCGCTGTCCATCTTCCTCTAGCCTCTAGTTCCCAAGCCGATTGCCATAACTCAATAGTGCGGGACCTCTCCTGTAGACTCGCAGCTCTCTTATTTAATTCATCAGCCCGGCGATAAACTGCTTGCCTTTCCCTGGCTAGTAGTTCAATTGGGATCGTCCCAGCTATTACCAATACCGCGGGCTCAGATACCGTGCGGTATGCCGAGGCAACCCTTAAGGCACCACGTCTTTGCACTTGTGCTAGGCGTTTTCTATACATTTCCTTGCTAAGGGAATCGGCCCATATTTCAGCACCGTAGAGCAGAACGGACTGAACCGCGGACATTAAAAGACGTCGTTTACTTGCTTTTGGACCGCCAACATTTGCCATGAGACGGCTTAGAGCCGTGACCCCTTTCGCAGCCTTGTCTGCTGTTTTCTTGATCTGCTCAAAGAAAGTCATTTTCGAGTCGATCATGACACCTAGATATTTTGCTGCTGGCTTCGTCTCGACCACTTCATTGCCAATCCACATTGGTAACGCGGTTTGTATCCTTTTTTTTGTGAGGACCACTATCTCGGTCTTCTCAAGCGCTAGAGATAACCCATGCGTCGACATCCAGCTCATCACGGCTCTCATGACTTGATTTAGCTTAAATTGGGCCTGCTTTGTATCCCGGGCAGCGATTAGTGCCGCGACATCATCCGCGTACCCAACCAGTAGAGTTTCATCTGGCATCTCGGTTCGAAGCAGACTGTCATACGAGGCATTCCAGAGGTCAGGTCCTAATACTGATCCCTGGGCCACTCCTGCTGTAACTGCTATCTTTCGCTTCCCCTCTTCAGTCTCATACGTCAAGGTTCGGTCCTTTAAATAATCGTCCAGTATCCTTATGAGGTACTCCGGTATTTTAAAAGACTGCTCCAACGCGCCCAGCATATCCCCCCAACTCGCAGAATTAAATGCGTTCCTCACATCGAGCGTCACTAACAAAACAATCCGCTTTGAAAAGTGATTATGCTGCTCTGCTCTCTTAACCGCTTCTACAACCTCCTGGATCGCATCCAAAGTGGATCGGCCCGCTCGAAACCCATACTGCTTGGGTGAGAGGTCCCCTGCTGCCTTGATCGCGGCGTTAAGCCTCGACCTGATAAGCTTCTCGAAAACTTTACCAACAGTATCAAGCATACATAAAGGTCGATAGGACGATGGAAGCCCGGGATCGCCATTGCCCTTGCGAATAAGCACAAGCTTCGCACATTTCCAGCGAGAACTAAAGACGCCCGCTGTCAAGCATGTATTAAACAAATTCAGCAATATACTGCGATCCTGTCGATACACCATTTTTAATACCTCGTTTGGTATTCCATCGGGCCCAGGAGTTTTCCGATTTTTTGCGGATAAAACAGCTTCCTCCAGTTCCTCCTCGGAAAAAAGGGGAACGTCTACTTGTTCGCGAAATTGCCTTGCAGCTCGTTCTGGGTGATTTGGGAAGAGGGCTGATATAATCGTTCCCATTGTGCGCGAATCCATAACACTTGTTGGCCTCTGGGCACCGAGCTTTTTCGTGACAATTTTGTAACCCAGGCCCCATGGGTCACGGTCTATGTCCTCTGTTAGAACTCTCCAGCAGCACGCTTTGCTGTGGTTGATTGCTCGTCGAAGTTCCTTCTTTGCCCCTTTATACTCGGAAGACATGCTATTTGCTTCTGCTCGGTTCTTTGCACGTTGCGCTTTGCGCCGCAGCATGAGACATTTTTTCCGTATCTCTGATATCTCAGTCGTCCACCAATAAACAGGCGGCTTACCGTGTCGCGGTTTTTTCCTTGGCATGGATACCTCGCACGCCGAGGTGATAAGGCACATGGTATGAGCGATCAGAGCCTCAGCTGCAGATCTTTCACATTCACCTATTGTCTCCATCAACGGCACGCCCTTGGCAAGCTCCCTTTCAAACGCCTCAACATTGAGCTGCCGCAAGTTCCACCTAAGAGGTTTTTCCTTTACTCGCAACTGCCGTTCATCGCCTATCTGGAAGTTGATGTATTGGTGATCGCTCCCATTGAAGTCTTCCAGTACTCTCCACTTATGGACGAGTGGCACAAGTCCCTCAGACGCAAGAGTGATGTCAGGGATTGTTTCCATACAGCCAGGGCGGCGAAATGTTGTGACCGTCCCAACGTTCATAACTAGCAGTCCTACTCTGGCGGCCATCTCTAATATAAGCCTGCCTCTCGTATCTGGGCGTGGCATCCCCCACTCAAGGGCTCTGGCATTAAAGTCTCCAGCTACCACCATATGTCCTGTTGTCTGTAGGATCTCATCTTCCAAGGCATCTAGCTTTGAGCGGAAATCCGCAATCGCTTCATTTGGGGTAAAGTAACAACTAAAGTAAGTTGTACCCTTACTCTTGATCCATACAAAACCTCTGCCCGCGCCATGCCTTTCGATATACACTCCTCCATTTAATACCCAAATAGCAGCCGTCCCCAGAAGGTCCGAGATCCAATAAGGCGACTGCTTATTTTGGTACTGCTCACTTAATAAAAGCAGGTCAGCTCCGTTCTCAATTGCCAGCTGCTGCAAGAGATAGTCAGCGGTCTTGCTGCGATTCATGTTCCCTTGAATTATACGCATCATATTCGGTTCTTGGCCTCCTGGAGAGCCTCCCGATACACCTTGCATTTTCCGGTTCCTGGAGCGTGTGCTACTTCTTCTTGGCTGACACCTTTTTCCTCACAAAGCATACAACGGCCTACGGCTGTGCAGGTTTTCGCCTTGTGGTCGGCGCCAAGGCACCTGTAGCAAAGTTTGCTTCTGTCCGGCCCATCGCAATTTCTGGCCACATGCCCATACCCAAGGCACTTAAAGCACCGCGTTGCCACGGCTCGTTCCCGAACTCTGCAAACGGTCCACCCTATTTTAATTTTCCTTTTGTTTATTAATTTCAAGGCTGCTTTTCCACTCATTACCACCACTGCCACCTTTTGCTCTCTGGCGCACGGGAAGAGCATAACATTTACTTCCTCTGCCTCCGGTACATCCCGCTTAATTGCCTCCGTTACCTCTTCCTTCCCTGTGTAGGAATCAAGATCGCGGATTTCTACTGTCATCTTGGTCCCAAGGTTAACTACTCGGCCTTTCTCACCCAAGGTACTGCTCAGCAAGTCCCGGAAGCCTTCCATACTTTTAGTTTTTTGGCCGAGTTCTATGAGCACCTCGCCCGCTCTTGTCTGGCGGATTGCTGTCACCTCCGCTTCCGCTTCATCCGGCTTTACTTTACTCCGTAACTCCTTTAGGACATCTGCGTATGTTTGGCCCTCCGCCGGTTTAACTAGCAGGGCGTCAGGACGGACCTTTGTGCGTCGTTTCTTGGGCCTCTCTTGCGCACCAGAAATAGCAACGGGCTTAGGGTTTGTGCTTTCCGAGCACCGTCTTTCAGCCTCCATTTGATGCTTTTTCCAGAGACTTTTTTCCCTTCTGGACTCTGCTCTTTCCCACCCGTCCGTGAGCGCTACTTCCCTCAACCTCTTTTCTTCATTCTTTTCAGCTGGGCTAGAGGCAGTTCTTTTTACGCTTCCTGACGGGGTAATCGTGCCCCGCTCCGTAGTTTGTTCCAACTGTGAGATCTCGGACGACCTGACCATTTGGGTAACCGGCGCGCGCAAGTATGTGATACCATAAGCGACAGCGTCGATCGCATCTTCTAGTTCCACAAGCCCCAGTTTAACATCATTAGATATGTTTTTCTGTCTGTCCGTTGCTTTCTTCATTTTTTTAATAATGGCTTTGCATTTCAAAATCAGCTGCTTTTCCTTAGCCGGCCCACTATCCACTGCTTCTTCAGTATTTCTACGCATCGCATGCTCTTTTGTCTGAGCTGAATCCTCTTGTGGTATCGTCGACGTCCTAAGCGGACTACTGGCAGCATTAGCCATATTCAGGCCTAGCACCGCTGATCTGCCTTTGACACTGCGCTGTGGCGTATCGTTCTCACTCACCATGTCCACTGAGGTTTCTCCTATTTTAGTAGATGGAGGGGTCCTCTGTATTCTTGCGTCTTTTTTAAAAATGTTTTCAACGTTTTCCTCAGCACTTGTAAGGTCTACCATTTCTACCGTTCCTCCATGCATATCCACGGAGCCACTTGGCTGCTGCGGCGCTATTAGAGAAGCGCCATCCTCCTTTTCATTAATTAATTTATTGATTGTTTTCATTTCTGTTCCCACGAGTAGCACGAGAAAAAAAAGGTCACCTATGACAGAGCTCTGCGTTATCATAGGAAGGCTATGATTTAAACCGGAAGTCGCCTAAAACCGGAGTTCACATACTTGCGACTAAGCATCCCCTTAGCCATGCAGCTATCGGCGTATGTAGTGCCACCTTAGCTTGGGTGTGCTAGCTTTTGGTCCACCCCGGGTATTTGATTTCCCCGGTACCTGCCATATCTGGCGGGCTGTCCCCTATCCGCCACCTGGGGAGGCGCCCGATGGGGGAGCTAGCCAACCCCACACGGGATAAATTATAAATTATAAATTATAAATTATAAATTATAAATTATAAATTATAAATTATAAATTATAAATTATAAATTATAAATTATAAATTATAAATTATAAATTATAAATTATAAATTATAAATTATAAATTATAAATTATAAATTATAAATTATAAATTATAAATTATAAATTATAAATTATAAATTATAAATTATAAATTATAAATTATAAATTATAAATTATAAATTATAAATTATAAATTATAAATTATAAATTATAAATTATAAATTATAAATTATAAATTATAAATTATAAATTATAAATTATAAATTATAAATTATAAATTATAAATTATAAATTATAAATTATAAATTATAAATTATAAATTATAAATTATAAATTATAAATTATAAATTATAAATTATAAATTATAAATTATAAATTATAAATTATAAATTATAAATTATAAATTATAAATTATAAATTATAAATTATAAATTATAAATTATAAATTATAAATTATAAATTATAAATTATAAATTATAAATTATAAATTATAAATTATAAATTATAAATTATAAATTATAAATTATAAATTATAAATTATAAATTATAAATTATAAATTATAAATTATAAATTATAAATTATAAATTATAAATTATAAATTATAAATTATAAATTATAAATTATAAATTATAAATTATAAATTATAAATTATAAATTATAAATTATAAATTATAAATTATAAATTATAAATTATAAATTATAAATTATAAATTATAAATTATAAATTATAAATTATAAATTATAAATTATAAATTATAAATTATAAATTATAAATTATAAATTATAAATTATAAATTATAAATTATAAATTATAAATTATAAATTATAAATTATAAATTATAAATTATAAATTATAAATTATAAATTATAAATTATAAATTATAAATTATAAATTATAAATTATAAATTATAAATTATAAATTATAAATTATAAATTATAAATTATAAATTATAAATTATAAATTATAAATTATAAATTATAAATTATAAATTATAAATTATAAATTATAAATTATAAATTATAAATTATAAATTATAAATTATAAATTATAAATTATAAATTATAAATTATAAATTATAAATTATAAATTATAAATTATAAATTATAAATTATAAATTATAAATTATAAATTATAAATTATAAATTATAAATTATAAATTATAAATTATAAATTATAAATTATAAATTATAAATTATAAATTATAAATTATAAATTATAAATTATAAATTATAAATTATAAATTATAAATTATAAATTATAAATTATAAATTATAAATTATAAATTATAAATTATAAATTATAAATTATAAATTATAAATTATAAATTATAAATTATAAATTATAAATTATAAATTATAAATTATAAATTATAAATTATAAATTATAAATTATAAATTATAAATTATAAATTATAAATTATAAATTATAAATTATAAATTATAAATTATAAATTATAAATTATAAATTATAAATTATAAATTATAAATTATAAATTATAAATTATAAATTATAAATTATAAATTATAAATTATAAATTATAAATTATAAATTATAAATTATAAATTATAAATTATAAATTATAAATTATAAATTATAAATTATAAATTATAAATTATAAATTATAAATTATAAATTATAAATTATAAATTATAAATTATAAATTATAAATTATAAATTATAAATTATAAATTATAAATTATAAATTATAAATTATAAATTATAAATTATAAATTATAAATTATAAATTATAAATTATAAATTATAAATTATAAATTATAAATTATAAATTATAAATTATAAATTATAAATTATAAATTATAAATTATAAATTATAAATTATAAATTATAAATTATAAATTATAAATTATAAATTATAAATTATAAATTATAAATTATAAATTATAAATTATAAATTATAAATTATAAATTATAAATTATAAATTATAAATTATAAATTATAAATTATAAATTATAAATTATAAATTATAAATTATAAATTATAAATTATAAATTATAAATTATAAATTATAAATTATAAATTATAAATTATAAATTATAAATTATAAATTATAAATTATAAATTATAAATTATAAATTATAAATTATAAATTATAAATTATAAATTATAAATTATAAATTATAAATTATAAATTATAAATTATAAATTATAAATTATAAATTATAAATTATAAATTATAAATTATAAATTATAAATTATAAATTATAAATTATAAATTATAAATTATAAATTATAAATTATAAATTATAAATTATAAATTATAAATTATAAATTATAAATTATAAATTATAAATTATAAATTATAAATTATAAATTATAAATTATAAATTATAAATTATAAATTATAAATTATAAATTATAAATTATAAATTATAAATTATAAATTATAAATTATAAATTATAAATTATAAATTATAAATTATAAATTATAAATTATAAATTATAAATTATAAATTATAAATTATAAATTATAAATTATAAATTATAAATTATAAATTATAAATTATAAATTATAAATTATAAATTATAAATTATAAATTATAAATTATAAATTATAAATTATAAATTATAAATTATAAATTATAAATTATAAATTATAAATTATAAATTATAAATTATAAATTATAAATTATAAATTATAAATTATAAATTATAAATTATAAATTATAAATTATAAATTATAAATTATAAATTATAAATTATAAATTATAAATTATAAATTATAAATTATAAATTATAAATTATAAATTATAAATTATAAATTATAAATTATAAATTATAAATTATAAATTATAAATTATAAATTATAAATTATAAATTATAAATTATAAATTATAAATTATAAATTATAAATTATAAATTATAAATTATAAATTATAAATTATAAATTATAAATTATAAATTATAAATTATAAATTATAAATTATAAATTATAAATTATAAATTATAAATTATAAATTATAAATTATAAATTATAAATTATAAATTATAAATTATAAATTATAAATTATAAATTATAAATTATAAATTATAAATTATAAATTATAAATTATAAATTATAAATTATAAATTATAAATTATAAATTATAAATTATAAATTATAAATTATAAATTATAAATTATAAATTATAAATTATAAATTATAAATTATAAATTATAAATTATAAATTATAAATTATAAATTATAAATTATAAATTATAAATTATAAATTATAAATTATAAATTATAAATTATAAATTATAAATTATAAATTATAAATTATAAATTATAAATTATAAATTATAAATTATAAATTATAAATTATAAATTATAAATTATAAATTATAAATTATAAATTATAAATTATAAATTATAAATTATAAATTATAAATTATAAATTATAAATTATAAATTATAAATTATAAATTATAAATTATAAATTATAAATTATAAATTATAAATTATAAATTATAAATTATAAATTATAAATTATAAATTATAAATTATAAATTATAAATTATAAATTATAAATTATAAATTATAAATTATAAATTATAAATTATAAATTATAAATTATAAATTATAAATTATAAATTATAAATTATAAATTATAAATTATAAATTATAAATTATAAATTATAAATTATAAATTTTTTTTTTTTTTTTTTTTTTTTTTTCTGGGGAAGGTGAAAATGCCATTTACGCACAGAGTGTCGGACTCGCATTTCTGCCCTACCGACTAAAAACACCTTCCCCCCTCTACCGGACTACCCTGGGACCGTTTATCACATTACTTCGGGGTAGACCGTTTTTTTTTCCTATGCTCCCCGAGCTGTCTCCTGTACTACGGAAATCTATCTAGATCTTCCTTTTTTGTTCTTAATATCTCCTCTATGAACCTTGAAACGAGCTCCCACCAGACCGAGCTTCGCAGCATAATCTCCACTGCTGTCTCCGGAGACCATGCCCCCACCTCCATTTCCAATCTTATTCTCCGCTCCTCCCATGCCAGGCACCAAAAGAATGTGTGCTCCACATCGTCGATACTACCTGGGCAGTACAGGCATTCTGCTGACGTCACCTTCCGCATTCTAAAGAGATATGATCGGAAGTATCCGTGGCCACTCAGGAACTGCGTCAGATAGTATCCAACCTCTCCGTGCGTCCTCTCGATCCAGGGGCTCACCTGCTCTATAAGCCTCGCTGTCCATCTTCCTCTAGCCTCTAGTTCCCAAGCCGATTGCCATAACTCAATAGTGCGGGACCTCTCCTGTAGACTCGCAGCTCTCTTATTTAATTCATCAGCCCGGCGATAAACTGCTTGCCTTTCCCTGGCTAGTAGTTCAATTGGGATAGTCCCAGCTATTACCAATACCGCAGGCTCAGATACCGTGCGGTATGCCGAGGCAACCCTTAAAGCACCACGTCTTTGCACTTGTGCTAGGCGTTTTCTATACATTTCCTTGCTAAGGGA